>CM075483.1:32017500-32220683 GCA_037950665.1 Hypophthalmichthys nobilis
ATTGATTAGTGTAGGCAAACAGGTGTAATGATGTAACGCCCGTTGTCAGAGAGAGAAAGCGCCGTGAAGTCTCTCTTTCCGGTCCTGCGTTCATCTGTGCGCACTTTCCTTCGTCTTCAGTGTGTCCAGCGCGCGCACACACACGCGCGCACGCACACTCACTCACTCTCCCCCGCGCGCTGTCTCATTCACCGGTGCGCGCAATCCACGCAGGGTGGAGGGGCTTTATAAAGCAGCGCGAGGAGGCCACACGCCACTCCGACTGAAACACTTCAGACCACAAGCAGCAAGACTCCGAAGCCGAGAGTAAAAGTACCAACCGCGACAGGAGAAAAGCAGCCTGAGCGAGCCTCCTGAGCTCCGCGTTCGTTCTTTGCCCGTTATTTGCTCTCACTGGAATACAGCAGAAGCAGCAGAAGAGGTTGGTAGTAAACTCTCTGGAGTTTGATCAGAGTCGCTTTGTGCCGTTGCGCTTGTGGAAGTGAAGTGCACCGAAACTTGGACATCCACCCCGGGACGTCAGGACGCGTTTTGACCCGTTCCCGCATCCCAGCGTTCCCGCGGAAGACTTTGAGACTGTCGGATGGAGCGCGCTTATTTGACACGCTAGAGTAACTTACACAGGTAACAGAAGCTGCCGTACATGTCAGTGCGCTCGTGTTTGCTTGATGTGGTCGAGGATGTTCTGCAAACTTGGTTCGGTCAGTGGTGCTGAACTCTGCATGCCTGCATGGACGGACGGTGCTGGTGCTGAAGCGGTGCCGCTGTCCGCAGTGCTGAAACGCTCGCGTCTATAAGATGATGTTATCTCGCGCTATTTGTCTTGTATTTAGTCAGTATGTTTAGAGAAGATCGTTTGCACAAACACTTGAGCTTCATAAACCTTTCTGATATTAACAGTAGACGATATACTAATGCTTGTTTCAGCAATATTCTCAAAATGTTTATTTTAGTTGCTTTCAGCATATACAGCTTCAGTTTAACTGCAACGCGTTTTATAATCAGTCAGTATTCGTGCGCTCTGCATGTTGTGTGTTTCGTTGAAAAGTTGTTGCGCATTGATCATTTCTCTCCATGTTTCAGAGTTTGGCTGATAATGTCTGCAGCGCGTGCATGAACGAGCGGCTCAACTGTGCGCGCTTACAGAGTCATTTGTTATTGTTTGCACGTTTGCGAAGAATGAATGTATTTCTTATTTGATTGCATCTCACTGCAAACAGTTTAATTGCTGACTGTGTTACAATGCACAGCTTAACTCGTTGAGCATGTATATGAGTGTTTTTGTTCTGCAGGTGTGTCCTAAATGCGTGATAATTGTCATAGAGTGTGAGTTTGCTCATACACAGTGTGTTAGTGCATGTGTGTGTTATTATTCTGAC
The DNA here is from genome assembly GCA_037950665.1 of Hypophthalmichthys nobilis. NCBI lineage: Eukaryota > Metazoa > Chordata > Actinopteri > Cypriniformes > Xenocyprididae > Hypophthalmichthys > Hypophthalmichthys nobilis. The sequence continues at coordinate 32,018,880 of CM075483.1, forward strand.
AGCACTAGACACACATTGATCTCACAGATGGCTCCGCGTGTGCTTGGCAGAGCTGTGCATGTCTCAGACTTTCCCAGGATTAAAGACAAAGTCTCTGTGTTTGTTCAGATCAGATACAATCTGACATTCATTCCAGGATCAGAGCAGCCATCGAGGGTTAATAGATACATAAACTCTGTGCATCTTTCTCTCTCTCTGTCTCTCACACTTCCTCCTGCTCTCTCAAACATCAGCTGTTTCCATAACTACAGATGTAATGTGCAATTTCAGCCCCCTATTTGGGGCATAAAAAGAGGTTGAGTGGCAGAGCTGAAGTACTCTCATTTTCTGTAGTCAATAGTTTCCGGTCTCTCAGAGTCAATGGAGCGCATTAGTGGAGCGTCTCACTTGCTGTAACTGAACCCAGCTTACTAAACAGTGTGACACTTTATTTTATTTGATAAAACTGTTGAGCTTTAGTTTTTTCAGCCCCACATTATCAATTCACAACAGTCCAGCAAGATGAAGGTGATGATGAAGATGATGGGGTCATTGGTTCACCTCTCACAGCTGCACTCTCTCTCTTTCATCTCGCTGCTGAATGAGTGTCTTTGAGCGAAAGAGAGAGACGCGCCAGAAGTTCTGGAATAGAGCGAGGGACTGTGCTTGGAAAGAGAGAGGTGCAGCTCATAAAGCACAAGGACTCTCTACACACAGCAGATCTGTTTCTCCAGCACCTGTAGCTATGGCAACAACACTCGAAGAGAAAGTTCTGCAAACGCTGCATTCTGTCAGGGAGGGGGTGAGCGTTCCTGCGGAAATATCCTGCTCTCTCCCTGTAAGAATCTTTGCAGCGCTGAACTTCCGTGGGTGCGAGCTGAGTCTTCATGGACGTCAGTTTGACGCAAACGGCTCTGCCACGTGTGAAAGCGTGGGCAGGAGAGAACGAGAGAATGATGCAGAGAGAGATTCCTGTGAAGGGCACTGTAATTATAGTCTGAGTGTAATGGCAGTGTGCGCATTAGCACCAGCGCTCTGACTGGGCTCTTCAAATGCACAGTAATGGTAATGGAGGGCACAGCTCTCAACTACAGATATTATTCAGATGGCAGACCTGCTCCAGTATGATAATTACAATGACTGTCCTATTATGATTGACAAGTGCTAACTCTGAATCCCTTCTGTTTGCTGTTTTCCCACAGATATGTCCCTATCAATCTAGTGAAGAATCAAACCCTCCATCCGTATTCATCGTAGTGAACAGATCAAAACCCTGCCAGATCAAAGAACACCAGTCTAAACTCATATCAAAGGGTCCACCCGTCCTCCTGAAGCGAGAACATGGAGTGGCGGTTTATCTCATTGGCGCTGTGCGCTTGTATGTGTGTGATGTTCACCCCGGGCATCTCCACTCCCTCCGGGCCGGCCTCTGCTACCTGTGCCACCCTGGAGCAGAGCCGTTTCTTCGGCGTCTTCTCCTCCAAGACTGCCCTGCCGTCGTCGCCATGCTCCTGGACCCTGCAGAACCCCGATCCTCGCCGCTACACCGTCTACATGAAGATCACCAAGCCTACTGAGACCTGCACCCCACGACAGATCCGAACCTTCCAGTTCGACTCGTTCCTGGAGACCTCACGCACCTACCTGGGCATGGAGAGCTTCGACGAGGTGGTGCGACTGTGTGACGCTTCCTCCGCGGTGGCCTACCTGGAGTCTAGCAAACAGTTCCTACAGGTGAGGAAGGTGACGCCACTTCTCGGTATGGAGCCTGTGGAGGAAGACGAGGGGAATGACGAAGGCAGCCAGTTCAACGCTGAGTTTCTGGTCGTGGGAAAGAGGAACCCGAGTATGCCTGCCTGCGAGATGCTGTGCCAATGGTTGGAAGATTGCCTGGCGACCAGTACCCACGGAAACCCCTGCGGCATCATGATGACCCCCTGCCAGTGCTGGGAACCACCCAAGAGGAAGCCAGGTGGCTGTTACAGGGGCGGAATCTACACAGAGAAGTGCACGCCCACCGTTAGAGACAGCAACCGCGATGCAGAGATCATGCGTAAGTGTGTTAGATGCAGTAGGACCCGTTTGTTTGGTAAAGTGCAAGCAAATTTGTATGTACTCCTGAAAAGAAAAAAGCTTGTCGATGTGGTTCTGCAGGAGCAGCTGCTCTATAGCCGCGCTCCCCGAGCCTCTGCTAAAGCAATCAATGCCCCGTGCTTGAGGTTGTCATAGCAACCCGCCGGGCTTCAAAAGCACCACATCCAAAGAGCACCTCGGGTATTAGAGGCAATTCACCCTTTCAAATGGTCATATCATGTGGTGTCCTGGCATTTGGCCTTCAAAGCTCCTTTTTGTTTCGAAAAGGTTCAAAAGCATTTGTTTGTCTAAGAGACTTTTCACCCTGCTGTTATAGAGGCCGCCTCTTTGACATTAAACCCACATTTATGACAAAACAATGCCACATTGATCGTCGATAAGTTGACAGGCAGATTTGACGCCTCTATTATGCTCATGAAGCTTGTATGCAGAAACCAGAGCTGACCAGCAGATGTCAGCACTGACAGCAGCATTATCATGACTCATCTGCAGTGAATGTTCTCTCCTCCACCTCTTCAGCATTACTCATCCACCATGTGCTCTTAACAGAAGTATATTTGTGTGATGTGTCTGCAGGGGGCTGGAGCGGGTGGGGCCGCTGGTCTGAGTGCAGTAATGAGTGTGGCGGCGGAGTCCAGGTGCGCAGCCGCGCGTGTCAGCCTGAGGATGGCGTCTGTGAGGGCGTCGTTGAGGAAGGACGGTCCTGCAACCCTCAGCCCTGCATTGGTCAGTTCCATGTCCATAAATGTGCCCCACAGTGAATGCGAGAGCATGCTGTCAGATCTAACACGTGGGTTTGTGTTGATTTGTGCAGGTCAAGTCCGGCAGAGAAGTCAAGGTCTGCGTTCCATCATCGGCCAGCGGCGTGATTCTGATGGCACCATCATGGCAAATCAGGCCCCTCAGAAAGGTGTGTGTCTAAATAGCAACACTAGAAAGCAGTCTGGAAAAGTGAAAGTGTTGTGCTAAATCAAACTCTTTGTTATGCTCCTGTGTGTGCAGAAGAGACCCAGCAGGACACGTGGTCTTCATGGAGTGTGTGTTCTGTGAGCTGCGGTGAAGGCTGGCAAACTCGCACACGGTCCTGCATGATGTCAGCTCACAGCATCCAGTGCACCGGCCCTTTGAGAGAGAATCGACCATGCAACAACACTGCCGTCTGCCCAGGTACTTCACATCACACATACACTGTCAATATTCATTTGTCTGTATCACAGGATGAGTGATTGACTAATGACGCTGCTTTTGCAGTGAATGGATTGTGGGACGAATGGGCGCCCTGGAGTTTGTGCTCGTCCACATGTGGTCGTGGATACCGTGATCGCGTCCGTACCTGCAAACAGCCTAAGCACGGTGGAGAACCCTGCCGCGGATCTACCAAACAGACCAAGTTCTGCAACATCGCTGTCTGCCCAGGTCAGTAAAACAGCCTGATTGCTATTCCAGATCTCAACACCAGATGGCACTGTACACCTTAATAATTCAAGCCCTTTCAAATGCAAGTTCAATAACAACTTTGTTCTTCCCAACTCCATAGTTGATGGTTCCTGGAACGAGTGGTCTGGATGGACTCCTTGCTCTTCCTCTTGCTCTAATGGAACGATGCAGAGAACACGTGAGTGTAACGGCCCCTCGTACGGAGGCTCAGAGTGCAGAGGAGAGTGGCAAGAAACCAGCAACTGCTTCCTCAAAGAATGCCCAGGTACAGTATTCCTCACCAATTTTTTTCCCTAAATGTCTCTGAACAAGTGTTTACATGAAAGATACTGAAGAGTGTTATTGCCCTCTAGTGGACGGAAGATGGCTGTTGTGGAGCTCATGGGGCAGTTGCAGTAAGTCCTGTGGTGGAGGTCATCAGCTCAGACAGAGAGTGTGTGAAGGACCTTTCTTTAAAGGAGAGCCCTGCAACGGTGATAAAACAGAAATGCGAAACTGCAACGAGAAGCGGTGCCCAGGTAAAAGCTCAAACTAGATTTTACTTGCAGCAATGTATACACCCATTTTGAGGCAGTGATTTTAAGTGCTTAAAAATGTGTTTGACAGAACCTCATGAGATCTGCGGAGAGGAGAACTATGGCAGTGTGGTGTGGAAGAAAACGCCCGCGGGCGACATGGCTGCTGTGCCCTGCCCTTCTGATGCCACAGGTACTAATCTGAGATCTCAGTCGTCCAGCGCTCTCGTTTCTGTGTTGAATGTGGGTCACTGGCCTGATTTTAGTGAAAGAGATGACATTAACCCTCCTCTTCTTGACTCCTGCAGGCCTGATCCTCCGCAGATGCACGCTGGACGCCGTGGGTCTGGCCTTCTGGGAGAACCCAACTCACATCAAATGTGTTTCCAAAGAATTCCAGAACATCCAGACCATGGTAAGCACCATCAACCAAACACTAGTACTTAGTGTTAATACTGGCTTAAAAGTTTGAGGACTGATTTCCTTAGCGTCCTTCTCTTCCCAGACGCGTGATCATGTGACTCAGTCTCAGAGCGGTCAGCTGGTGGATGGCGTATCTGAGGGGCTGTCCAAACTCAGGATGGCATCGACTGACGGTACAAAGTACAGCGGCGACCTGCTGGCTGTGATGGAGGTCCTGAGGAACAGCACAGAGATCTTCAGAGGGACAAAGATGAGCCTGAGCAACGCAGATGTGGAGGTACAATACTGTCTGGATGAGCAAAGCATTTAATGATGATGAGAAAAGTGTATGTCTGATCTAATAACCTTTAATTGTTTGACCCACAGAATTACGCTCACACCATTAGTAACTTACTGCAAGAGACACACCGAGAGAAATGGGAAGAAGCTCAGCTGGTGAGTGTGTGTGTGATTTTCTCTGAAACTGATGTATGCGTCCTCACACATGCACATTGTGTCTTCATACCAAATAAAGAAGCAGAGAAATCGAGTGCGCCCACATGCCAATCTGTGACAGCAGACAAGGCAAACACCTCACGCTCCTACACACACACACACACGTCAGAGATGTACAACAGCTCTAACACACACACACACTAATGAATAAGTCACAAAACCATTCACACGCCCTGTTCTGGTCTGCTGCAGATGGGCGCAAACATCAAGGAATTCTTCAGTCTGGTCGAGAACTTCATTGACATGATCGGGCGTCAGATGAGAGACTTCCAGGACATCTATGAGGTCACCGAGAATCTGGGTGAGTGTGAAACGGGTCACGAGACGGAAGCAGAAAGATATCTGTGTCTGTGTGTGTTTGACTGTTGTTTTATGTCTCTCCAGAGCTGAGCATCCAGAAGCGTCCACGAACCATGACCGCTGACGTGACCTTCCCCTTGAAGGGCTGGCGTGGGATGATCGATTGGGTTCGCAATTCAGAAGAGAAAATCACAGTGTCCCGCAACGCCCTGAGTCTAGACGTGCCAGGTATACACAGATATACAAACACACACACACACACACACACACTCTCACACACACTCCTGTGTAATGAGACTAATGCAGCTCTGAATGTGTGTGTAGATGCTGAGCAGAGCACAGGGTTTGTCACCGGGATCGTTCTCTACAGAAATCTGGGTCCCATCCTGTCCTTACAGAGGTAAACACACACACACATCTATGTCTACATAGGAATTTCCCTATGAAACTAAAATGCATTTTTTTGTTAATAATCAGTTCAGCACAAAGAGATGAAATGCATAATCAATACCAGTGATTCTGATCAATTGATGATCTCTTTCTCCACAGCAACAGCACGCTACTCAACTCAAAGGTTGTCACGGTAACGGTGAAGCCCAACCCTGGTTTCCTGTCGGCACCTGTCGAGATCGAGTTCCCTCACCTCCACAATGTGAGTCACCATTGCTCTGTTGATGAAAGATGAACATGTGTGTGTCGGGTTAAAGAACATGAAGGAAGTGACATATGACACAGATCAAACACCGCCTAACCAGACCTCTCTCTCTCTCTCTCTCTCTCTCTCTATCTCTCTCTCTGCAGGGCACCGTTAATGAAACCTGTATCGCCTGGGACGAGAGCGAAAGGTGGGTGGAACTGCTTGTGATTGTGTGTGTGTGTGTGTGTGTTGTCGCAGCTCTAAAGGTCACACACTCTCTTCTGCCCTCGGTACACTGTGTCATCTCCACACTTCCCTGACAACCGCTAATCATATTCAAATGAGCCTCCGCCCCCATTCCACACTCACTTATGACCTTATGAATATTCACAGAGTATTCAAAACCTTTCAATGGTTCTTTTCACCATCCACTGCCCACACAAACACTCACTCACACACACACACACAATGTTCCTTAAAACAATTCTATTAATGTCAAGTTATGTCGTCTTTATTTCTACAGCGCTTTATACAGTACAGATCATTTCAGAGCAGCTTCACTGTAATAAACAGGAAAATAACAGAATCACTGATTCAAACTTCATCAAATATGAGACAAATTCAGATTCAGGAGTAAAGCAGCTCTACAGAAGACAATAGAGTCATTATTCAGATCAAGTTTTGTTCTCATCAGATAGTGTCAGTGAGTCAAATCATTAATATTACTGGGCATTAATTGTCTTTTAATGTCATGTATTTAGCATGACTGGAACACAGTATTGACCGATCAGCACCAGAAACACAACTATCAGTTTTATAGTGTATTTTCAGTTATTTTGCTCCTGTGACACTGATGGGATTGTGATGGAGGCAGGAGTCAGTCGCTCTCACAGGACATGAGCTCAACCACCTGCCATCAGACCTGTGCCAAACACACACACACACACAGATGCCTTAGTTTACATATTTAAACAGTTGAGTTTCTGTGCAACCAGATTGTTTAATGATGTGTGTGTGTGTGTGTGTGTGTGTCTATCAAGACTATATTGCCATTGTCTTACATACATATTGTCAAATACACACATTACCAGCAGAACTGAATAGTGACAGAAATGAATATGTAGTATAATAACAGTATATAATAATAAAATACAATTACACTGGATATATGCAAGAATATTTTTGACATCAGTACTCAATGTTACAAGAGCGCAACATAAAATCCCCAAAAACCATTTGGACATGAAATATTCTAAGAAATGCCTGTTGTAGAATGTAAATATGGTTATGAATATGGTAATCTTACAGTGGTAGGTATATATATATTAATGAACTATCTGACATACAGTGGTCTGTAAGAGTGTGTGAGCCTGGATGTGTGTGTGTGGAGGGGGGGTTTATTTCAGTGTATCTAACGTGTGTGTGTTTGTGTGCGCGCAGCGCGTCTCTGCTCGGCTCCTGGTCCGCGCGCGGCTGCAGATCGGTGTCGCGCGACTCCAGCACCACATGCGTGTGTGACGGACTGTCCACGTTCGCCCTGATTGCGCGACCAAACCCTGATGCGGTAAGTGTCCGATCATCACCGGACCGTCTTGTGTCTCTGTGTGTGAGTTTGTGTGTGTCCGATCGCCGTGTGTGTGTGTGTCTGTGTGTGAAAATGAAGCGATGCTCCTGGTAACCGAACAGCATCGATTAAAACCTCGTTTATCATCGCTTGATCGGATGTGATTATCTTTCATGTGAGTTTTTATTTTTTATCTAATGACGATGTGATTGACAGCTGATAGATGATGCGGTGTTGTGATCGATCAGGACATCAAATTCTCTTCAGGAATCTGATGATCAATGATGGATCTGATAGTCTTCCTTTCGTGTTTTTGTTCGCTTTAATGCATTTATAGATGTGATCCTGGTCGTTGTTTTCGATCTTTTTTGGCGCAGAAGCAGTTGCTATGGCAACCGCATCCGCAGCCTCGCGCTGTAATTCGGTTATCAGCACGAGAGAAAAAAAAACAGCCCTGCACTGCAACGCGACGCGTCCAGACAGAACGCTTCCTTTTACATTGACAGGAGTGTGCAGTTTTGACGCGTCGCGCAGTTCAAAGCTGGTTTTAAAAAAATGTTACGTGCCTTCATTGTGTGTGTGTGTCTTTTAAAAGGAAATATAATGAAGTGTTTTAATCTTCAAGGGCAAATGAAGGTGGAAAGCAGCTCATAATATAACACACACCTAATGTGTGTGTGTGTGTCCATCCACAGGCATGTGAAGTGTGTAACACTAATAATTTCAGAGGTGAAAATTGTCCACCTGCAGGACACACACACACACACACATACACCTAGCACTCGTTTAAATGTGCTAATGTGGAGCAGCAGTGAGGGAATGTGGAGCATCTCTCTCACCTTCATGTCTCCTTCATGAGCTGCCCTGTTTCTGCCAGTCATTCTGTCCTGAGGGAGTGTGTGTGTGTGTGTGTGTGTGTGTTCACACTGACGTTACTGTGTTTCTTTACAGAACATGGATAGGTCTCTGTTACCGTCGGTTACGATGATCGTTGGATGTGGGGTGTCATCCCTCACCCTCCTCCTCCTCATCATCATCTATGTCTCCGTGTGGAAGTAAGAAACTTTCCATAATGCTTGATTTATTAATTGGTTGATTGATATTATTAATTTATTGATTGTGTGATTTATTAATCGGTTGGATCAGGGGTTTTCAAATAATGTTTTATTAACAAGATTCGGGAGGAGCAGGTTCAGATAATTAACCTGATTAGCACAGGTGGAGAGCATTCAGTTAATCAACTCTACCATAACAAGAGGTATAAATACAGCAGACTTGCCTCTGTTCTTCTGAGAGTTTATCAGCATCCCTCCTCCACCCCATCTCCTCACTATCTATTTTTATCACACTGGGGGGAGTACTCTGGGTTCGGGCCAATATTCCGAGCTCAGAGCCCTCCCCCCGGACAGCACGCCAAATACGCATAACTTTTATTCTTGAATTATATGTACATGTGAACTCGTGAAACTTTTTGATGCCAAAACCCCTATAAATGATGTTCCCTTTGTCAGGAACCTCTTTCTTAAATATATGTATATTTATACAGTAGACAATGTTAGACTTATATGTGCAATATTGCCTTACCTTTTATTAAGTTACACTGTATGATTTTTTTACCCACCATAGATGTATAAACCTCTCATCATTAATGAACAGTCATTCTAAATCAGAATAAAACTGCAATAATGACAAATTCTGTAGCTTATGTATTTTGTTATAATAATTGGGGTTTTATTGTTTACATCTATATTCATATAAAAAAAAAAAAAACCTTTTGCCTTTTCGCAACCTTCTTCTCTGAAGCCCCCCTTGAGGCCGCCGGTTGTCCCCGGACCCCAGATTAAAACCCCTCTGTTGGATGTTTGATTGACTGTATTTCATTGATTGTCTGTTTCTTCTCAGGTACATTCGTTCTGAGCGTTCAGTGATCCTGATCAACTTCTGTCTGTCAATCATCTGCTCCAACGCCCTCATTCTGATCAGTCAGACTCAAGCGCGCAACAAGGTGAGGCGACCCTGATCCTGATGTTGAGGACTCTGAACTGACTTTGGTCAGCTCTGATGGCAAACGTCTGACCTCTCGTTCCGTCTGTCTCTCTCAGGTCATGTGTGCGTTGGTGGCGGCGTTCCTGCATTTCTTCTTCCTGTCTTCTTTCTGTTGGGTCCTGACAGAGGCGTGGCAGTCCTACATGGCCGTTACAGGCCGCCTGCGAAACCGCATCATCCGCAAACGCTTCCTGTGTCTGGGCTGGGGTGAGTGTGTGTGTGTTGTTGTGGCTGATTTTGCTGTATGTCTCTGTTGTGATGGTGTCTAACTCTCTCTCTGGATTCTCTCTCAGGTCTGCCCGCTTTAGTCGTCGCTGTTTCTGTCGGCTTCACCAAGGCCAAAGGCTACGGCACTGTCAACTAGTGAGTATTTCCCATCCTGCTTCATTCTTGTCTCTCTTTCTTTCCGTCTTTGTGGGTTTAACGCGGGTGTCTCTTCTTCTCCGCAGCTGTTGGCTGTCTCTCGAGGGTGGTCTCTTGTACTCGTTTGTTGGTCCGGCTGCTGCTGTCGTTCTGGTGAGGAGCCGCTCACGGTCACTGCATGATTACTGCGTCGACAGCACATGAGGTGTTCAGCGTTCACTGACGTCTCCCTGTGTGTTTTCAGGTCAACATGGTGATTGGTATTCTGGTTTTCAACAAGCTCGTGTCCAAAGATGGCATCACGGACGTCAAGCTGAAAGAGAGGGCTGGGTAAGAAATGCTGCAAACACCGGTCACATTCTAGGGTCTCGCATACACATCAGCCGGATGTTGTATTAAATGTGCTGTCCTGCAGGGCGTCACTGTGGAGCTCCTGTGTGGTCCTCCCTCTTCTCGCTCTGACGTGGATGTCGGCCGTGTTGGCCATCACGGACCGCCGCTCCGCACTTTTCCAGATCCTCTTTGCTGTCTTCGACTCTCTGGAGGGATTCATCATTGTCATGGTGCACTGCATCCTGCGCAGAGAGGTCAGCATGCTCACGACCACAACACGTTTGTGTTTAACATGTTTGAGTGGGCCAGAGCTCATAAATGTGTGTGTTTCAGGTTCAGGAGGCGGTGAAATGCCGTGTGGTGGACCGTAAAGACGATGGGAATGGTGATTCTGGCAGCTCCCTGCAGAACGGCCATACGCAGCTCATGGTGAGTTCACACGCAAGCATTCTCGTGCATTTCACATGCCAACAACGGCATTTATATAATGATTTTCTCATGATTTTCTTTCTTTCTTGTGCGCAGTCTGACTTTGAGAAGGATGCCGACTCAAACAGACCAGGTGAGGCTCACACACAGCAAACAAACAACATAGAGCATGAAACAAAACTTGATGTGTTCTTAGAGTTAGGTAATAATAAGAAACTTAGAGTAGGGCAGCTTTGGGCACTGAAGGGGACTGTATTTCCACATGCCTCGTACTCAGCTGTCTCCCTGCTTTCTTCAGGTGGAATGAAGAGCTCTTCTGAGGAGAAGATGCCCCCTCCACAGCTACCCCTGCCCCTCGGCCCAAACTTCCACACTCTTCCCTCCAACCCCAGCGGAAAGAGCCACATTCCCCCCGTTCCCGAGTACTCCAGCCACACGCTCACCCTGCGGAGAGAGAAGGGTCGCGGAGTTGACCCGTCCTGCGGCAAACCTGTGTACGTGTGCGACAGCGAGCTCTTCAAGCAGCTGGATGTCGATTTGGCCCTCGCTCAGGCCGAGAGCGTCTGTCCGGACGGCAGCGGTTATGTGCTCCTGCCCAACACCACCTCCACCCTCCGCGCCAAACCCAAAGACGACTCCAGCGGCTCCAGCAAGTACAACATCAGCACCGAGCTCCCGCAGGCCCGTCTCATGCATCTGAGCGGGACCTTCGCCGAACCACAAGCCGCCTACGCTGTCAAAACACTCCCCGCCGACCGCGTCAGTGTATCGTACTCGGAGCGCGACTCGCCCATTCAGAACATCCACAACATCTCCAGCGAGAGTCACGTGACCAGCAGTCTGGGTGACACGTTCGACTCCATGAACTCCATGATGTCCAAGAGCGAAACCATCTCCACCCTGTCTATGAGCTCTTTGGAGGTCAGCGAAGGGGTAAGAGACACCATTTATTCTTGCTAATGCCACCTCTGAACTCCTCATCTAATGAATTACACGATGATTGCATCATGTGACACTAAAGTTTTCCTGTTTCACTCTCACAGAGGCAGAAATCTCGTTATGCAGAACTGGATTTTGAGGTAATTACTCACTTTCAGAGTTTTGTAGAATTAATTAAATGTACATCTGCAACTGTACCGTATTAAGCATTCCTTATTCTCTCGTGTAGAAAATCATGCACACGCGAAAACGCCATCAGAACATGTTCCAGGACCTCAACAGGAAGATGCATCATGCTGAGAAGGACAGGGAGTCGCCAGCCTCTGACAGCAAGGTGAGCCGCTAAACCAGACGGTCATATGTGGAACTTTCCATGATTGAACCCTGAAGACTTCCTGCAAAAGAGAACATATGGGAACCTCTTAGGTCGGTCTTTAGATTTATGCTCTTTTCTCTCCGCAGTCCGTCAGATGGAGCGTTTCCTCAGCTGGAAGTGACAAGACAAACCATAGCGTAAGTGTCCCAGTCTTTCAGCTGCCTGTGGTGGACGTTTTCTCGCTCTCTGCCAACTACGGTGTCTCTAACTCTGTTCCCAATGTCTCTTTCCAGGATAAGCAGCAGGGAGCCATGGATCGTTCCTGGGAGAGCATGAGCCGGACACAGGCGTCTCCTCCTGCCTGGGTCAGAAAGGACTTGGAGCCGCTGCAGGCGTCTCCTCTGGATCTCCAGGGTGTGGAATGGGAAAAGGCTGGAGCAACCATTCCCCTTGTGGGCCAAGACATCATTGACCTGCAGACAGAGGTGTGACGGGAACAACATCTAACCCTGAACACCTCGGTCTGTTTTTGATTTGGGAAAGAGAGCGTAAATGAAGGGCTGAGCATGTAGAGGGCAGAGAGGTAGAGAGGAACCCGAGAGGGGAGCGCTGTACCCGTCTGTCATTTGAATACGTGTCTCTCCGGCTTCAGAAGTAGCTCTCAGCTCAAGATGACACTGACCTCAGTCATTAGAAGGCGTCTAAAGGTTTTCCGAACTCCGTGCGAGGAGAGATTCTGGTTGGTTCATCGAGAGCTTTTCCCAACACTCTTCCATCTGGTCCAGGAGGTGGCGTGGACACCCGCCTGTGCCCTTTCATTTCTCTACAGCTCAGTTTTGGAATGGGCGAATCTTCCTGCAGGAGGGTCGACTGCTTTCTCGGCTGCTCGAGTTTGGCCCTTTGGGGCCCCTTCCAGAGCGATCTCTGCGGTCGTCTCCCATGAGCCTCTAGGGGTTGTGAGCTGTGCCAAATGGACACAGATGAACTGCTGTCGCTGTGGTGTTTGTTTTTAGCGCTTTGCGTGGAGCATTTCTGGACGCTTCCATCAAACTTTGGGGAAATAGTTGTACTGAAAACTTGAAAAGACTATAAGAGCTGAGCATTTACTTTTCATGATTCCTCTGTTATTAGAATACTGTGTTATTATTATTATTATTATTATTATTATTAATAATAATGTTATTCCTTTGTTCTTATGATCATGTTATGGTCAAGTTTCTCCTCTTGTCTTCATATTTCTGTTCATCGAAGTTTATTTTTAAGCACTGTATGAAACTGTTCAGTCATTCCCAAAACAGCAGCAGGATGAAACATCCCAGCATGAGCAGCTGAAGTTCTCTCAGCATTCTGGGTAATGTAGGCGGAGCAGCAGTGACTGTGTAGCCTTGGACTCTTTGAGGACGAGCTGTTGTTTCCTCCTCCGCTCCACTGGATCAGACCACTGTGTTCCCTCCATTCCCACCAGCGGCTCTTTCTACGGCCTTGTGAACGAAGCCCCAGCGCACATTACGGGCTCCTGTCCGCCTGTGGACTTCCGCAGTGCCGGCGGGAGAGACTCCCGGTGCAGTAGATATGCCAAACGATTGACTGGCATCAGTGCAATATGAGGACAAATGCTTGATGCCCAAGCAGGACTGACATTAGAATCTTGTCAGGTTTTGTTAATCATTTTCAGAGTTTTATATCGTCTTTATAGAGCACATAGAAACCTTTATGACAACACTGTTCACGGACTATATTAGCTATTAAATGGTGGACAACACAAGACGCTGTGTCTTGCTGCTAAAAGAACTTTCAGGAAAGAAAAATATGATATCTACACAGAGTAATAGCCTAGAGATATATCTGACTGTGCTTCAGGAAATGCCCTAGAGTTTTTTACTTGATTCCTCCATATTGCTGAGACACTGAACCCTCGGTCATCTGTACGGTCTCGTTTTATAATCCTGTTTGTCTCTCTGTGTGTACTGATATCCTTCCTCGCGTCTCCAATGTTCGCGTGAGGTTTCCGATGTTTGTCTGAATCTCCAGCAACAGAGTCTCTCTGTGTGTTTTACCTCCTCTTGTGATTGTACAGTTTTAAGAACAATAAGGTGAAAGTGTCTCGTTTCTAATAAAATAAAATAACTTAAAATTACTGACTGTCTGTTCTTCACTTTCTTGACTGAAAACATGCACCTGCACCTCTAGCAGCACCAAGCGGAAGTGTAAACAGGTTTCCTGAAGACTCACTCGTGTCTGTCATTGGTCAGTCAAACAGATCTCAGTCCCGCCCCAAACTCACGTTATTGGTTGAGTCAGAAGTTGACATGTCAGGTCGGTTAAGCAAACACTTAACAATTAATCTGTACATGAAACTGACACACCACCAAAAACTAAATGAACGTCACAGACAGCAGCCATAATAATAGTAGTTTGGAAAAATGTTGCAGTAGTTAGATGTCTTGTTCTCTTGCTTAATGTCTAAATTAGGGTCATCAATGTTAATATAGTTCGTAATTATTTTTCCCAGTAGGCCTATTTCCATTTTGGTCTAAACATGAGCAAAAGAGTATACAACAACTACAGGATAAAACTAATGACTATCTGTATTTTGGTAATTAGCAAGTTCTTTCAGGAAATTAAGCTGTCATATTCTTTTCTGGCTAAAACAAGATCTACTTTGCTTACAAAATGAAAGAGAGCAAAAACGCACCTGAACCGCTGGATATCACAACAAACTCATTACATCAATCACAGTTAATTGTGAAAACGAGACTGATGAAGGTTAAAGGAACAAACTACAAAATTCTGTCATCATTTGCTCACCCTCAAAACCGCATAGTCTTCTGTGGAGCACAAAAGCAGATGTTTAGCAGAATGATTGTCTGAGTTTCCTTAGCAAAACATTATTGCATGTTTTCTCATGATAGAGAAGGAAGAAATAAAGTCATGCCATATGAGAGCGATGAGAGGATTGTCATTCAACCACTGCAAAAAAATTATGTTTTTTTCCAGTACAAATATCTTAACATTTTTAAATCAAAATGCATTTACTGGACAAGCAAAATGACAGAAGATATTAATTCTAAAATGTATGAAAATGAAGTGAGTTTGTGCTTAAATCAAGAATAAATATCTGCCAATGGAGTCAGAAAAATCTACTTAATTCAAAGAGAAAACTAGTTCATTTTATGACCCCATTGGCAGATATTTCTTGTTTTAAGCATAAACTGTTAATTTTGATATATTTTTAAGAATCTTTGTACTGACAAGATGAAAATACTGAGGAAGAACATCATGTTTTGCATTGTGAACTGGTAGTAGTGTTGATGATGATGATGGTGACCTTTCACCCCCCTTTCTTCCCTTCACCATTCATTTCCATCCTATTGTTCGAGTCAAACCTCATGTGGTGTCATGCAGTTAGTCAGTGGCATTCAGAATACGACCCATAATGCACTGTGTCAGAGAGGGCTGGATGTAAGTGCAGAAACACACTCGTTTGCTCTCAATGCCGGGTGAGTAATTGTGTGCAGGGGTGTTATTTAATTTCTCATGACGGTATGAATGTGCCACTCAAACCTTTGTGTGGGTTTTTGTCTTGTTTCGCTCAAGCCAAGAGAAAGTAATTGCGCTGTTGAATATTGTGAGTCACATGATCTCGCTGCCGTGAATGTGAAAGTGGGCACTCGGGGATTACAGCGGCGCTTCTGCGTCACGGCCAAATGCCAGCAGACTTCAGATTGCAATTCTGCTCCGCGGGGAACAGCTCTCAACGGCTGACACACAAGAGACCATTTGGGATTCAGATCAATCCATTCTTTCACATCCTTCAGTTGAGAGGTAGAGAAACATCCCCTATAGAGGGCTGGAGCAGACTCATGTTCATTTGTTTAATTAGTCAATCCTCATTAGTACTAGAGCTGCTAGTGATGTCCTGAAACGTCCAGCACTACAAAGCTGAGCATGTGTGTGTGTCCTGATGTGACCACAGAGGTCGTCGCTGAGATTTCAGTCTGCCTCGACACTCTTTTGCCTGTTTCTGGATTACATCTTTGAATTACCCTTCAATAAATACTGCATTTGGATCCTCAGTCTTCATGTCTCAGTGCAGTACATGACATTCATAACACTGTTACAAAAACCTCCTTTTGGCAATCAGGAATCATTTTACTGCTCAGTGTCTATAACAGTACACAACATAAACAGAAGTGTGCAAGATACAGTGAAATTTAACAATAAGCTTTAAGAAAAGTTTATTTTCATTACACTACTGCACAGAGATCTTGCAGTAAATGGCAAGCAGTCAAGTCAAGTCAAGTCAAGTCTGTTCATGTTCAAGTTAAGTCTGTTCATGTTCAAGTCTGCTCTTCATCAAGTCTGCTCATGTCAACTGGTTACTTGGTTTGTTTGTTCACTTTGTTACAATAAACTGCACTTGGGTTCATCATCTCACCTTCAGTCTGGACTAATCGTTACAGAATACATGACCTTTTACAACGAACCCAGCAGTTTGTCTTTTGAATCTCCATCAGGGCAATCGCCCCATTGAGGAGTATGTGGAAGATTTTTGTGAACTTGCTGCCCTGGTGGACTTCAATGACGTGGCGCTAAAAGACATTTTTCGCCATGGACTTGATGAACCTGTACGTTCACGGCTTTCTGGAGGGAAGATTTTTTGGTCCTTAGAGGAATATATTGACCACGCCCTGCTGTTAAGAGGATCCTCATTTACTCTGGGATTTGTGGATGAGGAGCCCCCCAATCCCACAGTACCTTCCACATCAGAGTGTCTCCATGCCCCTACGATCATGTCTGGAGTTATTCATGCCACGCCAGGGCCTGCTCCCGCCATGCCTGCCACGTCAGGGCCTGTTCACGCCTTGCCTGTCACACCAGGTCCAGCATCCAGAGGGGACTTCAGCCCCTTACCAGCGTTTAGAGGGGACTTCAACGCCTGAGCCCTCAGCCAAGATGGCTGCTACGCCTGAGCCTTGTCACACCACGGCTGCCATGCCTGAACCTGTTCATGCCACGGCTGCCACGCCAGAGCCTCGTCACGCAACGGCTGCCACGCCAGAGCCTCGTCACACCACGGCTGCCATGCCAGAGCCTCGTCACACCACGGCTGCCACGCCAGAGCCTCGTCACGCCACGGCTGCCACACCTACCATGCCAGAGCCTTGTCACGCCAAGGCTACCATGCCAGAGCTTCCTCACATCAGGTCTGCACAAGTTTCCCCTAAAGATTTTTTTTTGGGGGGGGGCTATAGGTACCAAGCTCCTGCGGCTGCGAAGCTTAGTCCACCACTGCACCACGGCCCAGGTCCTCCAGTGCACCGGGACCCCATGCTCCACGGTCCTAGTCTGCCCATGCTCCATGGACCAGGTCCACCCACGCTCCTCGACCCAGGTCCGCCCACGCTCCACGGCCCAGGTCCGCCCACGCGCCATAGCCCAGGTCCACCTCTGATCCTTGACCCAGGCCCGCCATTGACATGTCCTGTCCCCCTGCACAGGCCTGGCCCTCCATCCCTCCCTCAAGACCGCCTCCGCTCCACCACCCTCCTGGACTTAATGCCTTATTTTGGTTTTGTTGGGCGTCGGGAGCCGCCCTTAGAGCGGGGGATCTGTCACGTATGTTTTGGTTTTGTGTTCATATTTATGATTTCATGTCTTTTATTTTGTAGTTTGATTCATGTTGCTTGTTTGTGTCATGCTTCCCTTGCTCCTCATGTTCTCCCTTAGTCTGTGTCATGTTCTGATTGGTTGTTTATGGTCATGTGGTTTTCAGTTCTGTTCTGTCATTGGTTCCCTTGTTCCTTGTATCACTTACTCATTGGTTGCCATAGTCATGTGTTCACTAGTTCATGTATTTAAGTCATTGTCTTCCCCTTGTTACTTGGTCGTGTATTGTTATTGTAACCCTGCTGTCAGGGAGTCTTATTGTCAAGTCAAGTCAAGTCTGTTCATGTTCAAGTCTGCTCTTTGCCAAGTCTGCTCATCATCAAGTCTGTTCATGTCAACTGGTTACTTGGTTTGTTTGTTCACTTTGTTACAATAAACTGCACTTGGGTTCATCATCTCACCTTCAGTCTGGACTAATCGTTACACATATTTGTCATACTAGAGCAGTTTAGTCTTCTGACAAAAGACTTTCTCTCCTCTAGGAAGTCTTCTCTCAGTTCTGCAAAAATATGAAATGTAAGAAGTACTTATGGCTACAAATCAGTTTGACAATTATGAGTTTGAGGGTGTACAGCATGTGCTACAGTGTTTACTGTACATAGAATAGTGAAAGTTCTCTCATCTAAAGTACTGATAGAGTGTACTGTAATTATACTGTATGGGTAAAAGCCCCGTAGATGAGTCTGTAGACCAACTTCCCTCATGGTCATTCCTACACAAGAACATGGTCAACTATAATGCTTTGTATTTTATCAGGAACAGATGTCTTTTACCCTAACCCCTTCATTTTTCTTTCCTCCTCTTCCTCTTCCCCTTCCTCTTCCTCTTGGTCTTCCACCACTAGGATTCATTTTTCAAAGCACATAATCACCTGTTGCCCTATTTACATTATCCTGAGATTCTGATTGGTGTGTCATTAATTTTGCTACTTAATGTCTATGAACAGAAAAGGTAGCTGGCCGCAGACTGAGTCCAATGAAGACTGAGAAAGTCTAGAAAAATATAATTTATTTTATAAATTGCATTGTGCAAAAAAAGTGCAAAGTGCATGTTGTTCATGTTCAAGTATTTCCTTGGCTCTACGCACCTGAAAGAAAAGGAACTTCTTGTCGATTTAGAGCACAGTAATTTCCTCTGAGCTACTTAATGTCTTATCGTGGATAAATGTGTGCTATTTGAGTTCACAGTGTGACTCTTGAGTTTATTATTATATTATGTGTTTGTGTTTTCTGAATGAGAACATGGTTAAACCTGTGCAAAATGAGGCATTTTGTGTAAAGCTTTGCAGAAAACATTGAGAAGATTGGAGCATGTGTGAAAACAAGTGAAATGTGTTAAACGTTTTGAGAAACCTATCTTTGTTTCATGGGTTCACACTTACAGATAAGTAAATGGTATCCGTATTTGGCTTGCTGTCCGAGGAGAGGGCTCTGAGCTCGGTATTGGCCCAAACCCAGAGTACTCTCCCCGTATTCTGGTTAGGAAGATAACCAGGCGAGTGTGAGGAGACGGGTTGGTGGAGGGATGCTGAAAAACTGCCGAGGAACATAGGTGAGTCGACTGCGTGTTTATGATGTCCTCCACTTATGCTGATTGGGTTATGTTGATTACTGATTGCTGACGGCTGGTTGGAATGACGTGATGTTTGGATAGATCATTTGAAAGTGTTCCTCCTGAACTTTGTTAATAAAACATCATTTTGAGAACTGAATGAATGGTTTGGGAAATTGGGCCAACTGAATCACTTGTAGTGATTCGAGAAAAACTGTAATAGGGAGCCAATGCAGTGCTGACAGAACGGGGCTAACGGCATGCTTCCTAATATCTCCCAAGGGTAGCATGTACAGAGTAAAAGGCAACGTCATGTTCTCCACCTGAAAACTCTCTTTCTGACGTGATAATGGCTGAACTGTCCTCCTCAGCCATTATCACCATGGCAACATAAAGCATCCAGCCTTTTCTCTGCAGCCTGGTTACTATAGTAATGCATGCAGCATCCCTTAATCTGCACATGATGGGCCTCAGAAGCATTAAACAGCTGCTGATCAGTTCTCCACAAACTCATTACATACACACATAGTCTGCAAAGGTGTGTGTGTGTGTCTGTGTGTGTGTGTGGTTCAATACGGTTTTCTCGAATTGTGTCAGTTAGCTCACGCTTATGGGAAAAACGTTGTTTTCTCTGAATCCTGAAACCTGATTGGTTCACAAACAAATGGCATTTCAGCCCGCCAAATTCAGGGGGTTGACTGCCTATAAGTCATGTAGAAATTCCATAATGTCAGAATCTTCTTGACATGAATTTGTGTATTTATTTAAAAAAAAAAAACTGACGAAACTGTGACTTCACACAGCACTTACTTACTGTTGTACTCATATTGATTTGATTGCTTCTACTACTCTCATTTCTAAGTCGCTTTGGAGAAAAGCGTCTGCTTAATGACTAAATGACTAAATGACTAATGTGCCTCGCAGCGGAACAATGGCATTTCAGCAAGCAAGCTGATTCAGCAGTCTCCCCTGTGGCATGCAAATGTTGTAAATGTTGCGCCGCAAATGCGGATCGTGCAAGGCTAACCTGCCCACTCCTGACAAGCACAATAAGTGCATCTCCTGCCTGGGCTGCACCCATGCCGAGGCAGCTCTTTTGGACTCCAGCTGCCCGCTCTCCGAGAAGCTGAGCCTCGCAATACTGCACGCCCGGATCGCGCTCTTCAGCGAACCACCCGCTCCCTCATCTCCTTCCCCTCTTGAGCCAAAGCGAAAGAAAAAGTGGAGCCGTCAGGCTGAGCAGCGAGGCGGAAGCGAGCCCAGGTCGGCTCAGTGCTCTCCCCTCAACACGGTGAGTCCCCTGTATTCTTCACCCGCAAGGATCAACACCCCTCATCTGGCGCGAGTGGCAGAGTCTCGTTTGGTGGGTCTGATGACGAATTAGAAGGACATTCCTCCTCCTCTCAATGCTGTAACAGGTGCCATTCTCCCACTTCAACGCGATACGCAGTCTGTAGTACTTCAATCATTTGCCACTCGACTCCAGGGATGGAGCTGGATTTTGGGGATATAAAATGAGGTTACTCCAATTCACTCACAGACCGCCACGCTTCAAAGGCATGATTCACACTTCGGTCTCAGACGACAGTTCTCACCTCCTCAGAACCGAAGTCCAGTCTCTGCTGGAAAAAGGTACCGTGGAGAAAGTTCCCATGGAACGCAGCGAGTCAGGCTTTTACAGCCGCTACTTCCTCATCCCCAAGAAGAATGGTGCCTCAGGCCCATCCTCGATCTGAGATGTCTGAATCGCACCCTCATGAGACAGCCTTTCAGAATGTTAACTATGAAACAAATCCTCACACAAATTCGCCCCGGGGATTGGTTTATATCAGTGGATCTGAAAGACACCTACTTTGATATCCAGATAGCCCCCCATCACAGACCGTTCTTGATATTCACGTTCAAGGAGCTGGCACACCAATATATAGTCCTTCCGTTCAGATTGTCTCTAGCTCTGCTTACTTTTACAAAGTGTGTAGACGCAGCTCTCTTCGACTCACAGGGGCGCGCCTTAAAATCAGGAGCATGGCAGCCTCATTCACCTCCTCAAGAGGTTTGAAAAGCTGTTGGGCCTCATCCCACTTTCACTAGGTCTAGATAACACTGGGCACTGTTTCTAGAAGGAAAGTGGACGTGACAGATGCCTCCAAGATGGGCTAGGGCACCCTGTGTGACGGCAGAGTAGCCTTCAATTCATGGGCAACCCCTATGTCGAATTGGCACATCAACCACCTAGAAATGATGACAGCGATTCTGGCCTTTTAAGGAGTTCCAGCCGGTTTGGCACATTCAGCCGGAGTTGTGGGACCTGCATGTTTGGCCCCTCGACGGGGGTCTTCAGGCCTATGAGAATGATCTCAGGCAAGGGCCCCTTCCACAAGACGCCTCTACACCCAGAAATGGTCTGTTTCTCAAGCTGGTGCTTAACTCGGAATATAGACCCCACTAAATGTGAGATTGTGTCAGGTCTCACGTTTCTGAAGAAGATGCTGGATGGTGGGCTCAAGGTATATGTGGCAGCCATCGCGACGAATCATTCCCCGATGGCCAGCCAATCGATTGGGAAACACAACCTGGTTGTTAATTTCTCAGGGGGGCTGGGAGGTTGAATCCTCACCCATGCTTCACAGTCCTTAGGGCACTTCAGGGCCCTCCCTTTAAGCCGCTCGAGTTGACCAATCTACGGTCCCTCTCGGTTAAGACTGCCTACTTGCTGGCTTTAGCATCAGTCAAGCTATTTGGCGATCTGCAGGCTCTATCTGTGGAACCATCCTGCCTTGAGTTCAGTCCTAACCACAGTAAAGTGGTCCTGCAGGCCAAGAAAATGGTTACCTGCCAAAAATGTTTTTCAGCCCATTGAGAATGAAGGTGATAGCACTGTCAGCTCTTCTGCTTATGAAGAACAAGCAAGCACCTTATCCATACTGTCCCATCAGGGCCCTTAGAGTGTATACTGAGCGTTGTAGCCGTTTTCGGCAATCAGAGCAGCTGTTTGTCAGCTTTGGAGGCTGCACTAAAGGGCTGCCGGTGTTGAAGCAAAGACTTTCCAGATTGTGGATGCGACAGCGCTGGCTTGCAAGTGTTCTGACTTGTTGTGCCGCCTAGGGGTTAGGGCCCACTCCACTAGAGGTATGGACTCTTGGTTGTGGTCCAGCGGAGTATCCATTGCAGATATCTGTGTGGCGGCCAGCTGGTCCTCATTGTCCACTCTCCTCAGATTTTACAACCTGGACATCCCAGCTCTTAAAACACGGGTGTTGTCAGTCTAAATGCTTACGTACTGTGTAGTCAGGCCCCGATTGCAGTCTGGGCCTCTCCCTGTGCAGTTGATCGTGGGGCCCTCAAACGAGCGCCCCCTAGCTATCAGTTCAGGGAGTAGCTTCCATTCTGCACTTTTAGCACGGCACTTTGGGATTAAGTTCCCCATAAGCGTCAGCTAACTGATGCAATGCGAGTGAACCATATTGAAAGGGAAAGTTTATGGTTACTCACGTAACCCTGGTTCCCTGAGATAACGGGAATGAATATTGAGTAGCTAGAGTCATGCTAGCCACACCTCAGTCGGAAGATTCTGACGAGATCTGGCATTTCTGCATGACGCACTGCTCGTTCCTGTTATCTCAGGGAACCAGGGTTACGTGAGTGACCATAAACATTTTTAAAATGTTGGCAAAACAGAACATGTTATCTGAGGAGCAAAGGTCTGCATTTGATCACACTGATGGAGAAACACTTGAGAGACTGAGATGTTCTGCTGTATGTGACTGTGTGTCTCTCACTTCCATTCATTTAAATAAGTCCAGTCATCAGTCTTACTCACTGTGATTCCCTCAGAATCTTGGTCATTTCTGCCATTTACTAAAAAAGCCATTTTTGCAGTTTTGTTTCAAGAGAGGAAGTTTTGAGTTCTGATAGTTACAGTATGTTTTACGGTTCATCGAGTTCAAACGTGATTCCAGCTGCTCAGAGGGTTTAAAAGTCTTAGTTGAATCATCTGTCATATCTCTCTCCATCAGTGAACCGAACCTGTGTTTAATGTGGTTTCATAATGTTGGACTCTGTGAATAACCTCACCTTGTCATCGCTCTGCAGATGCTGGTTGCCAGGAAACCATTTCCATTGGCAACAGCAGCGGTGGAAGAGAGAAGGAAAAGAGAACATATTAATCGAGGACAGCAAACCTCCGGAACTCCATATAAAGACTCCGGATGCTGTGGAAGTTCAGCTGTATTATTAGACAGTTCCTGTTATTCGCATCAGGTTAGAAGGGATCTGATCTCTCTGAGAGTTCATGCTGTGAGCTGCTGCAATCCCAGCCGACAGGGAACATTCTCTCAATGTTATGAACAAACATTCTTCAAAATTATTTGATCTTTAATAGTGTTCTCAAAATGTTAGCACAAACAAAAATTATTCATACATCTTTCATGAAACATTTTTCTCAATGTTTTAGTTGGATCTTCATCTAGCGTTTTTTAAATGTTACTATTTGTTTCAGAACATTCAGAGAACATTCAGAAATAACGTTTTCAAGTAAATGGGAGCGTTAGTAAAGCATTCACAGAACATATTTTGTGATCTGGGTGACTGAAGAACAGGGTCAGTCTAGGACAGGAGAGACTAACTGAGCTCTTGAGTTCCTGAAAAGCAACTGCTGAACATGAAGTGAAGTTTGTAAATCTCTCAGGACTGGATCTGGTATGATGTCAGACTGTATTGTGTTGGGAAAGGGAACACTGCCCCCTTCTGACCACATCAGCACACACACACACACACACACACACACACACACACACACACACAGAGGTACAGAGAGTTTTCAGAGGAGAAAGAGAGTTTGTTACAGAACTGTCTGAATTGGATGTGAAGCAGCACAAACATCTTCTGTAGTGCAGGGGTCATGGGCCCAAAAGCATCATCTTTTTAACTGATCCAAACCCTGGACATTATTTAGGATTATCGCAATATGTGGCATAGTCAGTCTCTCTTTCTCTCTGAACAGACAAAGCATTTAAAAATGCATGAGAATTATGACCCAGTTATGACTTCTGACAACAGCTGAATGAATCAGACTCTGTTATTCAGTGAGAGTCAGACCTGCAGTGACGTCACGGGTCGTTCCCGCTGATGATGATGATGCTGATGGATGGCGAGGTCAACTGCTTCCGGAACACGTCGCCTTGACAACACGTTTCAGTAATGATGCCACACAGACTAACTCAATGGAATAGAATAGAATAGATTGTTTTCCTTTATAATTCTTTGTATTTGTTTAATTTTCACATTGATTCTTGTAGATAATCATCAAAAAGGAATACAGTCTGTTTTGAAGAGGGGGAAATCTGTCAGTCCTAAAGACACATTCATATGAACATTTGCAAATTGATTCAGTAATCATTTAAACTTTTAAAATGGCACACAGTAGCCATGTTTACATGTACACTTTTTTGTCATTCCGATTAAAATAATTCCAGTTGAAAGATTCGGATGGTATTTACATGTGCCGGCGCTTTCAATCGGAATGACTTTGTGACATGCGCACATCAGCCCATATCCTGTTTGCCGCCTTTTATTCCTGTCAACATGGTGTTCCATAATTTCTTATGCCTGCTATTTTTGTGTAAAGTGTTGCTCTCAATCAAGCAACAGCGTGAATTTGCAGCATATTTCTGCTGGAAGGAATGAGGAAAAGACGGGCGCAGGAAGCTGACCTGTTTGGTGGCTGTCCATCAGGAGCATCTCAACACTACTCCTCCCTCCTCCTCGGAAAAGCAGAAGTGTGTGGATGAAGGTCCGTAGTAATGATAGACTGAGTTCCTTCAGTGAATTTAATACATTTGTTGTTTCAGTTTTACTTTTTTGATTTGCCGCCACCATTTTGCATTCTGACGACCCCTGACCTCTTGACGTGATGACGTAGAAGCAAAGTAATTGGTTTAATGCGTTTACATGGCAGAAAAACCCAATGAAACTGTAATCACTTTGAGAGGGGTGGGATAAACCTTTCTATAAACTGAGCAAAATAAAAATTCTGCCATGTAAACGCATTAAACCAATTACTTTGCTTCTACGTCATCACGTCAAGAGGTCAGGGGTCGTCAGAATGCAAAATGGGGTGTTTATATGGAGTGTTTTCATTCGGATTGGACTTTAAAGCCGAGTACAATGTTCCATGTAAACGCACCTACTGTATAACTCTTTGTCAAGTCATCTTCATTTATATAGCGCTTTTCACAATACATATTGTTTCAAAGCAGCTTCACAGTGACAATAGGAAAATTGTTATCGAGTGCCAATGTTAACACAAATTATGTTATCATATCAATCATGTTAAACATTATAACCTTTATAACATGATTGGGAAATTATCTCATTCATACGTGTTTAGTGAAAGTTGTGAATTCTCATTTGACTACTGCTAACTCAAAAACGTAACATTTCATTCCATCAGAGTTGAGAAAGTTTCCTTGAAAACTAAATATTTATTTTTGTAAGAAAACCTTTCTCTTTTTTTTTTGCCTTTAGTGTGTTAAATTTATTTACTTTACATCATAACATAATATGAATACATTAATACTGATGCTGCTCCAAACAAAGGACCGTTTTCAGCGGGCTGTTGCTGCGCATGCGCAGTGCGTCTGCTCTCCGGCCGCCGGGTGGCGCTGATGACGCTTGTCGTCTTGGTTTGACGCTTGCTTTGTCCAGTTTTTTCTCTGGTCATTTGTTTCCGTGTTCCGATCTGCACAAGGACAAATTCTGTTTGCTTGTCTCGCGGTTCGATCAGCAGTGAGGTTCAGTCATGGCTCGTCTGCTGCTGAGGGGCAGTTTGAGGGGGTATTTCACCTCGCCGCTGCGGATGGGATCTGACCAGGTACTGAAGGCGCTTTATATGAGTTCAGACACGCTCCGTGTTTGACATGAATGACGTGATTCCTGCGGTCTCTGAATGTGAATGAATGTCTGGTTTCATCTTAAGCACAAACAGTTGTTCCTGTGAACCACTCGTGAGATATTTATACAGCTTCAGTCGTTATTTACCTTCTGTGTTCCTAGAAAGCAACAACATGGGTCATGAATAAATGGCCATTTTCTTTTTGAGGTGAATATTTTAGGGCTGCAGCATCTAATCGATAAACTGATTATCGATTAATCGCATATGCTCGCGGAAAACATCCGCATTTGAAAACATGCAACATTTTACGAGCACAGTAACAGTAAAGGTCTGTGCTTTTGTGTGTGTGTTTTTTTTTTTTACTATCATTTTTAAATTAAGTGATTTTTAACTTGTATTTTCTAATGGTAAAAAATCAGCTTAAATTTTAACCCCTCTTGCCTACATAGATACATTTTGCTATATTTGTTTTAATTGACTTATAATGTTTGAGGACAGTTAGTTTTTTTTATTCTGATTAATTGAATAATCAATTAATCGACTATCAAAATAATCATTCATTGCAGCTTTGAAATATCACTGTGACTATAGAATGTGTTTATTAATGTCTGATCTGTCTGTCTGTCATCTCTCTCTCTCTGTCTCTGTCTATCTGCAGCTGGGCGAGATGGGTTCAGGAGCCGGTAAAGGCGGAGGAGGCGGCGGGTCGGTGAGGGAGGCCGGAGGAGCGTTCGGTAAGAAGCAGGCGGCGGAGGAGGAGCGCTACTTCAAGTGAGTTTGAATCATATTATCTGTGGTCACGTAATGCCAAAGTGATCACTTAACATCAACAAATAAAATAGCAGAGTAAAGTAACCAGGTAAAGCCTGAATGTGTCAGCACTAGTAATAATGACGGTTTCACAGGCAGAAGGAGAAGGAGCAGCTGGCGGCTCTGAAGAAACACCATGAAGAAGAAATCGACCATCATAAGAAGGAGATCGAGCGTCTGCAGAGAGAGATCGACAGACACAAGGGCAAGATCCGAAAACTCAAACACGACGACTGAAGCTCGTCATCATCATCATCATCATCATCACTCCCTGTGCCTGAGAGAGTCTCTCTGTCTGCCTGTAACCCGCCACCATCCAGTGCTTTATGAATAAATGTTTGAAAAAATCTGCTGTCTTCAGAGTAGAACAAGTATGAAATGATTTACATATGAAAAATAAACTGTTCTGAGTTTATCTGAACTGCCGGTGTGATACTTTAAGGTACGGCATCAGTCCAACAACATGAGGACGTTTCTCTTTTGGGTGAAATATTTTGATTATAGAAGGTGTTTAACTCTTTCTTAACTGAAATAACATTGCTAATATTGAGTTCTTCACTGATAAAGCAATACTGAGTCTTTCTAACAACTCACTGAATTCAATTTTCAGCAATAACAGTATTGATTGTTTACATTTATGCTTTTATCCAAAGCACATTACAACAGAGGAAAATAAGCAGTTCGTCACAGAGTCAAGAATGTTCACAGTGTACACTGACACAAAGCTGGACTAGAAAACTAGGAATTATGAGATCCTAATTGAATCACGTGATTATATTATTTATATTATGTCTTCAGAAGAGAAACGCAGATGAGTTGTTTTCCGTCGTGAATCCTCCTGATAGTCGCAGGGATTTTGTTTATACTCATTAATGTTTCGTCATGAATAGCATAATATTTTGACCCCGACGTGATTTGAACACGCAACCTTCTGATCTGGAGTCAGACGCGCTACCGTTGCGCCACGAGGTCACAGCGGCCCGTCTCGGCTCGAGCCCATATGACGACAGCAGAACCAAAACAAACACGTCATCGGGACCCACACACGGCTGACGCATGCGCGCTCTTGACAAACAAGTCCACTTTAAAATCCTTCATTAAATCGATCCTGTTAATTCCTCCGTTTCTAAATAAAATCGATGAGACATGCTCATGTTTCGCTCTTTTATTCCAGTCCACTTATTAACATAACCAATCAACTCAAAGTCCGTTCATTTTTAGTCAACCACTCCTTTGTTCGCAAAGAAATTATTTTTTATTGTGAAAACTCTGATCATTTATCTCTTGAATGTTACCAACTTCATTATTGTAAGCTAATTTTTTTTATTCCTAAATAAAAATAGTTTTAAATCTCCTTTGTGCTTCCAATATTTCTTCTTGAAATCAACTAATTACA
Organism: Hypophthalmichthys nobilis; assembly: GCA_037950665.1. NCBI lineage: Eukaryota > Metazoa > Chordata > Actinopteri > Cypriniformes > Xenocyprididae > Hypophthalmichthys > Hypophthalmichthys nobilis. The sequence continues at coordinate 32,047,069 of CM075483.1, forward strand.
TCCCTCATTTATACAAAAAATAATAGCCTAAAAGTACCAGACTGTAATGCTTTATTTAAATATGTGATTTAACTTTAATTCTCTTATTTATGTACGCAAATCCATGGGTTTATTCTGCTTTGTTCTTATGTTATTGTTATTGAATCTTATTGGAGATACGAATATGTCAACAAAAAAAAAATACCAGAGAAAACTTGACTGAAGGCTCTTTTCTCTACATTCGCCTACTCGTTTATCCAATTTAATTATTTTTTCTTTTCTTATCTAGAGTCGCTTGACTGAGCACATCATATATTTTATTTTCGGACTTTTTATATGTAATTATGCCGTATACAGATCTCAGTTTGTCAGATGCGGTTGTGCACGCGGATTCCCTGCCCCTCCCACGTACGTCCTCGCTCCCGCGTTCCGTGCGTCGTGACGCACCCGGTCCGCCGCGCGAGGAAGTGGCGCTGTTGTTTGAGCGACGGGACCGTCTCGCTCTGTCTCGTGGGTTCATCTGAAGAGGTTTTATCGTGTTTCGGTGAGTTCTGCCGTTCATGAACGAGGACTGACCGCGCTCAACAGCTCTCTCGTGCCGTCCGGTCAACATAATCGCGGTGAGTGCGCTCGGCTGCTGTGTTTTTGGCGGGTTTGTCCGGTTTGAATTGTGTCTGTCTCGCGCCGCTGCTGCTGCTGTAGGCCGCGCGTGGCGCGGGAATCTCCGTCTGTCCGGTCTGGAGGTTTAACGGGCTTATTGTGTGAGCTGCGGGAGGTGTGACGGGTAACGGGTGTCACATGTGAGCTAGAGATCAATAACGGCCCGTTACGAGCTCCGATGTGCACACATACATGCGCGTTAGCATCGCGTGCTGCTAGCCTCATGCGCGAGGGGGGCGGATCAGTGTGTGTGTGTCTGTGTGTGCGTGCGTGCGCGCGCGCTTTATCAATGTGTTTTATAAACGTGAGCACGTGTGTTGTGTGTTTTTGTCTGTTTCAGTCAAGTGGATTCACATAGTAAATATATGCATATGATCAATCTGGGTTTCATTCGTTCAATATTGATATATGCAGTGTGATATAGTGTGTGTGTGTGCGTGCGCGGTTAGTTGTAATTACAGTATAAATCATAAATGTTTTTAACATGGAGATGATCATCAGATGTTTATGTAATTATGTGTGAGAAGCATTAATATTGATATGTATAAAATCAACCATCACAAGCTTTACGGCTGTTCTGTCAGATAAACAGTGATCTGGTGCTGAATGTGAAGGATTGTATATTTAATAACTGTTTAAAAGATCTTTACAAATTGTACATGCATTTAATGGCTCTTCTGTCGCTCCTTCATGAACTTCTACAGAAGTTTAGTTTAATAGAGTTCATTCTTATTGACTGAAAACATTATTGACTGATTTTTCTCTCTCTCTCTCTCTCTCTCTCTCTCTCTCTCTCTCTCTTTCAGAGTAATGGCTGCTGAGGTCAATGGCAGCTCTGGTCTGGCCAAAGAAGAAGAAGAGCCCATGGACGTGTCGGTCACACACTCGGAGAACTACCAGACGCTGCTGGATGCCGGACTGCCGCAGAAGGTCGCTGAGAGTCTGGACAACATCTTTCAGACCGGTCAGTCCGTCTGGAGCTGATAGAACCCAAATCGGTTTAGTGCGATTATCAAATCACAAAGGCTGATTTAGTAAATATAATGGTAAATTTTTGGTATGTTGTATTTTAAATCATGCAGCCCTAGTTAGTGGACTGTGTTGATGTCACATCCCGATCCTGCAGATGATCACTCGCTCTGAGAGACTGAGGGAAGGTGTGTGTGTGAACGAGTGCTGTGTGTGTGTTCAGGTCTGGTGGCGTACGCGGATCTGGACGAGCGGGCGCTGGACGCGCTGCGGGAGTTCAATGAGGAGGGGGCGCTGTCGGTGCTGCAGCAGTTCAAGGAGTCGGACCTCTCACATGTGCAGGTGAAGCAGGCCGTCCTTCTGCTGTTCTCATTCAGACCGCTGTCATGTGCTCAACCTGCCCTCCGATCGCTTACAGAACAAGAGCGCCTTCCTGTGTGGTGTGATGAAGACGTACCGACAGAGGGAGAAGCAGGGCAATAAAGTGCAGGAGTCGACGAAAGGCCCCGACGAGACCAAGATAAAGGTCAGGAGGTGTTCTTCATCACAGATACAGTCAGTGTTTCTGATCTGATCTGAGCGGCGCTTCTCTCTGACTCTCAGGCTCTGCTGGAGAGGACGGGATACACTCTGGACGTCACTACAGGACAGAGGAAGTACGGCGGCCCGCCTCCAGAGGAAGTGTTCTCCGGCCCGCAGCCGGGCATCGGCACCGAGGTCTCACTTCATCGTCAAACACGTGCAGTTGTGTTTCTCTCTGTGCTGAGCGCTTCAGGTGACGTGTGTGTATGTGTTACCGCAGGTGTTTGTGGGTAAGATCCCGCGAGACCTGTATGAGGACGAGCTGGTTCCTCTGTTTGAGAAGGCCGGTCCGATTTGGGATCTGAGGTTAATGATGGATCCGCTCACCGGGCAGAACCGCGGCTACGCCTTCATCACCTTCTGCAGCAAAGAAGCGGCGCAGGAAGCTGTCAAACTGGTGCGCGTGTTTCACTTCGCTCTGTGTGATCATGTGATCAAGTCAAGAAACATTTATAGAGTACAGACTGATTCAGAGCCGCTTCACTGTAATCAACAGGAATATAACATAATTAATGATGCAAATATGAAACAAATTCTGCTGTAAAGCAGCTCTAAAAAGACAATGGTTATAAATGTATTAAATGATACTATTAGTGTCTCTGTTTCCCCTCAGTGTGATAACTATGAGATCCGCTCGGGGAAATATCTGGGCGTCTGCATCTCAGTGGCCAATAACCGGCTGTTCGTCGGGTCCATCCCCAAGAACAAGACCCGGGAGAGTATCCTGGAGGACTTCGGCAAAGTCACAGGTGGGGTCCTGGAGCGCTGTCGTGTGGACGAGTGTCCTGTGGCCAAGGCTGATGTGTGTATGTTTGTGTGTGTGTTTCAGAGGGTCTGCAGGAAGTGATTCTCTACACGCAGCCGGACGATAAGAAGAAGAACCGCGGCTTCTGTTTTCTGGAGTATGAGGATCATAAATCGGCGGCTCAGGCCCGCCGCAGGCTCATGAGCGGGAAGGTGAAGGTTTGGGGGAACCCTGTGACCGTGGAGTGGGCCGACCCTGTGGCCGAGCCCGACCCCGAGGTCATGGCCAAGGTGAGCCACTCCACACTCTTCTCTGCTAGTGCTGCGTGTTGATTTCATGATGCAATTCAATTCACAAGCTTACGGTTCAATTCCAATTCATTTAGACGTGTATCAGTCAGTTCATGTCTCTCTGAAGTAAAGCTGTGAACTCTACAGGAACCCTGTCAGTCTCATTACTATTACGGGTTAAAATTAGTTTTAGCACAAGCATTTAAATTGTACAAAAGGCTGTTTTTGTTGTTGTTATTATTATTGTTGTTATTATTATTATGATGTTATAATAATTTAAAGATGTAATTATTTCTTATTATTTTCTTTTAATATGTTTTTGAATTGTAACATTTAAATGTTGGATGTCATAAACTTGTTTTCATGATGGATTTATTTGAACATGAAATACTGAAGAAATTATAGAACTATAGTGAATATGTAATATAGAAATATTTTTCTAACTATCGAGTTTATGTTCACTGAACGTCTTTCCTGAGGTAAATGTGACGTTACGTGACATGATTGTTCTCCAGCTGTTTTATTGACGTATTTCTGCGGTTGAAACACTGATTGATCGATCACATGAGACATGATTCACTTCAGGAAGCTGTTCTGAATCTACTGATGTTCATTCATGTTTATTTGCTTCTGTAACTAGTAGTAAAGAGCAAGAGATGATCGGTTCATGATCTGTCACCACACATTAAAGACACACAAAAACAAATTTAGTGATGAAACTGACAGGATTTGAAAGCTGAGACTTTTTCATATCAAAAGTATCACAAAGATTATTGTGATTATTAGATGACAGGAGCTGCAAATAATGTTTAGTGAAGTTTTGTTCACGCATCGACTGAAAACAGCACTAAAAGATCGATCTTGGGATTTAAGAATCAATAGAATCATTAGAATGAGAATCGATTAAATTTGAGAATCATAATCTCTAGTATGTAGTGTTCACTCAGAACGCCTGAATGATGGAATGAACAGTTGTGTTTTCATTAACTCATGTTCACTAATGGGACTTCATTTTAAAGCGTTAGTATTATATCACATGAGCGTCTGAATGCAGAAGACCGAAGCGCCTCGTCTAATGATTGTCTGTCCCATCAGGTCAAGGTGCTGTTTGTGCGTAAGCTGGCCACGCCGGTCACAGAGGAGCTGCTGGAGAAGACCTTCTCTCAGTTTGGCAAACTGGAGCGTGTCAAGAAGCTCAAAGACTACGCCTTCGTTCACTTTGAGGAGCGAGACGCTGCCGTCAAGGTACGGCACCTGAACTGGGACTGAACCAGTGTTTTCATTCATCACAGTAGTGGAAATGTGTTGAACGTCATAATAAATATTAAATCAGCTTTAATCATACATTGTACATGCAGATCTGTTACCAAAACATGGGACATGAATGAATACAGTTTCAAGTATTGATTTCATTATTTCTGCAAATGGCAATTAAATAAACAAAAATAAATCAATAAAATTATGCTGAAATGAATAACGGTTATAGATTTAGTCAAAATTCTTAATTCTAAATTACAAACAAGGGAGATACATTTTTTTTTAATAAATTTATTTCTCATAAATTTAAGATTTGTCTAAAAATTAATATACAGTAAATGTAAAATATTTTTTGATGACATTGGCACAGAGGTTGAGCTGTGGTTAACTCTGAATGCTGTAATTTGTCATTTCTATCTTTTCTGTGCAAGTTGAGAAAATTAGATTATTTTTGTTTGAGGTTAATTTTTATAGCATGTGCTTTTATTTTGGTTTTAATAAACCTCTTCAAATATCAAACAGGAATTATCATTGTTAAACAGCTACAATAAATCTAACTTGACAACTTTATTAAATTAAACTTGTGTGTTATGAGACGTAATGATGTCAGTGTTTGTGCAGCAGGTCGTAATAAACAATAATAATCAAATATTCATCTGCCGCTCTGACTGACACTGTTTCTGACCGACAATTACATAAAAAAACTAGACTTCTTTTAGCAAACTGTATTATTTTGCCTTTGCGCTTCCCATGAGGGGTTGCTGAGCTGCTCTCGGTCGTGTGTTTGCTTGCAGGCGATGCAGGAGATGAACGGTAAAGAACTTGGTGGCGAGGAGATCGAGATCGTGTTGGCGAAGCCTCCAGATAAGAAGAGGAAAGAGCGACAAGCTGCGAGACAGACCAGCAGAAACACAGGGTGAGACTCGCACACAACGTGTGAATTCACCGCGATGAACAACAGAAACCTGCTGGGTTTGAATCATATGATTCATATGCTATTTTATTAAATAAGACCTTTTTTGCCTGCAAAATTTCACAGAATGTGAGCTAATGTGATGCACCCTAACAGAAAAGTTTGCTTAACTCGTTACTTAACTACATTAACTAGTTAACAGGAACTAACAATGAATGACACTTATAAAGCATTTAATGTTATTTTCAGCATTTACTAATACATTAACATTAATGCACTGTGAACTAATATGAACAATTTTATTTTTATTAGCTTTTATTAATAAAAGTTGTAAAAAAAATACATGACTTATTGCTCAAGTTAGCTAATGCATTAGTAAAGTGTTGCCCAAACTTTATTTTTATACTGTTTTTAGAAATGTGGACGTCCCTAAAAGGAGGTTTAGTTGTGTTTATGGGTAGAATTTGTCTTGAGAATATGGTTGAGTAGGTACAAACACCCTGCCGTGTCTGTTTCCTCCTGTGCAGGTATGACGACTACTATTATTACCCTCCTCCTCGCATGCCTCCTCCAGGGCGTGGCCGTGGGCGTGGCGGCCGAGGCGGTTACGCTTACCCGCCCGATTACTACGGTTATGAGGAATACTACGACGACTACTATGGTTACGATTACCATGACTACCGGGGCGGCTACGACGACCCCTATTACGGCTACGACGACGGCTACACCATGAGGGGGCGGGGCAGTCGTGGCAGCCGCGGAGCTCCGCCTCCTCCCAGAGCCCGTGCGGCGCCGCCCACCCGTGGCAGGGGCGGGTATCCTCCGAGGGGCGGGGCTCCCATGGGTGCGGGGCGTGGCGGCCGCGGAGGGCGGGGCGGGCCCTTCCAGCCTCCCAGGGGCCGCGGCACCCGAGGCGCTCGAGGGAACCGCGGCGGCAACGTGGGCGGGAAGAGGAAGGCCGACGTGTTCAACCAGCCGGACTCCAAACGCCGCCAGACCGCCAACCAGCAAAACTGGGGCTCGCAGCCCATCGCCCAGCAGCCCCTGCAGCAGGGCTCCGACTACGCCTCCAGCTACGGTTACAGCAACGACACGCTCGAGTTCTCCCAGGATTCCTACGGCCAGCAGTGGAAGTAGAAGCGCCTGCGCCACCTGACACCCACCCGCCCTCTTCCTGAGAAACAAGATCGTGATTGGCCAGCAGTGTTTGTTTGACTTTTCTATCCTCCAATAGCCCTGTAGATTCTGTCCGTGGCCCTGAAGAGCCGCACGGCTCTGAAACAGACCACTTTTATCCCTACATCCTCCTTGTTTTAAAGTCCACGATGAACATTTTAAAAGAAGACACTGATACTTCCGTGTGAGAGGACGTTCAAATCATGAAATGGCCTTCCAGAAAGATGTGTTGTCCTTCCCACAGTCCTCCGTTCTCCTCGTCTCTTTCTCTTTCTCTCAGTACTAGTGGCTTAGGGACTCGCTTGTAAATAATGGCTGTTGACTAGAGCTTCGTTTCAGCGTTTTGTTTTCTTTTCCTTTGTTTTTTGCAGAAGTGGAGAAAAGAATCCACGAGAAGGAAAAAAAGAGTTTTGTAGCAGGATTTGCTGTTTAAGTGTCTGTTTAGCATTTCTAGAAGTAGTTGAATTGTGTTTTTTAAAAACTGATATACTGATATTATAACTTCAGATGTTTTTTTCCATTTGGGATTTGCTGGTGAGGGTTTTGGTCTGGCTTACCTTAAGAGCTACGGCCGGCTGGTCTGATGTTTGTATTTATAACTTTTATTTTTTGTTTGTTCAGTTTCAATAAAACTCAATCGAGCAACTTCCACTGGTTCCGGGAACTTTCCGTTCTGTGTGATGACGAGTGACCGAATGTTTCAATTGATTATATGTACGGTTACTTCCTGGTTTTCATTAAGCCAGCTTGAACTGTTAGCTGTCATTCTCTCGCTGTACATCGACACAAAACCATCAATGGTTGACTTTTTAATGTTGTATTTATATTTCAATGCAGTTATCACACTTGCCTAATTTGCCAATAAACCAATTGATCGCAATAAAGATGAAGCTAATGGGAACATCTGAATAAGAAACGCGGTGTCTGTAATTAGACGACATTTTTCCAGCACTTCAAATGTAATTTTTAATGTGATGACACAAACATTATTTGTTCATCCACCCCATTTGTAAAACTGAACATTTTAAGATGTAGGAATCAAACATTTGATAGAAAACACTTTAAAAATTAAAAAAAAAAACAATTATAACCATCAGATGGCAGCAGAGGAGCATTTATTGGCTCATTATTAGCCATTTCCTGTAATAGTTTTTCACTCAGTTTCGCTTTTGAATAATTATTAAACATAAAATCACTAGGTTTAAAAATACATTTTGTCAAGGTGAAGTATGAAGTACTCACAAAATCTCATGAAAAACAATAACTTTTCTTGAATGAATTACACAGAAAGCAGCACCGCTCTCTTTATAATCACTGAAGCTGTCAGTGCAGCGCAAGATCAATGATTTCAGCACATTTTATTCAGTGAATCTAATTAAAGTGCACAATTAATCTTTGAAAACTGTTGGTTGAATTGAATTTTGCTGAGGAGGAACAATGAAACACATTTTCTTTGTCGTCTTATGTTTGAATGACTAAATTAATGCTAGGCCTGACTAATTTAAGTGACTATATTCTGATTATAAACGAAGTATTACACCATTGATGCTGTTAAAGCGATCTCAGGACGTTGTAGATACCGACACACCGAGTGACATTTCACCGGAAGTTTTCCAGCTGGCTTATATTATTGCGGAAGTTCTTAAGATCGTTCAGTCCATATGGTCAGTTCATATGAGAGAGTCTTCAGTCGTGTTTGTGCACAACTGACTAGACTGTGAGTGTGAATGAGTGTGTGAGTTTAGGCACATTCACATCTGAACACAGTCATTTTTGCTAGAAGAAGTTCCATTTCTGATATTCAGAATTAGCATTTTAACTAGTTATTTAAATTATTAAAAGTTGGATCGGCTTGCAAAGCTTTTACATAGCATTGCCAATCTCTATTAGTGGAAAATGCAGTTACAGTTATCAAAAATAATAGTTTTTACTAGTAGAAATGTAATTATTGATAGCAAGAACTTTATTTCTGTGAGCCATTGTTGATATCAAGGATTTGCGTTTGTACTAGTGGAAATGCAATTTCTAATATCAAGAATTATCATTTTATATATAAATGTATATATATCGACCGAACTGGCTTACCATACACTAGTGTTGACTAGCAGTGATTCAAATGTTGAATTTTCCTGTCTAATAATCTTAATTCTCCCTTAAAAAATGACTTTGTTTCAAATGATTCTTATTTCTGGTCTTCATTCACTGTGAATGTGGATCAAGTACAGACTACACAGACTTCGTGATTACTTATTCTAGTTTTAAAATATTCATATTATCTATATTAATATTGACGTTTTTATTGACCCTAATGCAAACACACTGCTGTTTTAGCTTCATTTTATTCGGAACAGGAGTGTGTGTGTGTGTGTGTGTGTGTGTGTGTGTGTACGTCACAGTAACCAGTTAAAGCTGATTCTAATTGTTTTCCTTTTTCATTTCTGTTCGGAAAAGAACGCATCTGGATTATGCTTGCACAAATCTTCAAATATGACCTGTGTTCTAGTACTGAATGAGTGAGAATTTAATATATTATGTTCAGTATTTGCCATGCGAGCCGAGGACTTTTATTTTGTGAAGTGACGTAATATCCGCTGGCGTCACAGCAGCAAGATGGCGGCGGGCGGTAGCGGCGAAGATGCGTTTCAGACCTTTTACACAGAGGTGAGACTGAAAGAACAATACACACATTACACACACATTCATGAACAAAACCGAGTGAATACATACAGATGAGAGGCGGCGAGTCACACACACACGGGCTGTGTGTCAAACCAGAGAGCTGCCTATCTAGACAACACTAACATTCACAACATCCGCTGATCAATGACGATTATGAGCCCTAATGAACAATCATTCTTCTGTAATAATTCAAATCTCAATCATAACCTTCTACTTTTGTGTCTACTGATTGTGTGTTTAATAAAGGTTGTTTATGCATTGTGAAATTATTTTCCTGGCAGTTAATCACATTTACCTCAAATAATCACAGTGATGAATGCGTGTTTTTACATTACTGTAATGACAGTCATAAAATAATTCCACAGTGCAAAAGCACAACTGAAACAAAAATGTTTCTTTAGTATCAAATCATCATATTAGAATGATTTCTGAAGGATCATGTGACACTGAAGACTGGAGTAATGATGCTGAAAATTCAGCTTTGATCACAGGAATAAATTACACTTTACTATATATTCACATAGAAAACAGCTGATTTACATTGGAATAATATTTCACTGTTTTTACTGTATTTCTGATCAAATAAATGCAGCCTTGATGAGCAGAAGAGACTTCTTTCGAAGAAACAATGATGTCATGTGATGTGGTGTCATGTGATTGCGTCTCGTTCGGCAGGTGAAGCAGATCGAGAAGAGAGACTCGGTTTTGACCTCCAAACAGCAGATCGACAGGTTACTGCGACCCGGAGCTTCATACTTCAATCTCAACCCGTTTGAGGCGAGTCCGTCTGACGCTCATCATGTCCAGTCGCTGAATCAGAGAGGAGCATCATGGGATTGATGTGTGTTTTATCTGTGCAGGTGCTTCAGATCGACCCCGAGGCCACAGACGAGGAGCTGAAGAAACGCTTTCGACAGGTAGACCTGCTCGTCGAGTGTTCTCACACACACACACACACACACACCGATACACTGATCAAACATCAGCTTACTGAGTTAACCCATCATCCCGGTTAATCAGGATGATCATCCCCGAGATCAGAGCACATTTTCATCGTCCAGACAGACGCTTTCCTGTCACGTGTGTGTCTTCAGTAAGCCACAGAGCGCAGGTTAACGTGTTTACATGCGGGAGAAATCCAGTTGTGTCCGTCGGTTTATGCAGAAGCTGTTTATGACTTTACTGTGATGAAGGTTAACGTGAACACACACACACACACACTGTCGGCTCGTTATCGGGTTAAGAACGCTCAGTGTGTGTCTGTCCTCACAGTCTCACTATCCGTCTGTCCTCAGCTGTCCATCCTCGTCCATCCAGACAAGAACCAGGATGATGTGGATCGAGCCCAGCAGGCGTTTGAAGGTAAACCACAGCAGACATGATGTTTCTGATGATGACTGGAGTCTCCTGTGTGTTTAATGTCGAGTGTATGTGTGTGTTCTTGTGTGTGCGCGTGCGTGCGTGTGTGTGTTTGTGTGTGCGTGCATGCGTGTGTGTGTGCGTGTGTGTTCAGCGGTTGATAAGGCCTATAAGATGCTGCTGGAACCAGAGCAGAAGAAGAAAGCGCTGGACGTGATCCACGCGGGGAAGGAGTACGTGGAGCACATGGTGAGACGCACGTGATCACGTGATGCTCTCAGTCGCACAGTGACGTCACGCCTCAGTGTTCACGTGTGTGTTTCATGTGTCAGATGAGCCAGAAGAAGAAGCAGCTGAAGAAGGACGGGAAGCCCATCGATGTGGAGGAGGACGACCCGGAAGCGGTACGGACACACCTGAACGCTTTCTTCTGCTTGTTTTAGTTGATAAAATGTCAGGATTTGATGATCTGATTTTAAAGATGTTCTGATGATGGAATCGTGTGACTCATATTTCAATGCGCTCTATTTTTATGACAGCTGAACACATTTACATTCAAATTCAGATTACTGTAATGTTGAATCAGATCTTGCAGTCAAGCGTCAGTCTTCTCTCTGGTGACGTATGCAGGATTATCCAATCATTGAGTGAGGTTTAAGCTCCGCCCCTGCAGCTCACACTCATCTGCATACACTGTTGAGAGCCACGCCCACATTTCAACAGCCAGAACACAGAATAAAGCCCCGCTCTACATTCTTTCTATAATCTGTTACACTCAGATGAGTGTCACAGTCCAGAAGATCTGCTTGTTTCATCTCGACTTCAACAGTGTCATGATGCAAAACAGGCTTTATTCTATTGAATCACACTCGGTGTGAAATGTAACCAGATGTGTTCATTGAGTTTGTGTGTCTGTAGTTCAGGCAGGCGGTTTATAAACAGACCATGAAACTCTTCGCCGAGCTGGAGATCAAGAGAAAAGAGCGGGAAGCAAAAGACATGCACGAACGGTAAAACACAGTCACACACTTGTGCAAACTTCATCAAATATGAGACCAAGAGAGGCTGAATTTGAGCTATACAGCAGCTCTACAGAGTCATTATTCAGATCAGGTCTCGTCTGATAGTGTCATTGCTGTTAAATCAATAAAATACTGCATACATCTCTGATTGCAGGAAGAGACAAAGAGAAGAAGAGATCGAGACGCAGGAACGAGCCAAGAGAGAGCGAGAGTGGCAGAAGAACTTTGAGGTTCGGCAGCTCAGTGATTCGTCAGACGTGTGCGTGAAGCTCCATGTTTCATCGTGTGTTTTCTCTCCTCAGGAGACGCGCGACGGCCGCGTGGACAGCTGGAGGAACTTCCAGGCCAAAGGCAAGACTAAGAAAGAGAAGAAGAACCGGACGTTCCTGAAGCCGCCCAAAGTGAAGATGGAGCAGCGCGAGTGAAAGACGGACGTCACGTGACGCTCGTTCTGTACATATCCATGAGGAATTGTGATTGTTTGCGTCGGTCTTCATGTAGTGTATAGAGACAAACAAACATTGACAGTTTTTCTTGTTTTATTCCTGACACGGTGTTTTCTTCTGCAAATAAACATTTGTTTGTAGATGTTTAGTTGTAGTTTTTATATTGTAAACAATTAAACCATTGTTTTTGTCCGACTGTATGAGTTTTATATTATTCAGCTGTTTGTTTGTTTGTGAGCAGAAGAATTTTAATATTAAATGGGTGAATCTGGAGTTGGTGCTTCACAATCTGTACTTTTTTGGGGGAAGGGATTATATTACTATATAAATATATATAACTTTAGGGTTAGGGTGACACTAAACCTTAAAAAAAAAAATAAATAAAAATAAAAATTATATGGTGATGGACCTCACCTCAGACTGTTTCAATTATCTTTGAACAAAAATGAGTTTGTGCAGATCATTTTAATCAATATGAACCAATATCTGGAAAATAAGTTAGAATCCGAAGTTGCTGGTCTCAGAATTATTGTAAATATGAGTTAAGAGTCGGATATTGGAAATTAACACCCTCTCAAATCATATTTACTGCTGGGTTTCCTGGTTAAAAATGACTGAAATGCCTCGTTTAAAATTTCCTAGTTGGAATTTTTCTAGTTGGAAATTCCTAGTCGGAATTTCTTAGGAAACTCAGAGATAATTTTGATACCCGAGTTTCCGAGTTGGGCATGCCATAAACATTAAACATGGAGAACTATTGCTGCTGTGACTGGTGTCTTCATTAGTTTTTCCACAACAGCTTCATCAGCTTGTCTTATTGAAGTAGTGCTTGTTGTCATAAAACAAGCTTGTAATCACGACTTCAGAAGTGTGGTTCCGACAGCACGTGAGGCAGTGTAATCTTCATCGAATAGAGCTGGACTCGATCACATAATGTGACGCTGTTCGTCCTGCAGGTGGCGCTAAAATGAAACTCAATAACTGATGAGCTTCAGTCTGGGACAAATTAAGTTTGCTGCAATACAAAATCACAAACGAAAGACAAAGGAACGATTGTTGCTCTGCTGATGAAAACAGTGTTGAGCCTCTCCAGTCCTGCAGGTCATTGATTGAGAGTGAACTGCTCAGTTATCTCAGTCTCAGTGAGAAGAGTAACTTAAAGAACAAATCCACGTCTATCTCGTATCTTTATGTGTGCATGTCTTTTACTACAGCTGTCAACATAAACTGTTCTTACACATATATTGTTTCTTCAAAAATAAACTAAATTATGCTGCCTTCACGTGCTTATCGAAAATAAGAGTTTCCTAATGGGAAATTGGACGTGGACACCCTCTCAAGTCTTGTAAATTCATATAAATTCAAATTCATCATGTAAATATACACTAGTTTAATGACAAGACGGCGACCATTCTCCTCTAGGCCTTGTTCAGTTTATGGCACGCCCAACTTAGAAACTCGGCTATCAAAATTATCTTTCCCAGTAGTAAATACGACTTGAGAGGGTGTTCATGTCCAATTCTGACTAGAAATTTCCAACTAGGAAACTCGTATTTACGCTAATTCCAATAGCATTAATCATAATGCCATATATTAAAACAGTATAACTTTCTCATGTCAGTTTAATGTGCAGAGAATAAATATTAATGAGTCATTGATCCTGATTAGAATATTGTGACGCTTTCAAACATTGATTTATGAACCGGTGTGAACAGTGGTTTGAGTTTGAAACAGGTTTGTCAACCAATAAGTGGTGAGTTTAAGAAATGTTTTTTCTTTTTTCAGTTTTTTAAAAACAAATTAAGACGTGCAGGAACTCTATATTTACGTTTATTCATTCAGGAGATGCTTTTATCCGAAGTGACACAAATGAGGAACTTTAAAAGAAATTAGTCTCAGGAACCAATGATATTTAAAAGACACAAAGGCAAGTTTAAAATATAAACTAGATTATGCTACTGCCTTCAAGAGCTATTGAAATGATCATAAATACGAATTTCCTAGTTGGAAACTCCTAGTCAGAGTTTCCTAGTTGGGAATCTCGAGTTGTATTTACTACTGGGAAACTCAGAGATAATTATGATACCTGAGTTTCTGAGTTGGGCTGAACTTTAAACGCCGGAGGGCAGAACAACAGCTATTCTTGCTGCCTTCTATTGGAAATTTCCTACTTCCCACTTCTGTGATTACGTGCTCATCATGTTCAAATGCTTTGTTGTTGGAAAAGGAATCATGGGGAACACAGAAATGATCTGTTTCCCAGTAGTAAATACGACTTGAGAGGGCGCTCATGTCCAATTTCCGACTAGGAAACTCTGACTTAGAAACTCCAACTAGAAATTTCCAACTAGGAAACTCATATTTACAATAAGTCTGATAGCAGAGAAGAAGAAGACTGCTGGTCACAGTCGATCACGTGCAGTTCAGCGTCTCTTCCAGCAGAGAGCAGGAGGGTCTGGAAATGACTTTGTGCCTCAGTGTGAAGGAACTGGCTGGAGTTTGCAGTTCTGAACAGCAATGTTTTCGTCGACTGAAAACATGACTATTTATCCATGAATTCAAATGAAGATTCTTGAGAAATTCACTGAAAAAAAGATAAACATCATAAACATGAAGCATCTGAAGAAGCTTCACTCGTTCTTCTCCCTCATGCGTGAAACATTCAATACATTTATCATTTTGTGCTTCATGAAGATAAACAATGCCTGATCAGATCATTACCATGGTGATCAAACCCATAAATGACAACATTTAAATGGATGTAAATCCTCCTAAACAGAGCAGAACATTGATAACAGCTTCATCTGGTCCAGAGAACATCTCGTCCCACAGATGAAACACTGAAGCTCATGTGACCATGTGTTTACTGACACTTACGAACAACAAACCCTGAACACAACAAAAGCTTGTGAACGTTTTTTAAATGTTACTACTTGTTTCAGAACGTTCAAAAGTAACGTTCCCATAACGTTTGAAGAATGATACAATAGAAATTCCCTTAATGTTCACATAACCAAGAAAAAACGTTTTTAAAACATTTAAAAACTGGATGCTTTGAACATTTAGAGAACATTCAGAAATAACGTTTTTATAACTTAATGGGAATGTTAGCAAAACAGTTTTAGAATATATTTTTGTCAGCTGATTGACAGAGACGTGAACCTCGAATGGACTGTAAGAGGCTTTGATTAAAACTGAATTAATGTAAAAACTGACTGTAGATGAGGAAACATCTTTGACTTTTATGAATCATCTTTCAGATGAGGACATTCCCAGAGGGAGCGTTTGTCAGATTTAGGTCACTTGTGGAGACAATTTTTCTCACTAAACACACACAATCTGATGGGACAATAGTCACATTCATCTCAGAGGTTCAGATGGGTCAGTCTCGATCTTCTCCTTCAGACTCAGTGAATCATCTATTGGAGCACAAGGTCACTGTCGTTCTGGAGCAGAAACGAGCGGTTCAGGAGTGAAGAGTCTCTCTCCAGCTTCAGCGGTTTATCTCTGACGGAAGGAGATTCTGCAGGAGCAACACTGAACACTTCTGACGACACGAGTGATCCTGCAGATTTACATTAGATTTACAGTATTTACAGTGCTGTCTAGCACATTTATTAGTGTTGCAGGGACTCAAACACTTTGAGCAATCAGGACAATTAACAGAATTATATGTGGGTCAGTTTTGAGGGTAAGAGCTCCTCAAAAAGTATTCATGAAAATATGATTGGTTGTTGCAAGTGAAAAGTCTAAAAAAGTCTGAAAACAGTCTGGGAGCCCACATGCTTTTGTTCATGTTGTGTATTTTTGCAGTGTAAAGTGAAGGTAAAGATCAGAGATTCACAGCCAAATCAGACTCCTTCAGGGTCACATGACCTCTGATTCCTAAAGCCTTATTCCATACCTCACTACTGACACATGACTTACTGTAGAAAACACTGACAGCTGTGTGTCTAGAGTCATCTGAGGAAAGAACCTGCAGCGTCACACACACAAACACACAGAGAGAGAGAGAGAGAGAGAGAGAGAAACAGTCGCCGGTCGTAGAAGCATACAGTAGATCAGGACGTTCTCTAGAAACGGTGTCATCTGTGCTACTGCTGTGCTTAAAATGATTGATTTTCATTTCATTTAAAACGTTATTGCTGAACTTTCATGGATCATATTTTCCCACCAACAACATGACAGCGATGAATGAAAACAAGCTGACCTTACAATGAAACGCTCACTCTTCTGTTCTGACAGTTCTGAGATGATTTCAGCTGAAGATCAAGCTGGTCAAAATATGACAGATTCTCACCATAGAAACCTTCAAGATAAATTATGTTCTTTCTCATTTTCTATTACAAATATCTCAAAATGCTTAAATTAAGACATTGACATTGGCATACTAACTCATGTTTTCTGAAAGAGCGAGAGAAAAAAAGGACAAGAACAAATATCTGCCAGGTCAGAAAAATAATCTTTTTGCTTTTAATTAAGTTTATTTTTCTGACTCCATTGGCAGATATTTGTTCTTGTTTTAAGCACAAACTCACTTCAGTCTTAATATCTTCAGTCATTTCTCTTCTCCAGTAAATTTATCTTGATTTAAGAATGTTTAGATATTTGAGCTGGAAAACAAGACAGAAACACTGAGGAAGAACATCATTTTCATACAGTGATCTGCAGAAGCTAGAAATCAGTGTGATTTCATCTTCATTTCAAAACCAAAACAAAACTGAGTTGAAGTACTACACTACCCACAATCCTCAAGCTAGAATCTGACCTCTCTCTCTGAATAACAGAGATCATGCGTTTGTCCAACATTATATAACACATTTTACATAATCTTCTGTATTTGTGATGCAGAGCAGATCTGAAACATTCGCTCAGCTGATGTAAAGTGTGAAATCTCATGCAAGTCTCAGTTCTGTCTCGATCCCGAAACAGCCTGAAAGCAAAAACAATCAAGTTATTGTAGGAAGGGTTAAAGGGTTCGTTCATCCAAAAAAATGAAATTCACAGCATGACCTTCTGACATTTGTAAATGTGGGCGATGTTTATGCCGCAGCCATGTAAAAAAATTATATTTTGTTTTCAATACAGTAGCATCAGTATCAAACAACCAGATCAACCAATCACAAACGTCTGCCCGTGTTTTTGGACTTGAGACGTCTGATGAAACTGTTCTGATTCATAATGATCGATTATCATGAATCCAGCTTTCATAGCTGGAGACCGAAGTGAATCTATGGAACAAAACAAAGGGAAAGAAGCTTCATGTGAAATATATTACAGCAATGACATCTCACAAACAAACACAATAAATCCGGCTGTGTTTTATTGGATTCCAGCGGCGGTCTGTGGGTGAAAACAGACAGATGCATTTACTGACACTACAAAACAGAAACAGTTCATTACGAGTGAGTCCAAGATTATCAAGCGTAGCAATAACAAAGACTGCAAACAAACCAGTTTAAACATCAACACTGTGTGTCTTCATCAGCAGAAGTGTGTAAAACAGACATCTGTGTGCATATTCAACAGTGATTTCTGTCAATAAAATCATATTATGGGCTGTAGCAGGTAATGTGTCCAGAGAATATTTCAGCACCTTGTGGTTTCTGGCATCTCCTTCCACAAACTGTTAGGAAATATACAACATGCCCACTAAAAAACAGCCGAAACTTTTTCCCATTATAAAATGTAACAAAATTCGCCATAAAAATGTACATATCTGCAGCGAAAGTACGTTTACAAGAACATTTTTAAAAGTACAGATATGCAGTGAATCCAGCTTTGGCACACAGAAGTTTCCTCAGTGCTTTTAACATCCAAAACACACACACAACACTCACACAACGTAACAACAACGTTCCCACAGTGCCTCTGTGCAAACAGAGGAAGAGAGCAGAAGTGACATCAGCGGTTCCTTAAGCACTTCCATGGAACCGGTTCTCCAGAGCGACAGTAACGACCCGTTTCTCACCTGTGGAGGGAAAATCACAACTTTAAACAGGTCAGGCTCACTCATTACACCTGACAATCTTAACAAATCGAAATATATGCGCATGTACATGCTTTCACACACATTTCATCTTGAAAAGTCTTTGATGTCGCCTCACCATCGCATTCACAGACACACAAAGGGATGCTTTAAAATTAATTTAAATAATAAATGATATTCAAATATTATGATAAAATCTCTCACTGAAGTTTGACCTGCGGTCATTCCTTTCTATTATTATGGTTGTTTTATTCAATAAAATGTTATAGGTTCAATGCAAGTTAAGTACCATCAAAATAATTTGGGAAATAATGTCAACTACTAGCCCATTGACTTCCATTATATGGATGAAAAAAACCCACATTTTTAAAATATCTTCTTTTTACTTTCTTCTGTAGTAATGCAGGTTTGGAACAATATGAGGGTGAGTAAATGATGACAGAATGATCATTTTTGGGTGAACTATCCCCTTAAGTAGGCCATATGTTCATCGGCCTAGAATAGTAGTTCTACTTTTAAAAAGGGTCATTTTTACAACAGCTCCAATAATTAACATTTTTACTGAATAATTTAAGTAAGGAATACTGGTCCATTTACGAGTTTACTAAAGAGTTGATTTTCATTAAATTATTTTCTGTGGTAATCAACATTATGCCACAAAACCTGCCAACACAGCTTTACTTTTATTGAACATTCTTTCAATACACACCTCACCAAAAAACACGACTGACGTTTCAGACTTTCATGACAACACTGTTCTGCTCATCTTTAAACATACCTTCCATCTTTTAACTGGAGTCTGAGAGTGGCTCACATTTGTTCCCTCCACAGTCCCCTATGCCATATTCAATCGCGTCCCCATTGCTGCCCGTGTGCTGACCGGCCGTGTTGTTGAACCAGTTTTCTATCTCTGGGCTGCTGGGTTTGCTGTTCTCTTCTCTAAGAGGTCGTTCCTTTGGGCTTGGCCGTTTTGTGGAGTCTGCAGCCCAGCAGCCATTTTGCTCTCTAAACACCTCCTTCCGGTCTAGGATGTGGCTCTGCTGAGCTAGTCGACCATCTTGGAACCAACAGACGAGTTCTGTGCGAGGCAACCGCGTCTGCATCTCCAGATGCTTGAACTCCACAGTCGAAGGCCATCGGTTTTGGACAAAGACATTTTTGAGAAGGTTCACAGACTTGCTGTTCGGAGGCACAGGGCTGAAGGTATGGGTGCCAGAGCGTCTCTGGGCTCCGTTGAGGACGGGCTGCTGGGACTCCCATTTAGAACCCATAGAGTTCAGCAGGGCTTGTTCCAAATCATCTCGAAGAGCTCGGCGCTCCAAGAACCAGCTTTCAATTTCCTCTCTGGACAGTCTAGTGGTGATCATGAGGTACTGGACTTCATTATAGGGTGGGAAACTGTTCCTCTGAAAACTCTCCTCTAGAAGCTTAATTTGTCCAGGACTCTTGTCCTTCACTCTCTCCAGTAGAGGAAAATGAGTGGGAACCGAACGCTCCCTCAGAGCAAATTCAAAACATGAGTTCTGGGAGTCATTCTGGGAAACTGTAGTTTGGTCAAAAAAACAATGCTTAACATCCCCTTGGGGAATTTCTTTGCCATTCTGACTACTGAAGCATGGGAACATTGGTGGTTCTGTAGACTTACACTGAAGGACCGGTGTCGGAGACGGGGACAGAGGCACGGCAGACAGACTCTGAATGATTGTTGGCCTATTCACTTGTGGGTCGTCACAGCTGCTGCTGCGGTTACACCATTACCAAAGCATGATAACTTGTTTTTAGGAACGAAGAAGGTGGCAGAAGTACGATTGTTTATTTGCTGATGAATCAGAGATCTTTTGAGATTGGTGGACACTATGGGTGACAAAGGGAGTCTTTCTTTGGGCAACACTGAAGGAAATGCCGCAGGTATCTTCTCTTTGGATTGAACCATTGGGAGTTTCCCTTTAGGTGGGACAAAATTTGCAGCAACAGGTTTCTTCATGTCTGAGGCCACCAAAGGAGCAGGGCTAGATGTTTTAGTCTCCGAGAACCCAGGAGAAGAAGCGATAGCCAGTCTTTCTGGCGGTGGAGCCGGTGGAGGGGGCATTCGCAGACTCTCTTTGGGGTCTCCAGTTGGGGGAACAAGAGACCGTTTGACCTCCGAAACCAAAAGAGGAGTTCCTAAAGAGCGCTTAAGTGTCTGTGTCTGACGGACAGCTGTAAAAGTGGCAGGCGTACAAGTAGTGGGTGAAATTTTAGCTGTGCTGTATGGTGCAAGGCTGGTCTGTCCAAATACATGACAAATTGCTTGCCCGGGCTTGAATGGTTCTCCAGCAGGTGTAGGTGAAAGTGCACAGGTCTGGTGTGGGGGTGGTATACTGCCATTGAACATCTTCTTACGAGCTTCTTCCACCTCTTCAGGTGACCAGGTGATGCCCTGCTTCAGACGCTGGGTGGTGAACCATACCTTGATCTGCTCCTCAGGGTGCTTGGAGGCAGCAGTGAGCCAGGAGAGCTCTGCGTGGGTCGGATATGGGAATCTGTTGAAAGATGTGATCAGGGTGGTATTGCTGTCCAGTATGGGGTTGTACTTGCTGGTGTGAAGAGGAACTGCGATTGTTGGAGAGGTGCTGAGATTGGGAGGTCGCTGTAGCAGAGGAGTGACATGACACATGGGCTCCGGAATAATGATCGTACCATTTACGCTCACTGCCCTGATCTCATCCTTCAACACTGGACTATTCAGCTCCTTCTCCACCTCTAGTCCTTTCTCCAAAATGCTGCTGTTTTCCATTGGTGTCTTTCCAGTTTCTTCACCTGCTGAACTGCTGGAGTGTACCAATGGTCCCAATTTATATTCAAAATCCACAGCATCCAGAAGGGAACCATCATTCTCGCAATCAATGGTCTGCCTGAACTTGAAATGGCTCTCATTTGGATGTTGAACTTTATCATGACATGAGAGGGAGTCAAAGTTGTTGGTACGGAAATTGCAGATGGTGCAAACGTAGAATGTACTGGCTGGTCCTTCAGACTGATGGAAGTCCTCATGATCTCTGTAGTTGCGGAAGGAACCCAGCTCCGGTGCAGAACCCCCATCAGACTTCTCCTCTTCCTCATCATTCAATGACATCCCGCTTTCATCCGTTGAAGACGGAACAGGTGCCGCACGGTCTAGCACAGTCTCCACTGAAACATCCATTTCCACAGATTCTTCTGGAGTAAAGCAGGTTGCATGAACCACACAGGGGTTGGACGACTTCCTTCGGCTTGACATGATGATTATGGTGACGACTGGCAGGGGATGATCTGCTGAGGGATTTTAATGAGGAACGAGGGGATCAGAGTGAAAACCCAGCATTTGGGCAGGTGGCATCAGATGCTCCCACAGGCATGGAGCTTCATCTGCGAAACTGGGTGTCATGGAGGCTCGTCACACAGAGCTCACCTGCACAAACAGAACAGATACAAAATGACTTTATTAGAATTCAGCAGGCTGAGGTCAATGACACCAATCAGATCCTGTAACTGGAAGAACACAGCACTAGAAATGGTAACATCATGGGTTTAATTAATTCCTATGGAACACACATTCTGGAGCACAGTACATGTCTTTAGGTAAAAGTTTCTGCGCAAATGTTTTCTTGATTATCTGAAATCTGAGTTCACTGGACTATAAAAAAACATTCTGTAACTTTTCAGAAAGAAAACTCCCTCCCAGTGAAAAATGTCTTGCTGAACTTACTGTTACTCATTTCACATGTGAAGAAGCATTTACATAAAAATCTTACATACAGAGCAGCAAAAACGACCCGTTTAATTCTAAGGCTCAGAGAGAAGGTTGGAAATGGTTATCGAAAATCTGAATTATGACTGATTTTGGTGCACAATATTTAGTGCTATATATATATATATATATATACTGCAGTGTGGTACATATGACAAGTAATTAATAAACACCTCTGACAAACAAAGCAGATGCACACTTTTCAATGGAGAGAAAGAGAGACTGAGGAGAGTTTGTACAGAAGGTTCATGAGTTCAAGCATTCCAGAAGCAAAGCCAACAACTCAGCTAAGACAGAAGACTTACCAACGGCTTTAGCTAGAATCACAGACCGAGAGGAGAAAGACAAAGAGAAAAGAAAGTGTCTAGTTGGCAGGGGAATGTGAAACAGGTTTGTATTCATTTGTATCAAATCCCAGACGTTTGAGATCTCAAGGCCTGTGGGTCAATGAGGCGATTCTGGCACGCGGAGGAGATTTGACTGTGAGAATCCTAACCCTAACACACATGGAGCCGCAGGTCATTTCACATGAATACATTCATCACATCAGCAGAAACACACACAGAGACCACACTGTACTCAAACATAATGGTATTTTCAAGTCTCAATCATGTCATTTCATACTGGATAAATATTTAAAGATGTTAATCATATTAGTGTCCCTTTTTTATTCATTGCCATAAAAACATTTTAAAGAGGTATTTATAGTCAAATGAATGTCATAGAAAATAATGTTTTACATGTTTTCAGTGTTTTTTGTTTCTGTCCAAAAGATGTACAAAAATAGAGATTCAAAGGTTATTTTACAGCCAATTGTTTCCTTTTGTATGCGGTATCTTCCCAGTAAAATAATTACTTACAAACAAAGATACAGATTCCCTTCAACTAACAAAAGCCAGGTCCTTAATGACATCATCCTAAAGGACATGCCATTATTTTGGAGGGAAATAGCAGCACAAGAATCGGAAGGTATTACCTACGGATCTTCTGAGTTCTGGGATGTTTTGTGGCATTAGTTGGTTTGTGTCTTTCTAAAACATTAAATCCTGTTTGATCACATATCACAAATCAGTTTGATAAGATCAACATTTCAAAAGATGTGAAAATAAAACATATGAAAATGAATGAATGTACAATAAGCGAACAGTCAATCTCTCACTGAGTAATGAATAACTTTGGCTCTTTGTTTCTATCCTGGTCACTGTGTAAATAATCAAGAGTCTGATCTCGATCAGAGCAGATTCTGATAAACCCTTTTATAGAAATATGTCACTACACAAGTAGATTCATTGTGTGAAGTTACTGAGTTCTGCAGAACAGGAATGAACCAGATGATGGTCAAAACGGAGGAGCGTGTGTTTATCTCCAACCAGCACTTTCACATCAGGACGCTGGAAACGAATGCATCGGGGTAAAGCCCTGGACCCGCGTGTGTAATATTAATGAAGCGGACCGAAGGCGCGTGAGGAGGAATCACATCGCTGCTGCTGGAGGGAATAAATTGCTTTTCTCTCTCTCTCCTGATTAGAAATGTAAAAACATTAAGCCAAGCTTCATTTGCATGTTGTTGTTATAGCAACAGTGAGAGTGTGACAGCCCAGCGACACTGTATGTTCATTAATTACAGCAGCCTGACAGCGAGCAGCACAGCAGGGACACGTGTGTGTGTGTGTAATTGGACAGGCGTGTTGAGCAGGACACACACACACACGTGCAAATGTGAGTAATGACACATTCAGCATCACCACAGCGCTGGACTGTCATTATAAAACTTGCATGAGACTGTCGCAGTCTTCAGCTAACACACACACACACACGATATAGTGTAATACGTGACTCAAGGATCACTGCTGGTGTTGAACTCAATCATAATCACACTGTTTTGCACTTGGGTCCCTGGGATTCAAACCCACAACATTAGAATAATTCAGCCCTGTCATCATTTACTAATCCTCACAGCATTTCTTTCTTCTGTGAAACCCAACCAGAATATTATTCAAGCCAGTGCTGAACATTAAACAATCTTCCTGAACATTCTCAAAAGATCACAGAAGAGCAGGTTTTAAACACGGACATCTGATTAAACTCTGTTACCATGGTAACCACAGGTGACATCTGACCCTCATACAGGAACTCAAGAGACACATGTGACCCGTGATCTCTGTGTTTCAGCAGATTTGAACTTAAAGTCATAATGAAATCAAGATGGACACTTCTTGTTTTTTTTTTTGTTTTTTTTTTGGAATATTGCAATGTTTATTCTAAATGATTTATTGCTCATCATTATTGTTTTAAATTCACGTGGCTCGTAATCTTTAATCAGAATATCTTCCCCTCCCTCTTGCAGCGACATCTCTTCTCTGATGATGAGGGCGGGGCAACCTGTCACTCACATGAGATCCACCAATAGCAAACCACAACCATCCAACCAGCCAATCAATTCCCAAAATCAAGCCCTGCCCTACATCTGTCCTTGTTCCATAAGCCACTTCACTCGGATATACATCACAATAGGGAAGAAAAGATGAACGCAACTTCCCTTTCATTTCATTTTTATTTTACCTTTGAGACTGAGGAGGGTCAGAGAGCCGGGTGAAGCCATCAGAGAATATCAAAATCAACCGCAGGCGGTAGATCCTTCTCCTATTTGGCACCTAAACTCTGGAACAATCTTCCTAGCATTGTTCGGGAAGCAGACACACTCTGTCAGTTTAAATCTAGACTAAAAACGCATCTCTTTAACCTGGCATACACAAAACACATTATCAATTTATATTTTCAAATCTGTTAAAGGATTATTAGGCTGCATAAATTAGGTCAGCCAGAACCGGAAACACCCGGACAAATATTAGCATCTACGCTAATATTAGTCTTTCTGTTTATCCCGAGGTTTACCGTAGTCAACCAGATCCAGGCCGTATCCAGGTGAGACCGAGGACCGGCGCCTTGACATGACCACAACGCAGCCCTGAAGTATCAGCAGAGATTGAGTCAACTAGATCATCCATTGTGAAGGCCTCATCGACACGACAACCAGTGGCACAGCTCCTCAACAAACCGTCCATACCGGTGTGATGAATACGATCTTCAACTGGACTGAACTGGAATAAATACTTTGAATGTTGCGATCCTATCGGACATATGATAGCAACCTGAATCGTAAGAAAGCACTGTTCACCAGAGGAGAACTGGCCCCCCGACTAAGCCTGGTTTTTCCCAAGGTTTTTTTCTCCATTTTAACACAAAAGTCTATTTGCCACCTGTTTGCCATCTGATGTCACCTGTTGGAGTTTGGGTTCCTTGCCGTTGTCGCCTTTGGCTTGCTTAGTTGGGGACACTTGACATTTGATATTCAACAGTGCTTTGATCTGCCTGCATTGACACTATTCTTTAAGAGCTGCTGTGCAGCCAAAATTATATACCAGTTATCAATGTAAAGCTGCTTTGACACAATCTGCATTGTAAAAAGTGCTATATAAATAAAGGTGACTTGACTTGATCAGAGCAGGTGGCCAGGGCGGAGCCGGGCAGGGTAGGCGGCCAGTGAGGAATAGGCATGGTAAGTGGCCAGGACGAAGCTGACGGAACTGAAGACCACCATGATGGAGCAGATGACCACCACAGCAGAGCAGACGGGACTGAAGAGCTGCTGAACACCAAGGCAGATCAGGTGGAGCTAGAGACCACCACGGTGGAGCAGGCGGGGCTAAAAACCACAGAGGCGTAATGGAAGACCACCACAGCAGATCAGGCAGAACGGTAACAAAGAGCACAGAGAGGTTAGGGTTGGTCTCTGTAGCCATTGCAGAGAGTTCATAGACGACCTCTGTGGTTGTATCGGAGCAGACAGAAACTTAATTGACAACCTCTGCCATCATATCAGGGCAGGCAGAAAGTTCAAGGCAACCACTGTGGTTGTAACAGGACAGGCAAGAAATTCACGGACGGACGGAAAATGAAAAAAAGTACACAGCCCAGACACATAGAATGGCCATCACTGTAACAGGGATGGAGAGAACCTCTGAGACCCCAGACTCGCTGGAGACCATGACGGCTTGAGACTCTAGCGTGAAGGCCTTGTCGGCTGGAGACTCTGGCGTGTAGGCCTTGTCTGCTGGAGACTCTGGCTTGGAGGCCTTGATGGCTGGAGACTTTGGCATGGAGGCCATGACAGTTGGAGACTCTGGTGTGGAGGCCATGACGGCTGGAGACTCTGGCATGGAGGCCATGACAGTTGGAGACTCTGATGTGGAGGCCTTGATGGCTGGAGACTCTGATGTGGAGGCCATGACAGCTGGAGACTCTGGCGAGGAGGCCATGATGGCTGGAGACTCTGGTGTAGCAGATACCATGGGAGGGCCACGTTCCTCTTCCACAATACCCACAGTAAATGCAGAGTAACTCAGTTGCAATGCCAAATACAACATCAATGTCCAATTAGGGTCCCACAACGGCATTAACGAACTGAGTGGTTCGGATAGAAACATCCAACAAAGGACAACACCAGACAAGGAACATAATAAACACTGGATTTTAAATACACAAGGGGTAATTGGGAACCAAGACACATCATCTGTTAGATTCCTACATTTTAAGATAATGTTTTATGAGTTCATCGAACATTTACATTTTAGCATTTAGCAGACGCTTTTATCCAAAGCAACTTACAGAAATATCGTCAATCTTCACACATTAACCACTGCATCTGCTCGTAGTGTCAAAGCGTAAGTGTTTTGGCTGCAGTCTGACCTGTCTGAGTGTGGAACCGCTCCCAGTGAATGTGCTGTGAATCCAGACAAAGGCTGGAGGAAGAAAGAAGAGCAGGGAAATGGGGCTGATGAACTCTGTGCTTTAATGCATACGACACTGGCTCATTCTCAGGAAAGCCCTATAATCAAATTTGCTAATACTTTATTTCAAAAGAGTATTAGTAGACTGTCTGCTTAATATCTGCAAACACTTTATTTTGATGTTCCCAATAGACATTCTACTGACTATAAGTAACTTTGCATGTACATGTCAACTTATTCCACTAACCCTAACCTAACCATAACAGTCTACTAATACTCTAAAGAGAGTTACCTGACAGGTAGTTACTTATAGTTAGTAAAATGTCTAAAGCGGACTACCGAAATAAAGTGTAACCTCAGGTTTCTCCACAAACAAAATGATGTTATATATACATTCATAACCCATGGCATTACTCTTTCAAATCATTTCTGTGAATTGACAATTCAATACTTTCCAAATGTTTTGGAGTTGAAGGTCCAGACTGGCAAATATCACTGCCTCAAACAAATGCTTAAATCACATCTTCCATACATTTACATGAAACAACACAGATATTAACAAAAGCATAAGATTGTCACGTTGCTGTGCAATCCAAACACAAATGATCAGAATGACAATAATAAGTCTTTTACATGGGAAAATACTAACGCAACACATCAAACACTGACAATTACCGACCGCGAACTGAACAACACAGGGAGTATAAACACACTGAGAACTGAACAAGACACAGGTGGGACTAATCAGTAACCAAGGTAACAAACTAGGGGAAATCAGTAACTATGGAGACAGAAACTACACTGAAAGGAAACACAGCACATAAACGAAAGCACAAAGAAGCTTAACGTGACCCTGACAATGATATTTTTCATTTTAATAAAAGCTACATTTAGGTAGAACTGCATATTCGATTTAAACTAACAAAATAATAATGACAGGGACATGCAAAATAAACACTTAAAAATGATTTCACATTAAATCGAGTTTAATCTATCAAACAATTAGACTAAGTTGAGTTTTCGTACAAAATGGTTCTGTTTGGGTTGATTTAGGGTTTAGTTTTCATTTGAATATAGAAGCAGAGATGAGAATTGATGACAAACTGTCCTGACAGTCATATCTTCATCTCTATTGTCTAATTTGGGAACTTTTTTTTTATTTCATCACTTCTCATGTTACTGCCTGCTGAGGATGAAGCGCTGTGTTAGTTGCTTTGAATAAAAGCATCTGCCAAATGAATAAATGCAAATGTAAAACACATTTCATTTGAAACAACTCCAATCACACAGTGTTGATGTGTTTTATAAATACATGAAAGTATCATGTCCATGTTTAGAGAGGAAGGATTTGAAATGATAGCTACATTTTCTTTCAGTCAGACGTCTGAATAAACTGCTTGAATAAACAATATTTCTGAGGGATGTTTCACTGAAATTCCTCCATCCTGCTTCAGCACAATCTCAGCCAGTCCATTTGTTTTTCTCTATAGAATCACACACACACACACACACACACACACACATCTAGTGAGGCACAAGTGTCAAGGTGACAGTCACCAGTGACAGCCAATGGGAGTGCAGCGCTAAGCCCCACCCCCCACCCACACATCCAATCAGATGTATTCCAGCTCAGGAATTCTGTCTGCAGCCAAACTCAATATTGACCTTCCTTCAAAAGCCTCCTCGAAGAATAGATACAGGCAAACACCCACACTTATCTTCTATTGTTTTACACTTCTATTGTTTTTAAATAAATTGTTTGATTTATATACATCAACATTAATTCTGATAACAATAAATTTCAGATTAACTATAAATGCACATAGGTGAATCTTAGGTCTTATTTCACCTCAAAATCGAATTAATTTAAATAAAATTATACATTTATTGAAAGAATAACAGAAACTTTTTTAATGACAATAAATATTTCCCCCAAATTATCATGACTGTATGGCAAGAAAACCCCACCCATTGCCATGTCATCATCCAATCAAAATAAAACACTGAACAAGCTCACCGGGGGGTTTGTGAACTTCCTGAACAGAGATGATCCTCCCAGAAGAAAAGCTCCAGTCACCGTTTAGGAATATTATATTCTCATCATCATCATCATCATTTCAGCGGTCTCATCTGTGGAGTCTGAGACACGAGACGAAGCTCAGGGTAAAAGTCGCACAGATCTTCTCTCCCCTAACTGCTTCGCAAACAAGAACAAATATAGGGTGGGGCTTGAATTTGTCTGTGGCGAACTGATTGGATGGTTGCGGTTTGCTATTGGTGGATCTCCAGGTGGATGCTGCACACTGGTGGTGGTTGAGGAGATTCCCCCTTCCACATGTAATGCGCTTTGAGTACCCAGAAAAGCTCTATATAAATGTAAGGAATTATTATTATTATTATTATTATTATGTGAGTGACAGGTTGCCCCAACCTCGTCCTCAGAGAAGAGAAGAGATGCTGAAAGAGGGAGGAGAAGATATTCTGATTCAAGACTATGAGGAACATGAAGTTAACACGATGATTAATTATGTGCACCAATAAATCATACTGCAATATTTTATTAAAACAAAACAAACAAACAAACAAACAAAAAACAACTAGAAGTGTCCATCTTGATTTCATGGGGACTTTAAGAACATGTTCAGCTTGGGACAAAATGTTTTGCAAATTCAAGCCTATTTTTTGACTATTATTTTCATTATTCTTCAGAACCCAAACTCAGATTCTCTTTATATAATACAAGATGTTCAAATGTCAGTTATATTGTATTTGTATGTCATGGTTCTATTTGTTGTAATTGACATTAAAAAATGTCACAATGCTCATAAACATCTAAATTTTCCTCATGTTAGATATTATTAGCTAAGTAAGTCCTCGGCATCTCCACTCATGTGACTCCAATTCAATACAAGTTTATTTCTATAGCGCTTTTCACAATACATACTGTTTCAAAGCAGTTTTAAAATTATTGTTTCAATGTTACAATCAGGAAGAGTTCAGTTATCAGTCAGAGATGAGTGTGTCACGAAGTCAAACAGCTGTTACCTTGGAAACCCGTGAGCAACAGACTGACTGAAGACAACCGAGATTTACACAGAAGATCAGCGTTAGATGTCATAAAGTCACTTCATAACTTATGATGATGATGATGATGCATGCTGCTCATTCATTCATTCACTGATGGCAGATTAAACTCGTTCAGAACTTAACATGTCAGTAATGTTACACCAAACACAACCTTCTCAAACTTCATCAGCAGCTTAAATGAACGAGCCTCACATCAGTCAGAATCATTTCTGTCAATATACGGACTAAACTCACTGAAAACGAACAAACAATCAGAAGACACGAACGAGTGAAAACACGTGAAAGCAGCAAACGACTGAATATTGTAAAATGTTGAATCTTTCCTTCAGAAACCCCTTCGGTGTCGTTCGTGTTCAGGCCCGTTTGTAAACGCACGGAGAGCGCGCGCGGCTAACCGGCTAACGGCGCGAGCTCAGAGTTCGAGCCCCACGGAGGCGCGCGCCGCTGTCTGGAAGCGCGAGCGGCGCGCGCCGGTAACTTCAGCGCTCGCGATTCATTTCAACCAGAAACTTTCATCAGTCGCAATAACAGTGAATCGAAGTGGAAAGCCTCACCTTCTGAAAACGCGTCATGATCCTCCGGAGGAAAGTCGCGCTCAGATCGACACCGGAGCAAAAGACGAGAACGGAGAAAAAGTCGAGCACGAGAAATCTACGGTAACCGACACATGATCCGGTACGTCAGAGAAGCGCGAGGATTTTCATTCAGAGTTTATACGTCAATGAACATGAACTATAAATACTCAACATACACAAGCACAGATCAGTCACGTGTTCGTCTGTATGATGTTTTACTGTGTTAATATTCTCTATCCAGACACAACAACAGCTGGAATCCTTTAATCCTGCATTACTTATTAAAACACAGACTCTTCATATGGCCTCATTTCACGCTGGATTGTCACATAAACATTTCTGAATATTAAAAGAGAGAGATAGGCTAATCCTAACCAGTGAAATAAACCTGAATCTGTAAAATATCTGAATCTTTTGAGGGTCTTCTTGCAGGGAAACAGGAAATCAAGAGGAGGAGGAGGAGGAATGAAACATGACGCAGGCCAGACTCGAACCTGCATCTCATGAGACGAGTGCTAAAAAAACTACTGCTTTGGTGTGTGTGTATATATATATATATATATATATATATGTATATATTCATCAGACCAGGCCACCTTCTTCCATTGCTCCGTGGTCCAGTTCTGATGCTCACGTGTCCACTGTTGGCTCTTTCGGCGGTGGACAGGGGTCAGCATGGGCACCCTGACAACAAACTGATGCACTGTGTATTCTGACATGAGGCCATTCTGAATTTGGTTTTCTGAATGAAAACAAAACCTGAGCTCAATCGCTGAATGATGTTTTCTGTAGAGCTGCTTTACAGCAGAATCTGAATTTCTCTCATATTTGATGATGTTTGCATCATTGATTCTGTTATTTTCCTGCTCTGTATAAAGTGTAGAGCGGAATGTCACGTGACGAACTGCTGCCCTCTGCTGGCGGATTCGCGAGCGCTCAAATATTAAATCGGTTTAAAATACTTATTTATATTTACGCACAAACACACACCAGTGACGTGTGATGTGCGGAACACACACTCAGAAGTGTCGTGCATGACTATTATTGAAAGAAGTTTTGATAATAACTATAGATCAACTGTAGATCAGGGCTTTTCATTCTCACTTGAATGTTTTATGGGGACTTAATGATTTCTATACTGTACAAACTCTATATTCTCTCCCCTAAACCCACCCATCACAGAAAACATTTTCAAAAGAGATTTCAGGAATCCTGGAAAAACAACTCACTGTATTTCGTTATTAAACCATTTTATGGCTTTCAAGAAACAAATAGTTTCAGTTGTTTTTTGATATTTTTTTTTTTATTAAATCGATTTGACCTGCTCTATAATTCAGCTGATCAAAACACATCGTTGCAATCATTACATCAAAAAATGACACATGACTATGAAATGTGAAAAAATTATTGTAAACAACAGCAGATATAGTTAAAAGTTTAAAACATGCTGAATACTGAAAATAAAGAAAAACCTTACAAGATAAAATAAATAACTTCTGAAGATAAAACAACAATGTGGCCAAAGCTTGAGAACGTGAGAAACTGCAGAATAATCAGTGTTTAATGTGTTCATCTATCATATCTGTGACACTGAATCAGTATCACAATACAGCCGATATAAAGAGACTCTTGAACACAAACTCAACAGAATCATCTGAATGTGACTCTTATATTCAGACGATCACTGACAGAATGATCAGCCTCCATACAGATTCAAACATATCTTGATATTATGACAGTATATCTGTATTTTACTTGAGCTCTCACATCACAAGCAGAAGAAACATTTATATACCAAACAGCCAATCGAATTCAAAAACTTTAATGTAAAACCAACAATACAATAAAAAATCTTTATATTTTCAACTGACCGTTTTTCTCTAAATAAACACAAGAACGATGCTCAATCACAGTCATTTAAATGTAATAATATTAATAGACAGCAATAATCACCTACATTATCAAACGCAAACAAACTGATTCGGACCGTTGGAAAGAATCGATTCAAGGAACTGAACTGATTCAATCAGAAAAAGAACCTGAAAGAATGATTCGGTTCACCGTTCAGACATCACAAAAGGAAAAGACACGAAGTTGTCCTGCTCGTGCTTTCTTCAGAAACTTAAATAGCCTTAAATAACTACAACAAAGCACATATTCATGATGTCGCTGTGAATATATATTCAACACACCACCTTCACAGAAAGACAGAGAAATGAATACTGATTCTCCATCAGTCTGACACCGTTTCAGATGTCTGAATGCTTTTGCTATGAAATGTATCTGTTATGCGCGTAAATAAGATTAATTTCATCAAAGCCATTGGTTGTTTGTGGTTTACTATCAGAAATCATCTTTAATCTAAGCAGATGTAGTGCGTTTACATGCACGTTCTTAACCTGATTATGCCTATAGCGCCTCTGTTATGCTTTTTCACAGATTCCATTTCATGTAGTGTGTAATAAAGCTGTTTGTGAATGTAAAAGATCAAAGTGCAGATAAATGGAGTTTTTGTCTCCTAATAGAATTAATTCTGAACTGCCTGAAACGAGTCGTCAGTAATTCAGTCTCACTTCCTGCTGAACCTATGTGAGTGTGTAACTAATTTGC
Organism: Hypophthalmichthys nobilis; assembly: GCA_037950665.1. NCBI lineage: Eukaryota > Metazoa > Chordata > Actinopteri > Cypriniformes > Xenocyprididae > Hypophthalmichthys > Hypophthalmichthys nobilis. The sequence goes on from CM075483.1 coordinate 32,079,966, forward strand.
ATAATGCCAGCCTCTGGTCTTCATTGGCTGAACAGCATCTCTTTGCCCCGCCCTCAATCACTGTAGTTGTATCTGAGACTGGAAGAGTTTGGTTCGTGTTGTTCATGTCGAGAAGATGCTGTTTTCTGCTGCCAAAGCAAATCCACTTTGATGAGATTGTGACCAGTCACAACAGACTGGGCCGTCTGACCAATCAGAGCAGAGCAGCTCTCAGAAAGGCGGGGTTTAGAAAGACAGAATCTTTGAATGAAGCGTTTCAGACATTGAGAGAAAACAGCTGATGCTGCAGTGGATATTATGAGAAAATGAAAGTGTTTTTGACCTTCGATGAATGTAAACCTGTTGTAGGAGACGACAAAACAACATTAGAAACCTTTAAAATAGCATAATAGGGCACTTTAACAATCTGGCAATGTGTTAGGTCATGTAAACATGCCAATGGATCTCTGCTGATGAAGCAGCAGTATTTTATTTTCATTGCTGAGGATTAGTCTCAAGCTTGCAGCTGATTGGTCCATCACTAGTGAACGTTCAGCTTTAATGCGGAATTATAAACAAATAACTGGTATCATGTGGTATTACTAGACAAGTAAATTACATGAATTTGATGCAGTTAGCATCATTAATTCTGTTATTTTCCTGTTTATTACTGTGAAGTTGTTTGGAAATAATCTGTATTGTATAAAGCGTTGTAGAAATCAAGCTGACTTCACTTCACACACTTCCTGTTTCTGTCTGTCCATGTATTTCCTGTCTGTGACAGTGATGCGTTTCCTGCGCAACGGTTACGTCCGCTGAGCTGCTCTTCTAGGCTGCTGTCTGCGCAGGTCTGCGAGGCTGCGCGTCAGTCGCTGTATGCCCGGCGAGCGCAGCTCCTCCACCTCCGGCGCTATGACGGGGTCGTCGGGCTGAACGGGGCGAGGCGGAGGGTAGTTGGGCTGGTAGTAGGAGCCATAGCTTCCGTAGGGGTCGTCGTCCTCAGCCTCGGCCTCCGGTCCGTATGGCTGGTATGGGCTGGGTGGCAGTTGAACTGCAGGAACATCTCTGTCAGTGAGGTCGCCATCAAAGCCCGGTTCTGACCCGCACAAGCAGCACGTACAGAGACGGACAGGACACACATTACTGAAGCAGCGGCTCTCACCCGATGGACCAACAATCAATGACGTGCAACTATATAATCATGCAGTGCGGCCAGAAAAATAAATAGACCAAGACATCAAAGGTCATGTGTCATCCGTCACTTAGTTGAAGGCCATCAAATTAGACAGACGTCAACATGGACAAGTTGTGTGATGCGTCTCATCCTCAAAAACACATGAGGTCAAAGAAAACATGACTCAGAGGACATTAAATAAACCTGGGGATGCACACGATGTAAATTAGCTGCTGAGATCATCAAACCAACAACAGCTTTCCTCTTCAGTCTGTCATCTTCATCTTTCTCTAGATTACAGACTTCATGGTCTTATTAATATATAAACATTCAATATGTCAGGATATTTTGCTGCTTTGGTACGGTGTTGATGTCGAATGTAGAAATGGAGCCAAAAGCAGTTGAGAACCATTTATATAAAGAGTTAGTTCACCCAAAAATAAAAGTTCCATCAATTCATTCAAAAGCGGCATGTGAGAATATTTTTCATAGATGTTAAAGCTAAATTTAAGATAATTGCTGATGTTAGAAATGTTCTCTAGACGGCACTGAAATAATTCACTGCAAAACCTCGAAGTGTCGCGACTCTAAGCTGAACCTCATGAGGGAACGATGACAGAATGATTTTATTTTTTGGGTGAAGTCTCTCTTGACTGTCATTGGTTGGCAGGCCACACCCCCTGCTCCGCCCCACATGCACACATTACTATTCATTGGTTGCCAGCCCTGCCCCCACAGACACCACAATGCTCATATGTTAGATGTTCAGCCTGTTTCACTGTATTAGTGTGACACACAGAAGCCATCAGGAATATCATACTACTATTTCTGCAGTATGAATCCTCTGTACAGTATGTGAATTATCTCTATGCACTGAATAGACTTCCTGCATCTGTCAAAACATGCAGTATAGAGTATTCAGAGCATACAATGACCAACTCCTTTTCTACAGAGTTTGATTGACTTGCCAAATTAAACATGCAACAGTGAGGTCATGTGACAATGAAGGATACTGCAGTTTTACATGTTCAGAACTACATATTACATGTTGCTTCACATACTATATAAAAGAACACAATGCAGTAAGACTGCGCAATTTGGAGATTTTCTCTGATAAACTGCGCTTGTTTGAAGGGCTTCACAAATAGCGCAATTGGTTTTTGTTATTATATATCAACATGACTATAATAATAATGACATAATAATATGTAATAATAAGTATTTTATTATTATTACTAAATAAAGTAAGAAATACAAAATAAGAAAAAATACTATTGTAATATTGCACTGTAAAATAAAAAAATATTTTACAGAACAATTGTAAAATTACAAGACTGATTAAACCATCAAACTTTTATCAGAAAACCGCATGAAGCCCTTAAAGCTGCTCTTGTTTGTGAAGATGTTTGCCACAGGTTTGGTTCTCAGATGTGTGTTAAAGCAGATGCAGATGGAGTTCATTCTGTGAATCAAGACGCTGAAACACTGGCGGATCATGTGCTGCTGGCGTCTGAATGAACACAGAGCTGCGCTTCACTCTCACTCTATATCTAATTAAATCACAGCCTTTGGGATTTAATAATAGCACTAAGCCATACCGCTATTTCAGTTTTATTTTGATTTGTCTTGCAGCCATATGAATGTATGCAGTATGTTAATATTCCATTCTAAACAGCCAGAGAGAGAGAGAGAGAATTTATATTTGTCTCATGCAACACGTGCCAAAATAATCACATGCGCAACAGAAACCTTATGAAGCAGTGAAGGACAATAAACACATACTTACCTCCCACATTGTACCCGAGGCAGGCGTTCTGGTCGCAGTATCCGGCTGGTCCCGGTGGACCCACTGGTCCTGGTATTCCGGGTCTGCCAGGACTCCCGGGGTTACCGGGGCGACCAGACGGACCTTGACTTCCTGTCCTCCCTTCACCAGGCGGTCCTGTGGCACACCAGGAAACAGATTCTTCAGCTTCCTGTTTCATATATTCTATCGAGTAAAGTGGCTAAGATGCCCTTAAACACACTGAACAATAGTCTGTGTGTGTGTGTGTGTGTGAAAGAGTGTGCTTGTGTGAAAGAGTGTGTGTGTTTGTGAGTGTGTGTGAGTGTGTGTAGGTTCACCTGGAGGTCCGGCGGCTCCTCTCGGTCCCTGCACACCCACACCTGGGTTACCCTTCTCTCCCTTCTCACCTGGAGGGCCTGATGATGGAAACACAGTTTCAGTGTGACTCTCCATCTTCTCTGCTCAAACACGATCAACAGGTGTGAATGTGATTTACTCTGAGTGATTTGGCTTTACTTGCTTAGTTGGGCATTAAAAGACTATTAATATCCAGTAATATTATTGATCTGACTGCACTGACACTATCAGATGAGAAAGAAACTGAACTGAATTGATCTGATCAATGTCTCTATTGTCTTCTGTAGAGCTGCTTAACAGCAGAACGTCTCAGGTTACGACTGTAACCATTGTTCCCTGAGAAGGGAATGAGATGCTGCATCAAGGACGCTTTGGGAACGCATCTGCGTGATTGCGTCTGAAACACGTGTGTCAACTAGTCCAATGACGAGACGGAATGTCACAGGCAGGTGACATCACAACCAGGAAAGCATAAAAGCACATCCGGAATGACTGGTGTTAGCTTCAATTAGCCGAAGCAAGTCGATCACAGGAATGAATAAAGTATGGCAGGGCGACGCAAAGGAGGAGAGCAGAAGGCTTGCAAAACGATAGGCCATGGTACATTGGTCGGCACCTTAGGGACATAGCCCGGCTTTAGCTAAAGGAATGCCATCCCTGGTGCGAACTCAAGGCACGTGGGGGATACCAGCAAGGCCTGGACATCTCCTACTCTTTTAACAGAAGAAATGGCTAGCAAGAAGACTGTCTTTAAGGTCAGAAACTGAAGCCGCATCAAGGGGCTCGAAGGGAGCCATAGATAAGCCTTCTAGTACAATAGCCAGGTCCCAAGCTGGAACTCTGGTACGGATTGCAGGCCTCAGCCTCAAAGCACCATGAAGGAAACGTGTCACCAGCGGGTTCCTCCCCACCGAAACACCACCCACAGGGACATGGTAGGCAGCTATGGCTGCCACCTACTCCTTTAGTGTGGACGGGGATTGCCCTGCAGAAAAACGATCTTGCAAAAATTCTAACACTGAGCCAATCGGACAGTTAACTGGATCCCATTGACACATTCTGCAACAAGAAGCGAAGACTCTAGAGTTCAAGGTGTAAAGTTTCCTTGTGGATGGAGCTCTGGAGTAAAGTATGGTCTCCACAACCTCAGTTAAGAGACCTGAGTCTATGAGCTGGGCCCCCTCAGAGGCCAAACGCCATATCTCTGGGCGAGGGTGAAGGGAAAGCCATTGAGGAGGGACAATAGGTCCAAAAACCAAATTCGGCTCGGCCAGTATATTGCTACTAGTAGTAGACTCCAGAACTCCTGGGAGCAGAGCAATCAGGGGAAAAGCATACAGACGTAGCCTCGGCCATGTTTGAGGGAGATCCAAAGTGGACAGTGCGTCGTGTCCTGAAACGCAAACAGATCCACTTCTGCTTGGCCATAAACCTCCCATATATGCTCCACCACCTCGGGGTGAAGTTGCCATTCCCCGGGCCTCAGCCCCTGTCTCGACAGGATGTCTCCTCCTACATTTTGGTACCCCAGGATGTATACTGCTCTCAGACGGAGCAGTTTCCCTTGGGACCACAGGAGGATCTTGTGCACCAGTTTGAATAGTGGACGCGAATGCAGACCTCCCCTGGTGATTTATGTAAGAGATTACCGATGTGTTGTCAAGCACATGATGGCCTCTTAGGTCTAAAAGGAAGTCTTCCTAAATGCCATGCCATCATCTCCAGGCAATTTATGTGCTACGAAAGATGATCCACAGACCCTGGGCTGAGCGGCCTTCCATTACTGCTCCCCATCCCATGAGAGAAGCATCAGTCGTAAGCGAGACGTGATGACATTGAGCTCCTAACAAAGGACCTTGGGACATTAACCAAGGCTTCCTCCATATAACCAAAGCGCGAAGACACCTGCACATAACCTTGATTATACGTAGTGGGCTCCCCCTCGGGGAAAACCTCTTGGTCTTGAGCCACCACTGCAAGGGTCTCATGTGAGTGACTGACCTAGCTTTATCTCATTTACGACTGAGGATAACAGCAACATGAGCAGGTGTAAGAATGGCCTGCATCGTGACTGAATCCCACACCACACCAAGAAAAGTGGTCCTCTGGGCTGGAGAAAGCACACTCTTCTTAGCATTTAGTCTCAACCCCAATTTTTGCATGTGGGCGAGAATGATCTTAATGCTGAACCACCAATTGCTCCGACTGCGCTAGGATAAGCCAATTGTCCATATAGTTCAGAATGAAATCCTTTCGTGAATGTACAGGGTGATAAAGCTAGCCCGAAGGGAAGAACCAGATATTCGAATGCTTCACCCCAGAAAGCAAACCTCAGGAACTTCCTGTGTTGTGGAAGGATGGAGACATGGAAGTATGCGTCTTTCAGATTTATTGTGAAACCAGTCCTCGGATCTGATTTGGGTCATGATCTGCTTCAAAGTCAACATCTTGAACTTGAGCTTTTTGACTGAATGATTCAGCTGACGAAGCTAATATCAGACGCAACCCCCATCCTTTTTTGAAACAATTAAGTACTGGCTGTAGAACCCAGACTCCCTGTCGGGTGGAGGAATCCGTTCTATGGCCTCCTTCCCTAAGAGATTTTTTTTTTCAGCTCCATTACCAGAGCCAGCTCAAGATGTACTAGAACCCTGTACTAGTACTGTGTAGAACCCTGTTGAATCGTGGTGGACGAAAACCAAACTGGATTTTGTAACCTCTTTCTACAATCTGGAGGACCCATTGAGATATGTTTGGCAGAAGCCTCTACTCTGCCAGATGTTTTACTAAGAGAACCAGCCTCCCAAGGCTGGACTCTGGTGTACTCAGAGCAGCTATCTCGGTGGTCTGCTCTATAACCCTCCTTAGAGAGTGTGAGCGTCTCAATGACGCAATGTCATGTGACGTGCAGTGATAAGGGCACCCTGTTTCTCGGCTGGCCAATCAATGTTTAACTTCGCACAGCATGAGTAACTACCTCCACCAGCTCTTCATACGCTGAAGTGACGAGCCTTGATGCTCAACACATCCACCTCCTCAGAGCTGGATAGCTGAAGCACCGGGCTCTCTCCCTGGGCGGAAGAAGCCGCAGTGCAGGCTTCCGATCCCAGCGAGAGAGAGCTGGATCCCCCGGGTGAAAGGGCGGGGCCTGTCTCTAACCCCTCTGAGAAATCCATTTGCGAACCCCAAGATCTCAGCTCCCGTGCTGCCTCAGCAGCAGAGAACACAAGATCACTCTCCTTGAAGAGTGACAGGCAGGAGCGGAGCATGCGAAGCAGCAGCTGACAGACTGACAGAGCATGCTCCGCTCCCAAACACAGAACACACAAATCGTGTGTGTATCACCACCCTTGAGAAAACGAGGGCAGGGAGGAACAAACGACTTGAATACTTGCTTATTCGCCATCATATACTGTGATTGTGTACTGCACTATATCAGGATAGAAAACAATAAATAAAACAAACAGTATATCTGTAAAGCGCTGTAGAAATAACTTGATTTGGAACTGTTGTGTCTGTAATTGCAGAAAATGAGACAATAATGTTTGTTTCCACATGAAGAGTTGTTTTTCTCTCAGATTAGTGGTGTAAGTATAAACGCAGTCATCTACCTCTGGCTCCAGGCTGGCCATTCTCTCCGTTACTGCCGGGGAATCCGGGTCGTCCAGGTGGCCCCTGCTCTCCCTGAGGTCCTGGAGACCCCTGTCGGCCTGGCTCTCCCGGCGGTCCGGGGACGGTACGGATCGACACTGGCTGGCTGGGAATGTGGTTCAGAATGGAACTGTAGCGCGCCATGTGACCTGTGACCCAGAGAGAGTGATGTCAGACACACTAACACAATCCCAAAATGCCGTGCGCATGTCTGCCGACTCACTCTGGATCAGCTGCTCACACACTTGTCTCGCTATGGCTTGTACAGAAGACGTGGACTGGACTTCACCCTATGTAACACACAAGAGCAGAAGAATGTGAGGATGTTGCTGTTATCCAATCAGACTCTCCAATGAGGACACTTACCCTCTCACCCTTCTCTCCTTTAGGTCCCGGGGGTCCCTGAAACACAGAGAGAGGGTTTAGCATTGCTTCGATCACTCGTATCATGTGTACGTGTGTACTGACAGACGTACCGGAGGACCCTGGTCTCCTCTATGTCCTGCAGGGCCATTTTCTCCCGGGGCCCCAGGGGCTCCTGGACCTCCCTGTTATAACACACAGACACACACACACACACTATCAACTAGGGCTCCATGATACTTGAGTTTTCATCATGCAGATCATGATCCATAGTTTCAGACTCGATTCACAGTAAATGAAACTGAAACACTGGATCATGATCTGCATGCATGTAAATGAACACACTGCCAGGCTTCACAAAGCGCATATATTTATTTAATCACAGGCTCTGTGATTTGACAATCACACTAACACATATTGCGATACTGATTTTATTTTGATTAATCATGCAGCTTAAATACGAATACAAGTACATGCTCTGTCATGTTTGTGGACTCACTATAGTTCCCGGAGCTCCCACTCGTCCCTGAGGACCATCTGGACCCGGCAGACCCTGTGAAGGATGAAACACACATGATCACATGCACACGCACAGCTTTAAAATGACAGCACAGCTGACGGACAGTTACCCGGGCTCCTGCAGGCCCCTCACGTCCTGGAGAGCCAGGCGAGCCGGGAACACCCTACAGGAAGACACGACATGATGTCAGCGCAGGCGTGAGCACAGACAGACATGAGTGAAGGTTCGCAGCATGTGATTTACCTGCAGCCCTGGAGGACCCGCGTCTCCCTTCTGTCCCGTCTCACCCGGAGCGCCCTGAAAACACCATCACAACAACACAGACTTCACGTGTCTAAAATCACGCCTTCTGCACACGATGGGTTACAGAAACATTGCGCTTGTAGGGCAAAAGAACATGACATCACAATAGTGATTTTATTTATAATATAAAAAATATATGTCACAATACAGAAGTATCATTGCAACTTTAAAAGCTATAGAATGTATCTGAGAAGATTATGAGCAGTGATCTGTATGAGCAGTGAGAATGAATCATTTAAGCAGTCTAAATATGAAACCGGTGTGGAGGGTGCAGGTGAGTTACCGGAGGGCCTCTGATGGAGCGTCCGCTGGGCCCCGGAGGGCCGGGAGGCCCCTGAGCTCCTGGAACTCCAGCGTCCCCTACTGGACCAACAGGACCCTGCAAACACACATGAGATGTTGGTGTTCATCTACTCGTACAATCACACTCACAATCTCTGGTGAAATGTTAGTTAGTAAGGTGGATTGTGGGTAATTTTGTACCACAGGGCCGGGTTCACCTCGATCTCCTCTGGCTCCTCTGATACCAGGACCTCCCTGTCACACACACACACACACACACACACACAAACACAGAGTCAGTGACTGATGTCTGAGATTATGATAATGATGATGATGATGATGATAAGGATGAGCTCGTACAGGAGGTCCGGCGGGGCCAGCAGGGCCCTTACTGTCCTGAGTGCAGGTACAGGCGCGTGGCAGAGACGGACAGTCGGCTTCCTTCCTCTGGAAACAAACAAACACATCAGCTGAATCACACACTGTACATGAACATTCATGAATCTACTGCTCATTTAAAAACATGAATCTCACGCACACACTCGCACACACTTAACCACTTGCTCATGCACACACACATCCTCACACACAGGCATACACACACTCACACACACACTCACCAGGCTGGGCAGCTCGCAGCATTTGTCCCGTCGAGCCCATGATGTGCTGCACACGATATCAAAGGACTGCAGCTGAAACTAAACACACACACACAGATGTGAGATGTGTTATTCTAACCATCAACTGCATTTATGCATGACTTTCACTTTGATCTCTCACAAACGCGGTACCGGAGCAGAGTTGTCTTTGGAGCCTCTGGATCGAACCATCCGGCCGAGAACCTCCACCCCGTCAGTGCTGATGTTTTTGGCTGCGTTAACAGGCTTCTCTCCTGCCGATTTACAGTCAACCATCACCAGAGCTGAGGTCTTACTCACTGCGATGTGCAGCTGTGATCACAAACACACACACACACAGCAGCCCTGAATCATGCTGCATTAGACAACAGGACGTTCACAGACTGAATCTCCTGCGCTTTGTGATTCTGACCTTGTGGAAACTGCCATAGAAGAGTTTCTGGATTTCCATCCCCTCAAACGTCACAGTCTGAAAATCACCCTTATAATCGGTGTTGAAAAAGGTCAGAGTCTTTCCTGCAACTGTGAAGTGAATTGAGCTTACATGAAGTGAAACGAGATTTGGATTTCAAAAACAAATTTCATATCGATGCATTTGGCAGACGCATTCAAGGTAGACGTTCGATCAGCTCGTGCATTCCCTGTGAATCGAACCCATGACCCTTTGTTGCTGCATGTGCTGCAGGATCCTTCGTTTTATGAAAACAAAGCGTGTTACTCACTGTCCAGAATGACTCCCACTAATGGCTCGTTGTTGTTGTTGAGGATTTCCCACAATGCAAAGGGCTCCTGTGGGGTTTCTGGGAGCAGCCGGAACAGCATGGTGATGGTGTAGTCTGACGGCAGACCCTCTGGATGGATGAACCTGCATGAGAGTTTAGTCTGATTTCATTTCAAATCAACATCTTGTGCTCTGTGTTTTTTTATTGTTCAGACACAACTTGAAAAAATAAAATCATTTGTGCCACACGTTGAAGCTGCCAGAGCGACTGGCGTGAGCATTGAGTTTCTGGGTGTATCTGATGACAGTTTTCTCAAATGAAATGGCAGACACTAGTCCATAGGTCTTCAGTCCTGCTCCTGAGGCCCATGGCCCTGCAGAGTTTATATCCAACCTTCTTCAGCTTGTGATTTTCAAGCGATCCTGAAGAGCTTGATCAGCTGGTTCAGGCGTGTTTGATTAGGGTTGCAGGACAGTGGCTCTCCAGGAGCAGGGCTGAGGACCTGTGCACTAGTCCATATCGTCACTTGATTAAGTGTCTAGGCCAACTTTTGATTCATCCAAAATTTGTAAAATGTTGCTATTTTCATGACTGGACTCCACTATTATGTGGCAGAAGTCTTCCTCAACACACTCATCAGACGCGTGTTGCGAGCGTCACCTGGTGGGCTGTGTCAGGAGCGCGTCGCTGCCGAGTCTGTAGCTGCTGTAGCTGTTGAAGGTCCCCGGCTCCATCGACACGCCGCTCACGCTGCTGTACAGATGCTCCACCAGCCCAAACATCTCCATCATCCTGAACCCTGACACAGACCGACAACACTGTCACTATAGATCAACGGCCACAGGTGTTCAGTCATATCAAGATGATGCCATATAAAAACGTGAACCCAGATTGAGCCAATGCTGAACAGGACCGATGTAATGCACTGTTCACACAGTTCAGGGCATCTGCAGGGTTTTTAAAATCAAATTTAAGACCTTTTTTTAGTATCCTGGCGTTCCTGCTACTGTTTGCCTAGTAATGTTAATGAATGACATTCACAGATGTTGTTCCACGTTGTTGACATCAAAACGGTTTCCTTTCTGCTAAAAATAAACATTCTGGAGGGAAAGCCGAGCGGATTAGTTTTATCTACATATGGCGACTGATTAACTGCTCACTTGCATATGGTGGACACCCCCACTTTTTTGCCATGGAGCCTTTTACAAACATTCAAACGACACTGATTGACTGAAGCTGGGCTGAAATGAACTGTGTGTCCACATGAGAACATCAGGAACACAATAAAGCTCAGAGTTTGTGTGTGTTTGTATCATTTACCTGGTAAAGTGCTGCCGCTCATGGGAACTGATGGACACGCTACAAACAACACAGAAACACACGCATGTTTACTTCACCGCAGAACTCAACACAACTACTGTTATTACATACAGATAACCCTAACAGAAAACTGTCTGTATTTTTAGTTTTAAATTTACTTTATTTTATTTCTTAAAGAGATTTTACACAAGAGGATGTCCAAAAAAAGGAGGATTTCTCAGGTTTAACTCACTTCTGGGTACAAATTTATCTCCAAAATATGGTTAAGTACAAACACACACACACACACACACACTTACTTGCTGAAGCAGCTTCACAAACGAAGGTGATCAGTTTCTCTTCGATTTTTCTGAAAGCGTCCAGATCGTCCACGAAGAACACGTGTCTCTCGCTGGGTGTGCTGGCGATACTCACCAGCTCACCATAATCAGCATCAGCAAAACCGATGGCAAACACGACATAACCTACAGAAAACACGCTATGAAATATTACACATTTAAAGAGTTGCGAACTGTAGAGCGGCGACAGACTCTCATCGGTGTGGCCTGTTGCCTCGGCGACACACCTTCTGCCTGGATCTCCTGGGAAACCTGGAGGACGTCGTCTTGAGAACGGCCGTCCGTCAGCACCACCAGGACTTTAGGCACGCCCCTTCTGGCTCCGCCCACCGCCGTCAACACGGAGTCTTTGACATGCTGCATGGCTCTTCCTGCAGAGGTCAGAGGTCACACACACTCATGAGCATCACTGCAGTGAGTTTACAGCAGAGCTGAGGGTGTGTGAGTGTTTGTCTTTGCCTGTCTTTGTGTTTCCTCCTTTATATGAGATTCTCTGAATGGCGTCCAGCAGGCTCTCTTTATTATCGTGGGAGCTGAGCTTGAACTCGGTGCGAGCGTCATCACTGAACTGAGCGATGGCCACCTGAGACACAGACACGCTCGTTCAGACATTCATGAGACTATAATCAGATAATAACTGTATTTTTATCTACCATATTCCATTTTAATAACATTTATTCTTTAATATTTTGTATTATGATTTTGTGTTACTAAACTATATTTACATCTAAAGTATGGACCATTTATTTCTATATGAAATTTAAAAAAAACCCCACATTTTATACATTTTTCAATTAACAAACTTAAAATAGAGCAGAAGTATTTAAAATCCAAGATTTTACTTATTTTTATGAGGTTTTGCATTTGGAAATATACTTCGACATGATCAAAGACTAGGGTGCTTTAATTACTAAATTATTGATTTGTAAAACTTTCTGTTACAGTCACATCAGTTCATATGCTGACTTGTAAACTGTGTACCAAAAAAATTGCTCTGTATTTTCATATTTTTCGTATTTCATATGGCAAGATTATCAATTCAAGATTTTTTTTCTTAAAAAGATCATTCGAATCAAGTTCAAACAAAAAGGTCAGCAAGTTTTGCATCACTGCGATGAAGTATAACACAATGTAAAAATCAAATGCACAATTTTTATTGGTCTAAACTGACTGAACACTGTCAGAGGGTTAAAGCTGGTGATGAATGATAACCAGAACAAAAATAAATGCTAGGTTATGGAAGGCTAACAATTACATCATTGTGTAATTGTGTAAAATGTGTAATTAAAATAAATAAATAATTTTAGAATCAAAATAATCTAAATAAAACACTTGCTAAAAAGGATGAAATATTTTATTTGTTTAACTGCATGTCATGTGACATCAGAGAACCGTGAACAGGTGAATGTGTCGTTAAATCATGGAAATATTAACTTGAAATCTCTGGAAGGGGTTCGGCTGATGACAGTTACGGGATCAGATGTGTTTGGTGCTGCTGGAGCTTTAAGATCATCAGTGTGTCACTCACTTGAGTCCCGTCCGGCCCGATCCGGTCTAGAGCTCCGGCTGTGCTGTACAGGAAGCGGATGATCTTCTGGAAGTTGTCATCTCCGATACTCCATGATCCGTCCACCAGAAACACCAGATCTGCTTTAGCAGCGCGACACACTGACACACACACACAGAGCTAATGAAGCCTGCTGTACACCCCTAAACTCTCACAAGGTCATGTGACACGTACCTTCTTTAGTGGCGGGAAGGGTGGGCGGAGGGGCAGTGCTGCTGGTTGTGGTGGGCGGAGCCGTGCTCACAGGAACTGCACACACATTTCACCATTACAAAGAACACTGTACATGTGATGCGCTCGTCACTGCCTGACGTCACAAAGAGCCGCTGACGGGTAATGTGTCTAAATTGTCTAAATAAATCTCCTGATTCTGTCACGTAGTCTAAAATCATTTGGAATCCAATTTCTCATAAACAAGGTTTTATGACAAACACTTGAATGATTATATTTATCTATCAGAAACACAATAACTGTATGATCGTTCTTCATCACAGTGTGTGAATCTGTGGCTCACATGTATAATCACATGATCATATATAATCACAGCGAGTGTTTAACCCTAAAAATGGCAAGACCATAAAGAGACATCAGAAAATTAATTAATTGCTATTTTCCATCTTATTGGGACACAAATAATACAACTTGATCATTTTTTTTCAAAATATGACTTTTAATTTTAATGTTTGTATCCCACGGGATACGTTGCCAGTTTAGGGATATAAATTGACTAAAAACAGAATTCTTGTTTGGCAATGCCTTTTACAACATTTTAAACTATTTCAAAACATTTTATTCTCTAATAACGTATAATAAACATTCTTTGTAACATATTCTGATAAACAATAAGTGATAAACAATATTTATGAATAAGTGATAAACAATATTTCCGAATACATTTATATTGAAAACTCATTTAAGTTAATGCAGCACATAAATTTCATACTAGCCCTAAAAAGGGCAAGACAGAGAAGTCTTAAATTTAATTTATTGCTATTTTCCATCTAATTAGGACACAAATACAAATCTTTCATGATTTCTTTTTAAAAAATGACTTTTATTTTTTTATTTTAATATTTGTATCTCCAGGATACGTTACAAATTAACTGAAAAAAGAATGCTTGTATGACAATGCAAACTGGCAAGCCAGATTTTTAAAACATTTATTCTCTCATAACTTAAAGCAAACATTCTTCATAAATTCTGTTGAACAATAAGCATAATGCCTATTTATTAATATATTTGTCTACAGTATCATATTCAATATGTAAAATTCTAGAACAAATAAATTATCAATATGAACAAAACTTCACTGAAAACCCTGTCGTACACAATCTCAATCATGCCTTCTGTCCTCTCATTTATAGTTAATTTACTGTAATTTACTGTACTGAAGCAATTTGATTATTCATATTCATACACCATTTTCTAATGTTAAAAAATACTATTTACAATACTAATAAACTACATTTTACATTTTTACATGTTAATGTAAATGTCAAATATGACACAACAGGCTTTTGGCGAACAATTATTTGTCCATCTCCCAATTATCATTGATTTGCAAAAAATTGCATATATGAGCTATAAAAGCCTGATGTATAAATATGATGCTCAGCAACAACAACAAAAAAACATGCACATATATTTATATACAAGTATTTTTTTTGAGTATCATATACACACACACACACACACACACACACATACACACACTAGGCCTTATTCTTATGTTCAACAGAATTTTGCAAAGAATGTTTGCTTTAAGTTATGAGAGAATAAATGTTTTAAAAATATGGCTGTAATGTTGTGAAAGGCATTGCCAAACAAGCATTCTGTTTTCAGCTGATTTATACCCCTAAACTGGTAACGTATCCTGTGGGATACAAACATTTACAGGCAGATTATAAAAAATGTATAAATTAAATTCATAAAATTTCAACATAAACGTAATAAGCTAACACTCAACAACTTTTTAAACATGTAAGTCCCCTCCAAATATTGTAAATATGTGAAATATATTAATTTTTATCAGAAGGTGAGTAGATTTCCCACTACAGGCTGTTTTTAAATGCTGCCCGTGAGCTAAACAAAAAAATTATGAGTCAATATATCTAAATATTCACAACAAACACCCTTTCAACATGAAACCAAGAAATGAGACCTAAACTTTCCCTGACTCTCCCCACAACCTCTCAAATGTTTGTATCCCACAGGATACATCGCCAGTTTTAGGGTGTCACTGGTTAAAACAACAAGCCTTTCTATGTTTGTAGCCACTCAAAGCTCAATTCTGAAAGTGAACAACTTGTGATCATTCAGTGTGTGTGTGAGAGTGTGTGTGTGTGTGTGTGTGTGTGTGTGAGTGAGTGAGTGAGTGAGTGTGTGTGTTTTTGACACAAATGTGTATAATGACATGGGTATGACATAGGTATTACAAGGAGTGGGTGACTTATGAGGACATTACTCCATGTCCCCATTTTTCAAAAGGGTTATAAATCATACAGAATGAGTTTTTGTGAGAAAGTAAAAATGTGCACAGTTTCCTGTGATGGGTAGGTTTAGGGGTAGAGGTAGTGTAGGGGGAGAGAAAATACGGTTTGTACAGTATAAAAACCATTACGCCCATGGAATGACCTAACAATTCACAAAAACAAACCTGTGTGTGTGTGTGAGTGTGTGAGTGTGAGTGAGTGTGTATTTGTGTGTGTGAAACAGCATTAGTGGTTTCCTGCACATACATGTCCTCTGCGTGGTGGTGACCGCCGGTCCCTCCGTGTCCTGCAGCTGAGCGTGAACACTTATCATGTACTGCGTGTTCGGCGTGAGATCATTGAAGCAGTGTCTGGAGGCGGAGCCAGCCAACCTCACTTCCTGTTTCACACCGTCTGAAAAGGAGGATTGAATATCTATATCTGTATCAGGTAAAGTGTGTCTTTTGAATCTGTTCATCTGGATTCAATTACACTATAAATCGTGTTTATATGCAGCATGTTTCAGACTCTAAATGAGACGTTTGTTCAGTGAAGGTTAGACGTGTAAAAGCAACTGCAGTAACATATAATCACATGAAACCTCACAACTGACACGCCAATGATATAAACACTCACACACACACAAACACACACACACTCACTCACACACACTCACACACACTCACACACACTCACACACACTCACACACACTCACTGAGCTGTGACTGCAGGATGAGGCGGTACAGGTTGGCGTGTCGATGCGGCTGCCACTGCACACACATGCTGGTCGTCCGCACCTGATACGTGTTGAGGTTACTCACTCCCAGATACACTACAGACACACACAGTATCAGATCCCAGTGAACAGACACATGTTATAAGAACATTTTGCTAACATTCCTATTAAGTTACATTATTTCTGAAAGTTAAAAAAAAAAAAAAACAGTTTTTTTAAACGTTTTAAAAATGTTTTTTCTTGGTTATACGAACGTTAAGAGAACATTCCATTGTATCATTCTTCACACATTATGTGAACGTTACTTTTGAATGTTCTCTGAACGTTCTGAAACCAGTAGTAACATTTAAAAAACATCAGAAGAACATCCAATTAAAACACTTCAGAAAAAACGCTCCATGAATAATGTATAAATAATGTTTTTGTGCTAACGTTTTGAGAAGATTATTAAAGACCAGATAACTCTGAACGAACGTTCTATTAATGTTACTGGAAGAACGTTTACTCATAACTTTGAGAGAACTGTAAGAGAACGTCAGGGTCGAACTCACGTGTCTTTGCGCGTCCACTCAGGGCTTCGCTGGATCCCGTGGTGTAGGTGGCGATGACTTTAACGCTGTACTCCGTCCCGCTCAACAGATTGACGATCAGCATGGTGTTCACATCGTCGCCCACAAACGTCTCCAGAGCACGGCCGGCCGCTGTCGGGAGGTCACAGGTCAGCCGTGATGTTTCTGTGTGTGGCGTGTGACTGTGTTTAAAGCGTCTGGTACCTGAGGTGGGCTGGTAGACGATCCTGTAGCCCATGGTGGGCGAGGGTGGCGCGTCCCAGCTGATGCGGAAACGGTTGTACCATTCCTCGGACACGCGGAGGCTGCTGGGAGCGGAGAGAGGCACTGTGGATGAAGAGTGCTAATTATTCATCTTGATTGAACAATTAATGACTACACACTTCCTGTGAAACACGACTGACCCGTATCTCTGTTAGGCTGTTTACTAGTGAGACAGGAAATGGGTAGTTGACATGGAAGGTCACATTTCCTGTTTTGTGAGATGAAATTTCATTTTGAAAATGATTTCAAACAGGATTTTGCTGATTATTTTATAAATACTGGCAGGGTGAGGTGAGAGCCGTGGGAACGGAGCGAGCGACTCCAGATTATTCCAAAGCAACTTATATATGATGCAATTAAACTCACTAAACAGGCGTGAAGCGCACACATTTGTGTTCATGCTGAACGTCAGCTCAGGTTTATTTGTATGCCGCATTTCCCACACGCCGACAGTCACTGTAAATGAGTTTGTTGTTGTTTATAATAAATGTTGTTTATAATGAATGATACTATAATTTATGCTTGTTATTTTTCATCCTTGTTCTGTTCTGATCACCATTAAATTCAAAGGATTTGTTGTAGATTGATGGGAACTAAAATACATATTTACAGTGTTTATAATGTTTGTAATCGTTTTATTTCGATTTAATCGTTTTAACCCGAAACTGAATTTAAATGAATTTTTAAAACATCTGTCACACTGCAGGACTACTTACAATGAACTAGTGAAGGTCAACAGAACCAGTTACAGGCCCTGAAATACACACTTTCCTCTTAGACTCATGTATAAATTAAAATCTCAACATTAATGCAAAAGACGTTCATGGTCATGTCACCATACTACCCACAAGCCCAGAGTGTAGAGGACACTCACGTGTGCGAGCGACGCGTGTGATGGACGGTCCATCGCCGTCGCCGTAGATGGCCGAGACGCTGACGCGGTACTCAGTGTCCGACAGAAGAGGCTGCAGCAGCACCGAGGTCTGACCCGCAGGAACCATCGACTACAGCAGAGAAAACACCAGAACCATCAGCTGACCATCACAGCACAACAACAACAAGACCTGAACCACAGGCAGCTCAAAGTGTCACAGTCTTTGAGGAAAAACCAGAGTGATTAAAGCTGTTTTGACAGAGAATGTTCCCGCAGTGAAGCCAAACACATTTCAGGACGAGAGCTGGACTTTCTGACAGAAGGCAAAGGGTTGTTTGAGGAGAAATGGAAATTGAGTTTAATGTACAAATGCTGTAAACAGTTTGTCTCTACAGAGTCGAGAGTATTGACTGATATTACAGCATTTGAGGTTAAACATGACAGATCAAAAACAGCAGCACAGTAAACATAACTCTGTGCTTTATCCAGTTTAATTTAGTTTTTGCACACAGATTTATCATTTATCAAATGAAATGGTGAAATCAAGAGAGATCTGTATATCTGTAGACATTCACTCTGATTCAGTGCTAATGCTGTCAGACTCAACATAGAGTTTTCACTGCAGATGTTGAACCTGCTATTTTATAACTTGCCTTGTAAACCTCAACATTAGATGTTCTCTTCATAGCGAACACTGTGAATTCTGCTGATGTAAAAATGTCACCAAGCATTTGATTCACGACTGTATGAAACGAGTAACCGCTGCAAATCTTTTCTTTGTTCTTGCGCTGTTCTGACAGTTCTGCAATCGGCCGGCCGCACCTGATACTACAGGCGTCGTGTCTGATAAACATATTAGTGTACACATAATATTTGCTTTATGTTGATCTAATTACATTATATTACATACAATACATTTTTGTTTATTACTAAACACTGGAAATAGTACAGCTATAAATTCATAAACACACTTTCTAGAAAACAATGGTATTTGATTATCTCAAGCTCTTGCAATTTAAGTTAATCCTGTTTGCCATCCTGATCATGTTGGTGAAACTTTGGTGACAATTATATTAGCACAATATTTGCAAGACACACACATGTATGAGATGATTGAATGTCAGATTTAGACACTCACCACCTGTTCGGCGCGGTCACCTCGAGTGCTGATGTAAGACACTCGGTACTGACGCACGTTTGGACCCAGAGCATCCCACGACACACGCATGCTGAAGGTCGTCACGTCACTCAGCTGCAGATTCCTGACGGCCAGCCGCTGCACTGCACGCACATATGAACACGCACAAACACATATGAACACACACATATGAACACACGCATATGAACACACGCATATGAACACACACACGCACAAACACATATGAACACACACATATGAACACGCATATGAACACACGCATATGAACACACACACGCACAAACACATATGAACACACACATATATGAACACACACGCACAAACACATATGAACATGCACATATGAACACACGCACGCACATATGAACACACACACACACACACACAATGAGCTCACACGTGTAGCCGTGATCGTCTGAGTGCACTCTGGGTTTTCCTGCGTTGAAATAGTTTCGGTGGACACCACATGAGAAATGAAACATGTTAACTAACTAACAGTTTCTAACCCATATGGACAGAAATTGATTAACAGGCATTTTCTTGCAATGAAAAGTTGCAAAGTAGAAAATTCTGTCAAATTAAAAAGGAGTGTTGAATGTCGAATAATAACCATATCTTGTGTTGACAAAAACACATTTCAGATATCATGAATTATGTCATCAACCATCTTCACATGTGTGGATAAACATGTATGTAAGCGAAGACCACAGAGCGTTTCTGACGCAGGAAAACCCCAGATGACCGAAACACATGAGAGATTTTACCGGCTGTAGTCGTTATGACGGTCGTTGTAGCAACTGTTGTTGTTCTGGCAACTTCAAACACAATTAGAGACAAAGAAGCAAAAAACACATTTTATAGTCATTTACAATCATAAAAAAGATGTGTATTTTCAGAGGAAAAATGATCCTGACCTGTGGTTTCAATGATCTCCACTGGATCACTCTCAGATTCATCTCTGTAGATTCCAGACAGAGAAACTTCATATTCAGTCAAAGGCTTGAGACCCGTGATGACAAACATGTTGGAGTTATCGCTGATGAGAACCTGCAGACAAACACAGAGCAACGACTGATTTGTTTCTTCTGTTGTTTCTTCTCGATTATGTGATCGTTAGAGGAACATTCCATTCATTTTGAAAATGTTATGAGGACGTTACATTTGAATGTTCTCTCAACATTTAAAACACATTTTTTAGATTTTAAGAATGTTTTCTCTCAACACGTATATCAAATATTAATGATTTTATAAGAACGCTCCAAGAATGTTTCATCCTAACATTTACGTAACCTTCAAAAAACGTTACCGTGTTGTGATGGGCTTTGACTGAGACGAGTGCTGATGCGACAGTTACACTGACTTTCACGCAGATGCTTTTATCCAAACGGACTTCCATTGCATTCAATCTGTGCATCTGATCAGTTCATGCGTTCCCTGGGAATCAAACCGATGACCTTGTGTTGCTGGAGTCCTACTCTACTGGTCAAGCGTACTTGTGTTTGCAGTTGCATCTTTGCTTTGTAAGACTGATGCTGGACTGTCTAGACCAAGAGAGGGCTACTCTTTGAGAAAACAAAGGAAATTAACATTTGAACTCTCTCTTGCAAAATTAGCATCCCCATCCGAGACACAATCACACCTCAGCATTGCCTTAATCTACATTTCCTTTCCTTCACCCCCTCTTCCCCCATCTCTTCTCTCTACATGCAGAGATGGCCTTAAATTCACCCAACATCTATATGGTTTAATGTGAACAGTTATCATACAACATTATATATGTTTGGTATCACTGAAAAGACCGAACGCGCAAGAAACCTTCCCTGTCCTGTGGGAAACCGCCGTTGGGCCAATTGGGCGGGCCTTACAGCTTGATTCACTTTCACATGTGTACAGGTGTGTGCGCACCTCTTTAGTCTCTCCTCCTGCTGCGGGTCTCCAGGTGAGTCTGTAGAAGGAGACGTCAGACGCAGCGTGTTGCCACATCACTCTGAAACTGTCAGTGGAGACGTCACTGGACCGGAGACTCAGCGGCAGAGGAACCACACCTACAGCACACACACACACTCAATTTGACTATTGCTATTTTATATATATTATATAGTTGCACTGGAAGCTTCTTCTGTCAACAAGGCAAATACCTTGTTTATTTATACTAAATTATCATACTAAATTAAATTTAAATGTATTATTTATCTGTGTGTGACTCTCACTGGTGGTGAAAGTGTCGGTCAGCGGTTCTGCTTGCCCTTCCTCATAGAGGGCAAAGATGGCGACGGTGTACTCTGTCACAGAGCTCAGGTTGCGCAGCATCACCGTGGTTACCGGACCCACTTCCACCTGAGGCCAACAAAGGGTCAAAAGGTCAGAGACGTCAAAAATAGACAGTTCACAGCGATCAGCTGCACACTCACCTGATTGGTTTGCACAGCGTCCGTCTTCACATAAACGATACGGTAACCTTTGACTTTACGAGATGCCGCGTCCCACGACAGTTTAGCGGAGCTGTGATTCACGTCTGAGATGCGCAGATTACGAGCAGGAGTTAGACGAACTGAGAGGAGCGAATCAGAGAGAAGATACGATCAATGACATTAATACGACAGGAGTCTGCTCCTTTCTGTTCCTGTTTCCTGTCCTGACTGCAGTCAATCCCAGTTCACATCCTTCTAGTCGGCACTTCTGTGATGTGCTGACGTGTCTCGGTCTGTACTCACGCGTGGTCTCCTGCGCGGTCATGGGGTCACTGGCTTCCTCTCCGTACATGGCGTAAACAGTAACCGTGTATTCAGTAGCAGGAGTTAAACCTTCCAGCTCAATCTGAGTCACAGAGTCAGACACTTTAACCTGCAAACACACAAACACATTTACATTCATGAAGCCACTTTCACTGAATTGAAGATTTCCTTCCGATCAGTTCATGCTTTCTCTGGGAAACGAACCCTTGACCCTAGTGTTGGGAGCGCCATGATCTTCTGATTGAGCTCCAGGACCAGCGTCACGTACACTACCAGTCAAAAGTTTGGAAACATTAATATTTTTAATGTTTTTGAACGAAGTCTCTTATGCTCATTAAGGCTGCATTTATTTCATAATAAATACAGAAAAAACAATAATATTGTGAAATATTATTACAATTTAAAATTATGGTTTTCTATTTTAATATACTTTAAAATATAATTTATTTCTGTGATGCAAAGCTGAATTTTCAGCATCATTACTCCAGTCTTCAGTGTCACATGATCCTTCAGAAATCATTCTAATATGATGATTTGATACTCAGTTATTATCAGTGTTGAAAACAGTTGTGTTGCTTAATATTTTTTTGGAAACTGATACTTTTTTCAGGATTCATTGATGAATAAAAGGTTAAAAAGAACAGCATTTATTCAAAATATAAATCTTTTCTAACAATATAAATCTTTACTATCACTTTTTTATCAATTTAACACATCTGTGCTGAATAAAAGTATTAATTTCTTTCAAAAAAAAAAGAAAGAAAAAAAATTACTGACCCCAAACTTTTGAACAGTAGTGTATGTTGTTACAAAAGCTTTCTATTTTAAATAAATGCTGATATTTTTTTAACTTTTTATTCATCAAAGAATCCTGAAAAAGTATCACAGGTTATAAAATAATATTAAGCAGCACAATATTTCCAATATTGATAATAAATCATCATATTACAATGATTTCTGAAGCATCATGTGACACTGAAGACTGGAGTAATGATGCTGAAAATTCAGCTTTGATCACAGGAATAAATTATATTTTAAAGTATATTAAAATAGAAAACCATCATTTTAAATTGTAGTAATATTTCACAACATTATTGTTTTTTCTGTATTTATTATGAAATAAATGCAGCCTTAATGAGCATAAGAGACTTTGTTCAAAAACATTAAAAATAGTAATTTTTCCAAACTTTTGACTGGTAGTGTACAGTCTCTCTGATGTCAGTTATATAAGTGTAAACGCTCTGGACATGTGACCCAAAACTTGAATCTAATGAGCTGAAACCTTTCATCAAGTAAAGTCAGCTTTATTTCTACAGCGCTTTATACAATACAGATCGATTCAAAGCAGTAATAAACAGGAAAATAATAGTGTTAATTTATTAATTATGAAACATTCAATTTCAGCTGCAACACAGCCCTACAAAAGATAATATTGTCATTAAGCACCGGACGAGAAAAGAAAATTTGTCAGCGGGCGAATGTTCCAGTGTCATCAACTCCATAGGAATCAAATGACTCTATTGAAAATCTTCACACCGGACATTCACATTTGGAGTGAAAGGAGTGAAGTGTGTGTGTTTATTCCACCTCCTTCTCATCCGCGGGGTCGCCCTCCGTCAGAGGCGCGTACAGGATCATGTACCCAGAAGCCCCTTCTGCCTCTCGCCAGCGCACACGCATGGTACTGTGAGTGATGTCATACAGCTCCAGACTGCTGACCGTCGGCAGCGCCACTGACCAACAAACACAACAATCAACAACCAATCGCTTCTGCAAAAGCAGAAAACAGATCAGACGCGCAACCGTTCAGTAGATCAGATGTGATGAATAAATCAGAAATATAAAACAGATGAGGTGAGAAATAATTGATCGGATTTTATATTGTTTGATCAGGTATACAAAACAATTAGGTCTATATTAATAGATCAGATTGTGCATCGACAGATCAGACATTCAAAACAGAACGATGTAATTAATAGATCAGACATAATCAATAGATTGAATGTAACCAACACATCAGTTGTGATGAATAAATTAGATGTAATCAATAGATCAAATGTAATAGATCGATGTAATGAATAGATCTGATGTAATCAATAGTTCGGATGCGATCAACAGATCAGATATAATAAACATAATCATTAGATCAGATGTGATGGATAGGTCAGACGCTGCACTCACAGGTGGTCTCGCTGCCTCTCAGAGCTTCACTGGCTGAGTTGCTGTAAATGGCGAACACAGTGATCTGATACTCCGTCAGAGAGTTCAGATACCTCAACACCACAGAGTTCTCGTCACCGTTCACCACCACCTGCACGACACATGGATGAACATGAGTGTGTTTCACTAGGCAGAACATCTGATAACGCTACTTTCTCAGATATAGATTAAAAATAATACATCATTATCGAGGCCAGGCAAAAAACTCCTCAGAAGTGACATGTTTCACTGCATTACTGAAGATCTTTTAAAGATGTGGTCCTCATAAGTATAAACAAACATGTACACACACACACCTCCTCGGGTCTGGATCCACTGGATGAATAATACACCACTCTGTACTTCTCCACCGGCCCGGCAGCATGAGTCCACGACACACGGAAGCTCCTGGCCGTGACCTCAGAGGTCACAAGGTCGCTGGGAGCATCAAGTGACCTTGAATACGGCTCTGCCCCACCTGAAGCACACAAAAGCCGCAGACAAACTTTACACCATCTAAGCAGGATATTATAAAAGCTTAATGTTCTTAATTAAATATTTTCTGTGAAAATGACAGTCACAGATGCTAACATTAGAGCATGAGGCGTAAAAAGCGACTGAGATCCCACGAACCCCCAGAAACCCACCGCTGATCTCTTTGCTGAGTTCAGAGACGCGCTCGCAGACGCTCCGGGTCACTCCCTCCACGATGGAGCTCATCACGCTAAAATCAGCCACGTTATACATGTGTGTCTCCTCCGGCGGCGAGGCGATGGCTCTCAGCTCGTTCTCATCGGCATTCTTCACCCCTGCACACATTCATACAAACACATGGAAAACAGGCCACAGACACTGTGCATTATGGGTAGGACACCATGACGATATATAGTGACTATCAATAGAGATTGTGTATATTGAGTCACGTATATATCAGTGACGTGGAGTTTTCTGGAATGAGGAGGCAAAGTCCTCACAGTTCTTTATTTATTTATAAATCAAATGTAAATTCATACCTGTTACTCTTAACGTTGTCACATTTTCCTTGTTAAATGAAAAAAAGAAACCAAATACCATTCTATTTTGTATTTTTACATTGACAATGTATTTAATGTTCTATTTATTGAAACCAAGTCAATCTCATCAAGTTAGTGTTTTCAGCATTTTACACTTATTCCGAAATAATAACTAAAGGCAGAAACTAGATAAACAATATATTTTATTCGTGTATTGATTTTCAGCTGTTCTTTTTCATAGTAAACTTATTTCAGACACCAGTTGTGCTCGATAAACACTGTCTGTCACAGACGCAAAGATGTATCTTTAATCATGTTTTCAGGTCTTTTTAAGTTTGATTTTGACGTGACAAAGCGGTGATATCGAAGTAGATAAACTGTTTACTTACTTTTTAATTAGTCTTCCCATTGACACCATCCTTTTGTTCATTCAAACTGACGCACAGAACACGCATGTAAACAAGAGGTGGGATTTATCACACAAACCAGTCATAACCAATCACACCCAATCATAGCGCGATGGAGGCACTGCCTCTTCTCATGTGACTTTACCCCATTCATTCTCAATTACCCCCCACTAACCCTAACTGCACACTTTAGGGTGTCTGTTGATTCTCTATGAGGGGAGGAGGCACGAGAGACGCGGACTCCCGCTGTAACTTTACCTGCGGGTGTCGCTGTTGGACAGTGTTCCTTTAGAAAAATGAGTGACTTGTACACTTTTTAATATCACATTTTGTAATATTTGTGTTGTTTTATTTTTGTAATATGGATTATTTTCTCAACCTATGTTTTGAGGAGGCACTGCCTCCCTTGCCTCCTCGGAGGAAACGCCCCTGGTATATATTGACATTTATTGACATTTTAGAGTGATAAAGAAATGAGGAAAATGCAGGATGTTAAAAAAAATTAAGCACAATAAGCTGCGAAAAACAGCTCCTTCTCTCACTCACTGAATAAATTTTGTAGTTTAAATAAGAAAAGCATGTTTATATCATCTAAGTCTCTTTTATTGGACTTGTCTTATTGTTTGTTCTTTGCATATTTGATATTATTTTTGATAAAAGATAATACAACAAAATTAGCAATACTGTGATATTGTCATATGTTCTCTGTGTTTGTCCAAGGACTTTCATGTTGTATATCTAGTTCTCAGTTCCTGTTTGTAGTTTTTCCCCTTGATTGTCGCCCCCGTGTGAGTCTTGTTAACTCATTAAGCTTGTTAGCCGCTGTGTATTAATAGCCCTTGTGTTTCTCTTGATGCTTGTCATTCGTTGGATGTTTCTTGCGTGTTTGTGCTCTTCGTGTTTCCCGTTTTGGTTTTGTTTTCATTAAACTACTCCTTGCACCTAGATCCCTGCCTCTGTCTGCCTGCTCTCGCTCCCAGTGTTACAGATATTTATATGTCGGTCATTTCACCCACCTCTAACATATGAGCTTTCGATAATGAATCCGTTACAGTTCTCATACCGATAGCAAACAGCTCGATCCCAGCGTCTCTGAGTCTCTGAGCAGGAACAAGAACATCGTCCTGTGATTTTCCATCCGTGATCAGAATCCCAATTTTAGGAACGTCAGGTCTGGATCCAGATTCAGGTTTAAAGCTGTTCTCCAAAATATACGTCAAAGCAAGACCTGGGAAAAACACATGAGCAGACAGATGCCTTGAGTGATGATGAAGTCATTTAGATCTAAGATATGTGTGTGAGTGTGTTTATACCTGTGAGTGTGTTTCCTCCTTTATAAGGCAGGTTCTTCACAGCCTCGATCACGGCCTCTTTAGTGCTGTGAGCGTTCAGATGCC
Source organism: Hypophthalmichthys nobilis (assembly GCA_037950665.1). Classification (NCBI taxonomy): domain Eukaryota; kingdom Metazoa; phylum Chordata; class Actinopteri; order Cypriniformes; family Xenocyprididae; genus Hypophthalmichthys; species Hypophthalmichthys nobilis. The sequence continues at coordinate 32,106,791 of CM075483.1, forward strand.
ACTCGATCCGCGGATCCCCGCTGTACTGCGCTAGCCCTGAACACACACAAGTTTGATTCACTATATTAGTGAGGACATTGCATAGACTTCCATTGATTTTATTATCAGGTTAATGATATTTTCTATTGCCTAACCCAACCCTAACCCCAAACCCACCCATCACAGAAACATGAGCAAAACACTACATTTAATTAAAAACATGTTGTGGCCAATTTATAAGCATTTTTAACTAGTGAGGGCCAGAAACGCACCAACACGTGTGTATTCAGAACCGACAGCGAAGGCCCTGACGAGGCTTTCCAGAAACATCCGCACCAAACGGAAATTAATCCGACCGATACTCCACGATCCGTCCACCAGAATCACGATATCGGCGATGGCTGGAGTTTTACATGTGAAGACATCCTCTATAGAAAGACAAACACCAGATGAATCCACAACAGCAGATCTGTGTTCACACAATCACACACTAACCATGAGTTTATCGTCCATCAGAAATGATTCCAGCGATATTGTTCCTCTGCGTCTGATAGTTGTCGTTGTGGCGTGAACTTCACTCTTCTCTCAGAGTTATTATTGAAAATGTATTGTTATAGACATCATTCTTGTTGTCTAAGTGCTGTCAGCTGGTCTATGTGCTGTGAACACAAGCGGTTTTAATTTCTACATGTTTTTGTTTTTTTGCATGTGACCAGTAGCTTGTGCACAGTGACATGATGGATGAACGACAGGACACAAACACTCTCAGGAACGTCTTTATTTCAGTTTTGGACTGTCGGATCTTTCTAATACAGCATGAAAAACAGAGGAACAACCCTGAACCTCTTTTGATCTGCTGACAGACGCTCTCACCTGTGGAGAAAGACTGAAATCAAGAGAAACATTAGAGCACATAATAGAACACAGAGGAGAATAGAGTGAAGAACAGACGTTGTGTGTGTGTTCTGCTGTTCGTGCTGAAACACGTTCATCTGCACCGTTCAGCTCTTCTCCCTTAAACAGATGCCTGGCTTTGCATTTCCCCATAATGCCATGCTCTGTCAAGTCTATACACATTAGGAGCGTGTCCTTTCAGAAGTCAGTGACAACCTTGTGTTATATGTAAAATGAAAGAGAAGCTGTGGCACGAACGAGTGAAGGAGCACACACACACACATACACACATACACACAGCTACGTCACTTGTAAAGGGGTCATGATCAAGTAAAGGTCAAAGGTCAGGGTCAGGCAGGGGTCAGGGTGGAGACAGCATTAAGGCTTATTCACAGCAAGAGCAAAAAAACCCACATATAACTATAACTATATTAGCTTCCACATCAATGCACAATATCGTTCTGTTTATTATAAGCACTGCAGTTTTCTCGTCTGTCACTTTAAATGTTCAAGCTCTTTAGAGCAGGATGGATTCTGATTGGCTGTCAATGTTTTTATCGTTCATCAGCTGAAAAAGATTGCTCTGAAAGTAATTCCAGTGATATTGTTCCTGTGCGTCTTTATTTGTGGTGTTTTAGTTGTGGAGCGATTATTAAAACATTATGGTTATAGTTACTTTTATAATCAACAGGCCATAACAATACATCTGAAAACAAGTATATTAAATGTTTTTTTTTTAATGACTCATTCAAACATAACCAGAACTTAATATAATTGGCTATAATTAACTACATCGCTCAGATATTTTAAATATATTGAATTTCATTTAAAAAAAAAAAAACTTAAATGAAAGACAAAAATGAGCCGAAAGGTCCAGTGTGAATTTGCCTTTAGAGTTAGAGAGTGTTAGGGTCAAGGTGGGGTCAGCATGAGGGTCAGCGCTGGGGTCAAGGTGATTAATGTTAGTGTCAGTGTTAGGTAAGGTGTAGTTCATAGCAAGTTCATCCCCTTGACATTTGAACTTGAATTTAAGACAACAAAGTCAACATGAAATCAAAACATACCCCATTTTTACTCAATACATCTTCCTGCTCTTATTGTGATTGATTCATCAGTGATGCTATTATAAAGAAACGTTTGTCCACATAATATTTCACCAACTTTCCCTGAAACAACTTTCTTTTCATCACTCTCTTCTCACCTGTCCAATCAATTTGCCGTAGGTAAAATATTTAATATCTTTTTCCACTCTGAAATGTGTCCAGATGGGTTACAAACACTGTTTCATGTTGACTTTAAAGGGTTATTTCACCCAAAAATGAAATTTCTGTCAGTCACGTTGACTATTTTAACCATGTTTTTAACTACCTTTCTGGACGTCAAAAGGTGCAATGATATGCTGCCTATGTGTGGATCAGATACCCTTGGATTTCAACAAAAATATCTTAATATGTGTTCTGAAGATGAACGAAGGTCTTACGGGTGTGGAACGACAAGAGGGTACATAATGACAGAAATTTCATGTTTGGGTGAACTAACCCTTTAAATCAGATATCATCCAAATCCCACGACACACAAACACACGGTGTAAACCGTGCCATGGTTAAAGTGACCTGGAGCTGCACTGAAGAGAGAGAGAAATGACTGCAGGCTAGACAGATTCACACCTGCATGCCTACAAGACACTCAGAGAGATGAATGAAAGTATTTAGCTAGTGTAGACTTGCAGAGAGAATCTGAGCAGCGACAGCAGGATCGAGAACGAGAAAAAGACACAGTTGTGTCATTGCCGGCAGTATTTCTGAGCTGAGCGCTGAGGTCGTTCCATAAAACATGATACTCATGAGTTAAAAATGAGTGTAATGTGTTCATAATGTGTGATTTATCAGGAGGTTGAAGGTCAGAGTGACACAATCAAGCCTATTCAGTCACATCATAAGTGAACAAATCCAAAACGTCTTGAGTTGAAATAATACGACACGTTCATAAACGCCACGGTTTACTGAGAACGACTGACTCTAAAGAGATCAAGAGAATGAAACCGGCAGGCATGAAAAAGCTTCTGGGAAGATTTACAGGCGCGTTTCTCTCTCTCTTTAGCACACGGCCCCTATAATCACGTTTATTATAAATCACAAACACGCCGTCAATCTCCACGTTAATGTCACGTTTGCTGAGCCAAAACCCATGAGCCTCGGCGGTCTGTGTTTAAAACCTCCATTTAAACTGGAAACTAAATATAGTTGAGTGCAGATGTTTGCATAAGCCTTGGTCTGCTACGTTTAGAAGAATTTATACAATAAAACGTTCAAGCTAACGTTCAGTACTGCCCTTTGGCAGATATTAGTTCTTGTTTTAAACACAATCTCACTTCATTTTTATGCATTTTTCAGAAAACACTTAATATCTTAGGTCATTTTGCTTCTCCAGTAAATGTATCTTGATTTAAGAATGTTTAGATATTTGTGCTGGAAAACAAGAAAGAACATCTGCGCTGAGCTGTACGTGACACAAACAAACTCTTTTCTGAAGGCTTGAGGATCTTCAGAAGGTCAGTCTTAAACAGGGTCCAAATGAACTTGTCATTTGCTGGAAGGAACTGCAGTGTAATACATGATGTTTAAATCACACAGTAAGAAACTTCTAAAGAAAGCGCGTCAGAGAGACGGAGATCGACTCACGGTTCGATTACGCAAGCTGTTCGACGGCAGAAGCTCAGAGAACATTAGACTGAGGTTTAGTATCAAATGTTCATTATTTCGTGGGACGGCGAACCATTGCAATGGTTTTCAATAAGTCAACCGTTATATTAATGGAGCGACTGTACGTGAGGATCGGCTGTGAACATGGAGCGACACTGATCTGAGACGGTTCAGCTACATCTTCTGCAGTCAATCTCCAGATGAAGCTCTAGACCGTTTCTCCTCACCTTCAGCGATCTCATCGCCCCGCACAGAGACGACGCTTTCCTGCTGGTTGAGCGACACGCCGACGTCACTCACCTCCGAGCCTGACTCTGATCCTGACGGAAACACAGTCAGAGGAATATCAGGAATAGAAGAACAGCTGATATCTGTATCCCACACTTTCTGAGCAGATCTGTTTCTGCACAACGGATTCAAAGACAGAGCTGAGAGTATGTGATAAAACCCTGAAGAGAGAAGCATGAGTGACTGACCGCTGTATCTGCCCAGCAGTGCTTTGCTCCGCTCCGTCCCTCTGACGGCCGTGATCTTCACGCTGTACTCTTTCCTGCGGTCGAACCCTACGATGACGGCTTTGGGCTCAGATTTACTCACTATCAGCTCACGCTCATCTCCTGCCGAACAAAAGACACGCTGAGATGTGAGACAGAACCACTGCAAAGATTTCAGATGACAGCAACTTTGGATCGATACACAAAACTTTCAGATATTATCCTAATATTAGCTTTATATTGTAATCATTACGAGAACAAGTTGTAAAAGCATTGTCTGCTTAACTGCGTTTATATCTGGGCAGATCCAGCTTCAGGACGTCCCATTCCCATCATGCTGTCGATGACTACAAATCACAAAAGGCGGGATAAGTCCTTCGCTCTCACCTGAGTCAGTGCTGTACGCGAGTCTATAGCCGTCGAACGCTCCCTTCGGCTCCTTCCAGCTTACGCTGAGCGTGTCGGAGCTCAACTCTCTGAAACGCAGCCTTCTGGGCATCGGCACTGCAAACACAGCGGAAACAAGAATATCTCACAGAAATATCCTCCTGTCATTAGCATGTAAATTTGATGAAAAAGTTCAATCTAATTACAACCACCAACTGCACAGCAAACTCACCATTACTCAAGATCACTGGTGAATAAAGGCAGTTTGACTAACAGCTAGTGGTTAATTAGATCTGAAAACATCTTCATCTGTGTATCAGCATCAAACAGATGGAACGAGAGGAAGCTACGGATGATACGCCGTGTCCAAACCAAACATGACCCGATTAGGCTCAATGAATCTTTTGGTAAGCAAATGTGAGTTTAAGTCACACAGCATTTTGGTGCATGTTCCATCAATAGCAAAATCTGGTCCAAATCACCAAACATTTTGATATACATCAAGCAAAATCAAAGAACAAACTGGTGTGATCAAAATCAGGCCAAAATAAAGTTTGTTTGGAGTTTGTTTCTACAGTTCAAAACAGTTTGCTCTCACTGAACAACTCAGTTTAGCGTCTAACAACTTGTCGTATCAGAGCTGGTTAGGACACAGTGTTATGACGAAACAAAGTCTTACTTTCTTCTTGCACCTGCAACACGTTCTGCCTGAACAACACTGACTGACTGATTGGCTGCTCGGCTTGTGGTGAGACAGAGTGAGAAGAAAGTGAGACTTTTGGGAAACAATCCAAAAGAAGTGTCTACTTGTGAAGGTCAAAAGACTGGTGAAGAGCGTCTATCTACGGCACTGGAAAAACCGCAGTCACCCATCTGACAGACCAACACACCGATACATGCACACACACACACACACACACACACACACACAGAGTCTCTCTCTCCAGCCAAAGTCATTCTTCTCAACACTGAATAAACCCACAAACCAGAGTTTGTGTCTCAGTTAGCAGGCAGTTAATGTCACGCCACATTCACTTCGTTACAGACGGTCACAGGCCCATCAGAGCTTTTCTCTTCAGCGGATGCAACAGGCAGAAGATAAAACACTGTATGAAGAACACCAACCTTAATGCTGGACGACTGAGAAAACGCTCTCTCCTCTCAACAGCGTCTGGCTCGCGTCCACTCAGAGTTTGTTTGTATGTGTTTGTGTGTGTGTGCGCGTGTGTTTATACTGCCAACGGATAAATCTCTCAAAAGCAATTAAGAGCATGTCTGGCTCGTATTTCAAAAAGCTAAAAAATTTCTGGCATAAAGAATAAAGCCTATTTTCAGGAGATGTGTTGATTGTCACAATGCAAAAAAAAAAATCAAAATATCATTTATATTTTGGGGAGGTGAAATTGACCTGCTTCAAATATCAGAGGCGGCTTGGGTTCTTGGCAAATTAAATGCAGCATCAGAGGCGCTTGAAACGCTGCCATTGTCAAGACGCCCAACATAAGACTAGTTACCGCAAATCACTGCGTATTTCTATTGTGTTGTATTTGCTGACTGCGGTTAGAAACACACATGCAGTGTGACCAGTGAATCTGAGTCACTGATAAATGACTCTTATGAGTCAATCAATCACACAGACTCACAGTCACAAGTGTAACAAATCCATCAAAAGCATCATAAGGAGATTGTAGAAACCAAGATCTAGGCTTACGTGGCCCAGAGCGATACTGAGTAACATCAGACTCAACGTGACGTGAAGTAACTACATTGCAATAGTTTTGCTAGAGTTAGTGCCATAAAACCATTTAAGAACATCATCTTCATGCTAAATCAGTATGAATTCATCTTTTACAAAATGTATTTACGACACAGGCATTTATATACTGATTTTTTCAAGGTGTCAGTTTAGTTCTCCAGATTATCAAGCAATGGTCCAGTCACAACAATAACTACAATGACAACGATTACCATATTAGCGTCCACACCAACAGACGATAATGTTCAGTTTATTAGCAGTTTTGTCGACTGTTTCTTTAAACGTGCGAGCTCTCTATAGTTGGATGGATTCCGACTGGTTGTCAATGATTTTATGGTTCCGCAGCTGGAAAAATTAATTTTGAAAGTGACTCCAATGATAATGTTCCTATGTGTCATTACTGTTATAGTATGATTACTAAAACTTTATGGTTATAGTTATGGTTTTTGTAGTGAACGGGCCTGAGTGCTGTAATCCTGCAGACACCTGAGGTGCGGCGGACGGCAGGTATTTGAGTAACAGATCTGAACGTGTCTGCTGGACGCGCTCCAGGTCATCAGCTTCTCCTGACAGAGGGAATGCCGTCGCTCTCTTCTACAGGAACGTTTCCTACAGCTACTGAAAACAGACCCTTATAAACATGTTTTACGGGCTCATAAAAGGAGCTAAATGTAGAAGTGGCTCCTACCATAAGATCTCTAACCCTAACCCTCCAGTCCAGCCATCTATTTCTCGTTAAGCAGTGAAAGGGAACATAAGATTTCCAATGTCATGAACTAATACAGGAAACTTTAAAATGTTCCCTTTTGACCAGGTGAAATTGTTATTAGTCAAAGGGGTGACCTAAATTTTAAGAATAAAATAGATATTTGAATAGAATAGAATAAGACAACGATTCACTGCGATAGAAAGTACATCACAACAACAGATAACGTAACAGACAGATACACTGAATGATAGATCATCACAGAACTCAATACAATGACAGAACGATGAACAGAAGAAATAACGACAGACGTACCTTGCGCATGCGCGATGAGAACTGACGTGAGTATCAGGATCAGCAGCGCTCGAATCCGCATCTTCTCAGCTGACGAACACACACAAAACTCACAATCACACACTTCAGTCAATACACATTTTTACATTTACTCATTCAGAAGACAAGCTTATATCAAAAGCGACTCATAAATGAGGAACATCATCAGTACAACAGCACAATTCACACACTTCTGTACAAGTTTGAACGAAACGGCACGTTTCATATTTACACAGTATACCGAAGAGCGCGGTGTTAAATTTCAATCGTGAACGGGTAAATGAATGCTATTGTTTTAACCAATCAGACATTATGACACTCACCTGCTGTTACAACATAAACAGAAAGGAACAGTAGGATCAGATGAAGTGAAAGAATCCAGTGCAGCCGGGCGCGCGCGGACACTGAGCCGTGCAGAAACTTCCAGCCCTCAGAAGGCGCGAATCAGTTCCCGCCCTTTAATTAAACTCTTTAACGTCTCTCATTCGGGCTCAGCGCGCTGAAAGACAGGTATGTCTTCCCTCGGACAGCGTCATTAGCATAATACTGTCGTGTTTCACTTTCTCCTCAATATATTACGGGCTTCATTTAGTCCATGGATTGTGTAAATGCAAATCAGTTTTACAGAGAATAATACCTCCAAGTGAGAATGAAAGGGGCGTAAGGAAAAACGTCAAACGAAAGTGATGAATGAGGATTAAATCGAGAGACAAGCTAACCCGCCTCTGACAGACACATTTACAGCCTTCTGAATACTAATAATCCTGCTGTTAGCTACCAATCCAAAATAATTGATGACATTTCAATGTGATGAACCATTCCTTTATTTTTATAGCTCTTTATACAATACAGATTGTTTCAAAGCAGCTTTACAGTGATCAACAGGGAAATAATGATTTGATGCAAACAGACTTAATTTCGGCTATGAAGCAGCTCTGAAGAAAACAGTGATGAGTTTTTGCTTTTGTTAAGCAAGTCTTATGTTTTGTACAAATGTAGTATTGAGATTGTTTATAATTTTGGTACTATTATCTATTTCAAGAAATATATTTTAGCAGTTGATAGTAGAGTAACAGTAACTGAAATGATTTGGTATTGAATGAAATATAATAATGAATCATGGTACGAAACTAAATTGTTAGGGGTCATCTTCAGGCATGTGGAAGCGCTAGTAAATGTGACTGCAGTGGCACCACAAGGATGTGTCTGAACTCGGTATAGCATAAAGATATGTCAGAAGTAGTAAGAGTCTGTGGTAATATGGAGCTTTGAATTCAGTCTCCCCTTCACAACACACTCACAAGCCCTCAATACAGCAGAGACTGAAGCAGTCAGGCTGGATGTGTTCGCACTGGCACACTGGAATGCTGCTCCATCCGCAGGTCACGAGCCTGACAATCACTCATTTAAACACATCCACATCCACACACACACACACACACACAATTCATCTGTGGAGGCTTCGCCTTTGACATGAAGCCCGCTGGGTGAGTGTGAATTTAATGTTTCAATCACCGCTTAAAAACCTGCCACTCATGCAATGACAATCATATGTGCCCAGATCATCATTAACAGTGCAGAAATATATGATCAGAAATGAGATCTGGCTCACTGTTGTCTCTCCATCTGTTTATCACATCTAACAGCCAGATATAAACTTGAGTTTTGTGAATCACCACCCTTCTTGAAACAGATGTTGTGACCAATACTACTACTTTCTAAGTCAAGAGTATTATTGCACAAGAAAAACTATGGCAGGACTTGATTTAATCTGGTGTTTTTTGATTGGATGATGAAAAGTGAGCACTGGCTGAACTGTAGACGTCAGACGTCAAGCCAGCAAATCACAGCAAGAGCAAATCAGACATTTGATTAAATAAAAAAATAAATACATGGAGGAATTGTTCACAATAAGACCAGTAACATCAGGCATTATGAATATGTTAACACTACATGATAAGGTCCCATTTCTTAATATTAGTTAAAGTTCATCAAAATTACATATTTAAAAAAAATGTTCATGTGAAAATAATTTCTTCTGCCTTAGTAAGGTGCGAGAGGCTGTGCTGTATGGTGAATAAGTCACGGCTAAAGGGTGTTGTTAGGCATGACGCCCGGACTTATTCAGCATACAGCACTAGCCTCGAGTACCTTACTGCTTTTATAAAACCGTCACCACACAATACAAATATTAAAGCCAAAAATACACCGATCAGGCATAACATTATGAGCACCTTCCTAATATTGTGTTGGTCCCCCTTTTGCTGCCAAAACAGTCCTGACCTGTCGAGGCATGGACTCCTCTAGACCCCTGAAGGTGTGCTGTGGTATCTGCACCAAGATGTTGGCAGCAGATCCTTCAAGTCCTGTAAGTTGTGAGGTGGAGCCTCCATGGATCGGACTTGTTTGTTTAGCACATCCCACAGATGCTCGATTGGATTGGAGGCCAAGTCAACACCTCAAACTCGTTGTTGTGCTCCTCAAACCATTCCTGAACCATTTTTGCTTTGTGGCAGGACGCATTATCCTGCTGAAAGAGGCCACAGCCACCAGGGAATACTGTTTCCATGAAAGGGTGTACATGGTCTGAACAATCCTTAGGTAGGTGGTACGTGTCAAAGTAACATCCACATGGATGGCAGGACCCAAGGTTTCCCAGCAGAACATTGCCCAAAGCATCACACTGTCTCCGCCGGCTTGCCTTCTTCCCATAGTGCATCCTGGTGCCATGTGATCCCTAGGTAAGAGACGCACACGCACCCGGCCATCCACGTGATGTAAAAGAACACGTGATTCATCAGACCAGGCCATCTTCTTCCATTGCTCCGTGGTCCAGTTCTGATGCTCACGTGTCCACTGTTGGCTCTTTTGGCGGTGGACAGGGGTCAGCATGGGCTCCTGACTGGTCTGCAGCTATGCAGCTCCATACACAACAAACTGATGCACTGTGTATTCTGACACCTTTCTATCAGAACCAGCATTAACTTCTGGAGCAATTTGAGCTACAGTAGCTCGTCTGTTGGATCGGACCACACGGGCCAGCCTTCGCTCCCCACGTGCATCAATGAGCCTTGGCCGCCCATGACCCTGTCGCTGGTTCACCGCTGTTCCTTCCTTGGACCACTTTTGATAGATACTGACCACTGCAGACCAGGAACACCCCACAAGAGCTGCAGTTTCGGAGATGCTCTGACCTAATCGTCTAGCCATCACAATTTGGTCCTTGTCAAACTTGTTCAAATCCTTACGCCCATTTTTCCTGCTTCCAACACATCAACTTTGAGGACAAAATGTTCACTTGCTGCCTAATATATCCACCCACTAACAGGTGCCGTGATGAAGAGATGATCAGTGTTATTCACTTCACCTGTCAGAGCTCATAATGTTATGCCTGATCTGTGTATATATCAATGCTACTTTCATGAAGTTAAATCACTGCGCAGCTAAGATACACAGAGCCGTCGGTGAAGCGGTCATAGTCGTGCTTTATCATGAATAAAACACAGCTATCGACCAATCAGAATCAAGGACTGGAACTAACCGCTTTATAAAATACTTTGAATATAACTCTGCACCCTTGCGACTTTTAGTATGCTCGGATTCATGAATATACAAATTAGTCCCCGCCTCCACTCAATCACTCCAGCTCGGATCACCTGATCCACGCGTAGTCAACTTTAGTAAACGCTACACAACGACAAGAGGAAATATTGGTTTAATTCAGGCAGAAACTGATTCAGAAGAAGAGGAGGAGTGAATTATACAGGCTTGTCTACATGTGTCAGAATGGTAATGCGTTTCATGCATCTCTCTCTACAACATCAGACACATAACGGTAATTGATTTGATTAGCCTTTGGCTTGACCACATTATCAAATAATGTGTTACACAAACCATGTTCCCGTTCACTATCTCAGAGTCAAAAAACCAGCATCTGCAGAAACGCTTTGAACATCATAGTGCTTCAGTGGAGAAAAGCATATAGTTCATCATAACAGTGTAATATACATCAAATTGCGAAATTCACCCACTATACTGCTGTATGTACGCAATTTTTCCTGTCCCTTCTTAAAAGAGTTCTTGTGCTTACTGTTAAGACACCCACAGAGCATGATGGGAATGATAGGAAAAGCCCTGTCCACACGCTGACGTGGTTTTAAGAAGAAAATGCTCAGCAATAGTGTAGACTGATGAATTTGCACATTGTCTGTCTTAAAGCATATTAAAAACACCCCATAAACATATAAACAACATTAAAAATGTGATTTTCACCACAGGGGGGACTTTAATACACTAACTAGAATGAGCAAAAGATTTGCTACAGTAAAATACAATAAAATACACCTGGTCATTGTTAGTTTATGTTAACTCAGGTTCATGAAATAATATTAATACATGTTGAAATATACATTAACTAAGACTAACAAATGCCTTACAAATATTTTTCATTGTTGTTCATGTTAACTAATGTAGTCAACTAATGTTAACCAAGGAAACATTATTCTAAAGTGTTATTAAGAAAATAAATATGGTCAATTTTGATTTGATGCTTTAATCAGAAACGTGACGGATGAGCTGTTCAGACGCCTCGACACTCAAGATGGTCCGTAATAAATTCATATGCATCTTAATTCCAAATAAAAGACTCAAACGAGGTAATAAGAGCCATTTCATTTATTGTAATGAAAAGTGTTAAACAAATAAAACAAAATATTGAGATAGGATTTTTTTTTGCAACATGCTCTTCTACTTTCCAAACTAAAGTTTCCATAGGTATTCCATACCTCAATATTTAACATGCAATGATCAATATTATCTGGTATTATATTTTACTAATGTTCATTATGCTGATATTTACAGTTATTGACTATAGACTGACATAATATTGTGAATTATAAGATTTTGCTGCCATCTAGAGGACTGATCGTGGCATCATTTCACAAGAAAGGCCTTTTATTCTCCTACTGCGGAACAATGAACAGCGGTGTGTGTCTGAATTGACATCCAGGAGTCTCCCAAATGGAAAAGACTAAGTTTAAAAGGATAGTTCACCCAAAAATAAAAATTCTGTCATTTACTCGCCCTCGTGTCGTTCCAGACCCGTAAGACTTTCATTCATCTTTGAAACACAAATGAAGATCTTTTTGATGAAATCCAAGAGGTTTCGGTCCTTCCATAGACAGCTACACAACTACCACTTTGATGCTTCAAAAAGATCATAAAGAGATCGTAAAACTAATCCACATGAATCGAGCGGTTTAGTCCAAATCTTCTCAAGAGACTCGATTGCTTTATATGAGGAACAGATTTAATTTAGGCTTTTACTCACATATTGCATTGGAAGTGCTGCAGACGTCACCTACTGACGAGACTTGTTATTGGAGGTGCATTATGGGATTGAATGAGTGCACTCAATAATGTCCACTATGGTTTTGGATGAGAACCACTGGTTTAAACAACGGGATGTTTTTTCTCTTCTAAAATGATTTTTTTTTAAATTTGTAATAATATGTTTTATGTGTAGAAATTAAGTGAATATTTCCAAACATCCTCAGAATGAGATTGAATAACTGCAACTTTTCAGAAACACCTGAACTCAGATATAAACTGAATCAAAAGGCAAAAAAAGTTATAGAATAATTTACCATTTTAATATTTTTAGAACATTTGATAAAGGAAAAACAAAGAAGGAAAATAACACAAAAATGGAGCCAAGTGTAATTAAGCAAAATATTTCTATAATTTGAACAGGTGTCTGACAAAATGAAATTTACAGAATAAAGCTTCATGTGCATCTCTTTACATAAACGTAGAAAACCCAGAATTCAGAGAATCACATCAACACAATATCATTTCAGCTGTGAAGTGAAACAAACTACAGCTCATAAGGTGTCGAACTGTGATGTTTAACAACTTCAAAACCGTCAAAGGTGAAAAGAAAGTTCATAAATACAGCTAGTAAAACACCTGCAGAAAGACAGACGTGTGTATCTGACATCATTGGAAACAGTGTGTGTGTGTGTGTGTGTTTGTGTCTTCAGGTCACCTGTAATGATCATAGTCTTGCAGGGCTGCAGCAGTGTGAGACGGTTCTGGAGGGTGAGATGGTTCTGGAGGGGATGAGACGGTTCTGGAGGGGATGAGACGGTTCTGGAGAGTGAGTCGGTTCTGGAGGGGATGAGACGGTTCTGGAGGGTGAGGTGGTTCTGGAGGGGATGAGACGGTTCTGGAGGGTGAGACGGTTCTGGAGGGGATGAGACGGTTCTGGAGGGGATGAGACGGTTCTGGAGAGTGAGACGGTTCTGGAGGGGATGAGACGGTTCTGGAGAGTGAGACGGTTCTGGAGGGGATGAGACGGTTCTGGAGGGTGAGGTGGTTCTGGAGGGGATGAGACGGTTCTGGAGGGTGAGACGGTTCTGGAGGGGATGAGACGGTTCTGGAGGGTGAGACGGTTCTGGAGGGGATGAGACGGTTCTGGAGAGTGAGATGGTTCTGGAGGGGATGAGACGGTTCTGGAGGGTGAGACGGTTCTGGAGGGGATGAGACGGTTCTGGAGAGTGAGACGGTTCTGGAGGGTGAGACGGTTCTACAGCGCTGCGATCTTGCTGGCCTCACGCACTCCGCTCAGATACGCGCCCGTCACCGTCTGAGGAAAGTGTCTGTTTGTGGCCTGCAGAGAATCAAAGAGAAACTAATTAGCAATGCTGAACATGATCATCTGGTTAAAACGCGGTCAGTAAGTGGTTTCAGACAGATTTTTATGACCGCTCTTACAACGAATCTAGCATGGCAGCTTCTGACACTGGACACACATTAAAGAAATATAAGAGAGAAGGGGACAAAAGCTCTCAAAAAATATAATTAAATATGAACTCAACAGAGACAGAGAGCGATGATTAGAGGTGAATATCAGTTATCAACTCTTCCTGTGTTTCGTAGTTTTAGTTGTAATTGTTTCAAAGCAGCTTCACAGTAATAAACAGGAAAATATCAGAATCAATGATGGATTCAGATTCTGCTGTAAAGCAGCTCTACAGATGACAATAGTGTCATTATTCAGATCAATTCAGCTCAATAACTGTAATTAAATATTGAAGTACTCGACAGTCCTTGTGTTCTCCCACTCGCTGTGAAGTACAAGGAAATAAAGTTCATCACTGCATGAGCACCTGACATAAACATACAGACAGACAGGAAGTCTGACCTCGCCAGCGAAGAACAGCTTCCCTTGCACGTCTTCGGCAATGATGTCATAGGCCTCGCCGCTGCCGCCCGTCTTCACGAAGCTGTAGGACATCTGAGACCACGAGTCTTTGCTCCAGTGAGTCACGAAGTACTTCACTGGATCTGGAACGTCCTTCAGCACAATATCAGAACAATACAAGTTGTCACCAGAGCGAGAACACAGATGACCCGTCAGATCAAAGTTCACTGACATTTGGGTCTTCATAAATGATGAAATCTGTAGCTCATGTTGACACTCACCTGCTCCTGGAAGAGTTCTCTGAGGACGCTCATGCACAGATCGACCACCTGTGTGTCCTGAAGATCTCTGACCAGCGCAAGAGCTTCGCCCGTGATCACCGTCATCAGCACACACTCCTCACCCTGCGCACACACACACACACACCATGTTGTTACATACAGTTGTTACAGCAGCCTTTAATATCGATCTCTAAGAACAATCCAGTCTAAATATAATTAAACATCTCATATAATCTTGAATTTGACCATCATTATTTTCACCTCATTTCATAAACCAAAAACAAACATAAATGGCAGCCCTGTTTTGTAGTCATTCGTGAGCAGATACTCTGTCGTACCTGCGGACGCATGTCATAGAACACACTGAACAGGCCTCTCTTCTCCGGACAGGGCGGGACGTGGCCAAAATAATCTGCTCCCTGGATTTTACTGTCCCAAAAGCGTGTGGGAAACTGCAGGGCGACCTGAAACACAGCGGTACAAGAGCGTGAGCGTCACGGCCGAGACTTCACCTCACAAACACTCACTCCACACTCACCTTCTCGATCACTCCGGCTCCCAGACTGTGGATGGCTTTGAGCTTCCGCTCGGGCAGAGGAGGAGTGAAGGAGATGACGTTCTTCTGCAGCAGAGCCAGCGGCACCGTCACCAAAACCTACAGCACAATGGATATCAGGAAACATGTGACTATAGTGTAAAGATCAAAGAGAGAAACGTGATAAAGTGACACAGGTTTAGTGTGATGCTTCAGACCTTCTGTGCGATCCAGTGCGAGCCGCAGGTGGACGTGACCTTCACTGTGTCTCCAGAATATTCCACATGCTGGACCTGCAAACACACACTTACTGTGAGCGGCTGAAGCCATACTGACGGTGAAGAGCAGTGTGTGTGTGTGTGTGTGAAGTACCGCAGTATTCAGTCGGATGTCCAGTCCCTGAGCCAGATTGTGCAGGACAGACGAGTATCCGTCAGTGAAGAGCGTGTGATCGCCAGAGAACTGAGCGAAACACTCGTTATGATCCCACGAGCGTGCTGACACCTGCCACACACACACACACACACACACACACACACTGATGAACTACAGCTCGAAACACACACTCACACACACAGACACAGACTCACACAGACACACACACACACAGATGAACTACAGCTCGAAACACACACTCACACACAGACACACACACACGCTGATGAACTACAGCTCGAAACACACACACTCACACACACACACACAGACAGACACACACACACTCACACACACACAGACAGACACACACACTCACACACACACACACACACCTGGTCCAGTGTGCTCCCGCAGGCGTATTCAAGGTTACTGAGGTGGAAGTGCAGCACTTTCTCCTCTAGCTCAGTGAAGTGAAGTCCAGACTCCTGCAGGAACGTCTTGTACACTTCCTGAATCTTCTCTGAACATCCGGCACAATAACAACAAACAAACTCCCATAAGTTTCACACAATCACCCTCAGCTGCATTATTATTATATTATTATTATTTATCATGTTTTAACAGTATGTCAGCAGAAGGGCTGTAATGCATCTGTCATGGAGAGAACAATGTGAATAACAAAAGTTGTACCTCGTCTCACAAACTTTTTTTTTTTTCCAAAAAACTTCAGGTGATACATTTTAAAATATGCCAGTTAAATATCTCAGAGTAAAAACAATGTCTATTTACATTAGAAACTGTGCAGTCCAGTAAAATATGTTTCACAGTCAGGAGTTTGATAATGATTTCTTCTTATTCTCGGATTATTTCATATATCATTCCTCTCATCCAGCTGCCTGAACTGAATATCCTGCATGTTCACTGAATCCTGTTCGGATTCATTCAGTAGAAATCAAACCGCATGTTTGTCACTTATAACAGCTGCTGGTGCTGTCGTGATCATATATGACAGAACAGATCACATGACAGGAGTCTCACCGCCCAGTGGTGCATCCTGGGACTGGGACTTGTCTTTCCTCCAGTCGGATACGGCGTCCAGAACAGCGTTAAAGTGGAAGTCCATGCGCTTGTCCAGAGCCGGATCAGTGACGCGTCCGCCCTCCTGGATCAGCTCACAGCGCACACCCAACGTGTGCATCCGCAGACCCAACTGAACACAGCAGCGCAGCGTCACCACATGATACACGACTAACACTGGATCAAGCTCTGTGTGCGTGTGTATATATTTGTGAGAGTGTGTTACCTGCTCACACATCAGAGCGATGGGGTTGTTCACACAGCCATTCACAATCTGAGCTCCGCGCCCGACCGTTATGCCCAAAGACGCATCATCCCAAACTCTGCCTCCGATTCGCTCCCTGGCCTCCAGAACCACCACCTGATGACCAATCAGAAAACAGAGACAATTGTTTTTACATTTTCAATCTCTCATCAACCAACCCAGCAGACTGCCTCAGAAGAATTAACTGAAAAGTTATAATCATTACAAAAACAATTAAGAATATACTAAAAACGAGAAGGTCTGGCTCGCGATCTCTGCTCCAGCTCATCCCAGTGGTGTTGGATGGGTTGAGGTCAGGGCTCTGTGCAGGACAGTCAAGTTCATCCACACCAAACTCATCCAACCATGTGTTTATGGACCTTGCTGTGTGCACTGGAGCATAGTCATACTGGGTTAGAAAAGGGCCTTCACCGAACTGTTCCCACAAAGTTGGAAGTGTAGCGTTGTCCACAATGTATATGGTATGGTGAAGCATTAAGATTCCCTCCACTAGCCCATCCCCTGAGAAACAGCTCATTCCATCATCCCTCCTCCAGCACACTTTACAGTCAGGCAGGTGACGTTCTACTGGTATCCGCCTATCCCAGACTCGCCCATCAGACTGAGAAACAGAGAAGTGTGATTCGTCACTCCAGAGTCCAGTTTACTCCAATCCATCCCACGCTTGTTATTGTACCTGGAGATGTGAGGCTTACATACAGCTGCTCCACCATGGAAACACACTCCGTGAAGCTCCCGCCGTACAGTTTTTGTGATATTAATGTCGATGGAAGTTTGAAATACTTCAGCTGTGGAATCAGCAAAGTGTTGCCGAATTTTAAGCCCCACGAGCCTCGGCCCTCGCTAACCATTTTGCTCTGTGACTTTACATGTTCCTCTGCTGGAGTTGCTGCTGTTCCTAAACACCTTCACTGTCCAATATTACCACTTACAGTTGACTGTGGAATATTTAGCAGGGATGAAATTTTACAAACTGACTTATTGCAAAGGTGGCAATCTATCACTAGTGCTGAACAAGTGATAGATTTTTTTTATTATTATTATTATTTTTTTTTTTTTACAAACGTTTGTAAACGCATGGCTAGGTGCTTGATCTTATACACCTGTGGAAAAGGGTCTAATTGAAACACCTAAATTCAATAATTAAGATTATATATATATATATATATATAGATTAATATACATTTAAGAAATATATGTAATATTATACATACAGATGGAATATATATAACTATTTACATAAACAGACATAAGTAGATCAGAGTGAAGGTATTGTTTAATGCAGATAAACACACACCTGTGGCAATGATAATTCAGAAGGTTATTAATCCAGAAAAACAAGAGTGTGTTTAGTGTGAGTTTATATATATATATATATATATATATATATGTGTGTATATGTGTATATGTGTGTGTGTGTGTGTTTGTTTAGTGTGGATTTCTGTGTTTGTGTGTGTATGTGTTTGTTTACTGTGGGTTTGTGTGTGTGTGTGTGTGTGTGTGTGTGTGTGTGTGTGTGTGTGTATAGTGGGTTTGTGTTTAGTGTGTCGTACCTGCATGCCAAAGTTCTGGAGCTGACGAGCAGCAGCGAGACCCGCAGCACCGGCACCGATGACCAGCACCTTCTGCTCAGACACACACAGAGTTCATTAAAGTCATTTAAGGGGCCGTTCACACAGAAAGGTTTTTTGTATTTCACTGCACTGCTTCTCCTTTGTTTATGTGTAAACTGTTATGACCCCTAGTATTTCTACACTGTGACACTATTTACAATCAAAAACATTTTCCCTTTAAATTCTCATGACTGTCGGGATGTTATTTTGTGATTCTCGTTCTCACTCATTCCTGTCAAACAGAATGACTCACGTTGTGCTGTGACTCGGGCAGCAGCGGCCATTTGATCTGCAGCGCTCCCGTGTTGATAAGGCCCTTCCGGGTCATGAAGTACAGGACTCGCTCCAGCTCCTGCACGCAGCGGATGCGCACCAGGCCGCGGACGATCACGTGAGGAGCACATTTCTGTGGCGTCAAAACCTCCTGCATGGAAAACAGTAAACACACAACACAAAGTCAACACACAGCTTTGACAATCCAACAGCTCTTTACACCAGATTTCCATTCATCTGGGTTAATAACCGCAGGTGTCAGATACACACAGCTAGTTAGTGAGTGATTCTCTGGGGTTTATCTTGTCCTGACAGACTCAGACAAGCCCAAACCTGCTCTGACCCAAGAAGCCTTGGTGCGGCTGATAATGAAGAGGAAGTTAACCCTCAAACTCCTGAGTGTCTCCTGAAGGTCCTGTAACTAAAGCAGCGTACGAGACTACAAACACTCGAGCGCTGATGTTCGCACCTTACAGTCTCGGTGCCAGGCCGCCAGCACAAGGTTCCTCAGCGCCAGATACATCGTGGGATCTCTGGAGAATTCTGGGAACTCGTACAATTCATCCAGCTCCATCATGTCGGGTCTCACGCACAAGGCTTTCCCACACTCGTTTGGCTGATAGAAGGGCTGGAAATACGACGAGAGTCCGGGAACTACACACACACACACACAGGCATTTTATCTAATTAAAAATGCACTAATATTTATACATTTCCAGAACAGATCTGATAAAAACCATTTTCAAAATTCTGGGATTTTGGAAATCTCTTTTATCCATAAAATACTGTTAACAGACAGAAATAAAAACATTTTCAACATGATTTTAGGAATGAAGTGTTCTATAAATCAGGTGAATGATATATGAACAACCCTTCAGAATATAGAAGAAAAAAAACTAAGGTTTGGTGTGTGTGTGAAGCTGCTGAAGTGATTTCTGACTCAAACTCTCCACCTTTACACATGAAGTGCATTAAAACAAACTCTTAAATGTGTATTTTGGATGTTTTCTGTCCACTAGTCTGAAAGAGAATGTGTTGTAGAAGCAAAATAGAGACTGGTTTGCCTGTTCATCATGAAATCTAAATCTCTTAATAAGCTGACGAGTTGATTATGAAAACGCGTGCTTCATTAGAGTTAGCAGCCAGTGAATGACAGACTTACTGTGAGGCGGCACTGCCCGCCGTTGCTCCGGACGCTGGTTGCCAGGCGCGGCAGACGGGCTCATGCCCACGCAGTCGGGGTAGTAAGCGCTGAGGAACGGACTGGCGGGACTGTCCTTAAACAGCGGTGGCAGGATGAGCATGGAGTGCCACCAGCTGTCCGCCACACCGACCACACGCTGATCAACAACAACAACATCATTCAGAGACGACACCACCTGACCAATCAGACTGCTGCACTCACAGACATGATCAGACATTTCACAGCAAAGCAGAACCAGAAACGTGTTTGTACTACAGAAATGCCATGACTGGTCATTGCACATTTCCATGGCTTTACAGGCTTGAAATCACATTTTTAAAATTCCCTGATATTTGCAGGTTTTCCACTGCTACAGGTGAATCAGTTATGGAAGCTTGTTTCCTCCACGGAATTAAAAAGCTTTGCACCTTATTTGGTGTTTCATGTCTGTTCTGATGGCTGATGGGAAATAAACACTTCTAAACGCAAACAATAAAATGCAACTAACCATATAATCCAGCAGTTTTCAATATTCCTACATGAATTTAGAAGGAAGGAAGAAACGCTTCCCCAGTCTTTAGTTGTAGATGTCAAAGGTCTTGCATCCCATCAAACTTACATTATAATATTTTTGTAAAACAAATGTATATACCACTTGGTAGAAGCTAGTCAACTAGTTAGGCATGTCAAGCACAATGTGTTTGTTAATCATGTTAATCGTTCTGAGCACTCTTGAGTCTGTGAACATCATGGTCATATTAATACACTTCTGCCTGATTTAAGAACATCGCTGTCGTACGGTTCAGTGTAAAATTACTGAAGCACTGATCAACCGCATCAAGAGATGAAATTATGTTTTACCACATCCTCCGGCTGAGAACACGCATCACATCCTTCGATCTGCAAAACAAAAGCACAAATACGTGAAGGATCAGCACACGCTCCACGACGCGAAGGTGAATGACGTGTTCTTACTTTGACGCTGTTGAGCTTCATCCCGCAGCGGTATGAT
Organism: Hypophthalmichthys nobilis; assembly: GCA_037950665.1. NCBI lineage: Eukaryota > Metazoa > Chordata > Actinopteri > Cypriniformes > Xenocyprididae > Hypophthalmichthys > Hypophthalmichthys nobilis. The sequence continues at coordinate 32,127,863 of CM075483.1, forward strand.
GACGCCAGCGCGGCCGTCAGCTGCATCTCTTTACTCAGCTGACGCCATTTTCTACAGTCTGCTTTAGTGCACTGAACCTGGGAAACACAGAATCCACATGATTAACAGCCATACTTCTGCACTGAGCTCAGAGACCACAGACTCTAGTGGTCTAGGTTACTCAGACGCTGGTTTAGGTTACACAGACGCTGGTTTAGGTTACACAGACGCTGGTCTAGGTTACTCAGACGCTGGTTTAGGTTACTCAGACGCTGGTCTAGGTTACTCAGATGCTGGTTTAGGTTACTCAGACGCTGGTTTAGGTTACTCAGACGCTGGTTTAGGTTACACAGACGCTGGTCTAGGTTACTCAGACGCTGGTTTAGGTTACTCAGACGCTGGTTTAGGTTACTCAGACGCTGGTCTAGGTTACACAGACGCTGGTTTAGGTTACTCAGACGCTGGTTTAGGTTACTCAGACGCTGGTCTAGGTTACACAGACGCTGGTTTAGGTTACTCAGACGCTGGTTTAGGTTACTCAGACGCTGGTTTAGGTTACTCAGACGCTGGTTTAGGTTACATAGACGCTGGTTTAGGTTACTCAGACGCTGGTTTAGGTTACTCAGACGCTGGTCTAGGTTACACAGACGCTGGTTTAGGTTACTCAGACGCTGGTTTAGGTTACTCAGACGCTGGTTTAGGTTACATAGACGCTGGTTTAGGTTACTCAGACGCTGGTTTAGGTTACTCAGACGCTGGTCTAGGTTACACAGACGCTGGTTTAGGTTACTCAGATGCTGGTTTAGGTTACATAGACGCTGGTTTAGGTTACTCAGACGCTGGTTTAGGTTACTCAGACGCTGGTCTAGGTTACACAGATGCTGGTTTAGGTTACATAGACGCTGGTTTAGGTTACTCAGACGCTGGTTTAGGTTACTCAGACGCTGGTCTAGGTTACACAGACGCTGGTTTAGGTTACTCAGATGCTGGTTTAGGTTACATAGACGCTGGTTTAGGTTACATAGACGCTGGTTTAGGTTACCTAAACCACAGACGCTGGTTTAGGTTACACAGTTACACAGACGCTGGTCTAGGTTACACAGACGCTGGTTTAGGTTACTCAGACGCTGGTTTAGGTTACTCAGACGCTGGTCTAGGTTACACAGACGCTGGTTTAGGTTACTCAGATGCTGGTTTAGGTTACATAGACGCTGGTTTAGGTTACCTAAACCACAGACGCTGGTTTAGGTTACACAGTTACACAGACGCTGGTCTAGGTTACACAGACGCTGGTTTAGGTTACCTAAACCACAGACGCTGGTTTAGGTTACACAGTTACACAGACGCTGGTCTAGGTTACACAGACGCTGGTTTAGGTTACACAGTTACACAGATGCTGGTCTAGGTTACACAGACGCTGGTTTAGGTTACTCAGACGCTGGTTTAGGTTACTCAGACGCTGGTCTAGGTTACACAGACGCTGGTTTAGGTTACTCAGATGCTGGTTTAGGTTACATAGACGCTGGTTTAGGTTACATAGACGCTGGTTTAGGTTACATAGACGCTGGTTTAGGTTACCTAAACCACAGACGCTGGTTTAGGTTACACAGTTACACAGACGCTGGTCTAGGTTACACAGACGCTGGTTTAGGTTACTCAGACGCTGGTTTAGGTTACTCAGACGCTGGTCTAGGTTACACAGACGCTGGTTTAGGTTACTCAGATGCTGGTTTAGGTTACATAGACGCTGGTTTAGGTTACCTAAACCACAGACGCTGGTTTAGGTTACACAGTTACACAGACGCTGGTCTAGGTTACACAGACGCTGGTTTAGGTTACCTAAACCACAGACGCTGGTTTAGGTTACACAGTTACACAGACGCTGGTCTAGGTTACACAGACGCTGGTTTAGGTTACACAGTTACACAGACGCTGGTCTAGGTTACACAGACGCTGGTCTAGGTTACACAGACGCTGGTCTAGGTTACACAGACGCTGGTCTAGGTTACACAGACGCTGGTTTAGGTTACACAGACGCTGGTTTAGGTTACCTAAACCACAGACGCTGGTTTAGGTTACACAGTTACACAGACGCTGGTCTAGGTTACACAGTTACACAGACGCTGGTCTAGGTTACACAGTTACACAGACGCTGGTCTAGGTTACACAGACGCTGGTCTAGGTTACACAGACGCTGGTTTAGGTTACACAGACGCTGGTTTAGGTTACACAGTTACACAGATGCTGGTCTAGGTTACTCAGACGCTGGTTTAGGTTACTCAGACACTGGTCTAGATTACACAGATGCTGGTTTAGGTTACACAGTTACACAGACGCTAGTCAAGATTACTCAGACGCTGGTTTAGGTTGCTCAGACGCTGGTTTAGGTTACACAGACGCTGGTTTAGGTTACACAGTTACACAGACGCTGGTCTAGGTTACTCAGACGCTGGTTTAGGTTACTCAGACGCTGGTCTAGATTACACAGATGCTGGTTTAGGTTACACAGTTACACAGACGCTAGTCAAGATTACTCAGACGCTGGTTTAGGTTGCTCAGACGCTGGTTTAGGTTACACAGACGCTGGTTTAGGTTACACAGTTACACAGACGCTGGTCTAGGTTACTCAGACGCTGGTTTAGGTTACACATATGCTGGTTTAGGTTACACAGTTACACAGATGCTGGTCTAGATTACTCAGACGCTGGTTTAGGTTACTCATACGTTGGTCTAGGTTTCAGAGATGCTGGTCTCACCCAGTAGGGCAGCTGCTGGTCGGCCATGAACGCTTTGAGGCTGGGTTCACTCTTTCCATTGCTGGTCCAAACCCTCTTCCACGAGGAGAATGTCTCGTATCCGTCCTTATGACTGCAGAAGAACAGACAGATGATTAGACGCTGACACGAGCAGCAGTGCAGCACCACATCATTACCCATCAGCACTCACCTTCTGTAGTAATGGTCAAAACACTCGTTACAGAAGTGCTCGCCACATGACAGGTGATACCAGCGAGACGTGTATCCGTTTCTTGCACACCTGATGAAAGCAGACGTTCACTGGAGTCAGTCAATCATCAAACACACTGAAAGACTGATCTGAATAATGACTCTATTGTCTTTACAGCAGAATCTGAATTTGTCTCATAAATGATAAAGTTTTCATCATTGATTCTGTTATTTTCCTGTTTATTACTGTGAAGCTGTTTTAAAACAATCTGTACTGTATAAAGTTCCAGTGATGATTCTCATTAGTGTAATGCAGTCATTTTTTTTATTTTAATCACACACACACCTCTCAGACGCACTGGCAAAACACACGGGGTACGTCGCTGGACATCCGGATTTCTCACACTTCCTGAACTTCTTCTCTGACTGATCGTCGTCTTCTCCGGTCTCTGCGGCTTTCCTTCTCGTCTGAAACACACACACACACACACACACACACACGTGTTCACAGGTGTCCTACAGGTGCTGCTGCACTCCTCTGAAGTCTCTAACCCTCACCTGTGCTGCAGGTGCGTTGCTGCGGCCCCGCCCACCAGAGTCAGGTCCGCCCACTGCTGCTGCTGCTGCCGAGCGCTTCCTGCCACGACACCGACCCGCTGAACACACACACCACACATATATATATATATGTATAATATACACGTGTCAGGAGTTATTATTATTACACAAGTGTGTGTGTGTGTGTGTGTGTGTGTGCGGATCATATATCTGCTGTGAGAATGTGTGTCAACTATTATTTACTGTCTGTAATGATATCTGCACTGTATTTCTCTGCAGGAGCTCCATTTGGGTTTTGTGTGTGTGTGTGTGTGTGTGTGTGTGTGTTCAGACAGAATAAATCAGTATGATTGGCAGTGTTCAGTGTTCACCGCTGCTTCAATGTCATTTACTCACTCACTGCCTGCTCACCCTCTCTCTCTCTCTCTCTCACACACACACACACACACACACACACACACATACTATACAGACACACATACACACATATTGTAATGACACATACAATCACACACACTGAGAGATTGAGGAACTCACAAACAAACACACACACACACACACACAGTCTCACTCACATGACACATGAATATGATTTAGATGACTCTCACCTGAGTCCGCTAGCATTGATAATGATGTTTCTGTTCAACCACTGGATGTTTGGCTCTTTATTCTTTAACTAGAGGAATATTTGCCCGTTTGTTCTTTAATGAAACACATTAAATTCAGCATCGTTTATTCTGCCTCATCTGCAGGAAACTCACCGTATGTGACCTCACTTCCGCTGCTGCGCTTAACAACAAAAATCAAAATAAAAGCCCCTCTCTGTACTTGTTCGCGGTTATCTGTTATTATAGTGTGGAAGCTTTGAAATAGTCACGTTTCTTTAGTAATCGGCGCTGTTTGCTCAGATTCTTGCGTTAATTAAGAAACGGAGAGGAGAGCTTCAGCTTTGCGTCTGAAAGGGAAGTTTGTCTCGAGCGGCGCTCCGTAAGCTGCACGCGTTACTATGGCGACGACGGCGCGTCCTGTCCCGCCGCTATAAACACCTGCTGCTGATGCGCTCGTGAAGATTTCTGAACATGAGGCTCGTGCAGTGAGATCAGACATGCTGAGATCAGACGCGCCGCCCGCGAGCAGCTTCCTTCAGAGACGCGTCGTGACCGAGAGAAGGTCTCAGTCGGAGGTGAGTCGAACTCGGTTCGGTGAGTCTGTGTCGTGACTCGGTTCGGTTCTTCTGACTGCAGTGTTTTTCAGGCGGTGAGATTCGCGGATCTGTCTCGAGTCGTTCAGCTGCTGCAGGATCCGCTCTCAGTAAGAATTATACAAGAATTATGAGTTATGCTTGAATTATTATGAACTGGTTTTCAGTCTCTCTCTTTTCCCAGTCCTCGTTAAAAGAAAGACAGATTTTCATCTTGAAGAAGGTGGTAAAAAGATGCCAGCGCGGATTTGTATCCTAAAAGTTTTTTACGCCAAAATCATAAAAATGATATTTTAAATGTGAAATATGTAAATGATCATCAGCATCGTGTTTTCTGTATGTGTGTGAATGAGAAAGAGTCTGAACTCACAGATTGATTCAGTGCAGCTTCACAGTGATAAACAGGAAAATAATGATTCAATGATTCAAACTTCATCAAATGTGAGACTAATTCAGATTCAGCTGTAAAGCAGCTCTACAGAAGACAATAGAATTATTCAGATCAGTTCAGTTCAAGGCAGCACAAATGTTTATTATTGTTTTTATTATTATTGTCTCTGATTGGCTGGAGCTGGAAGCACGTCACGTGTAGTATGCAGTATGTAGTGTGAATAATCATTTCTAGTGACGTCAGCGCCTCCCTGAAGTCTCGCTTCACTCCACTAGAATCAGCATTTTCCAGCTTTAATTATAATGATGTGACGCTCTCTGGGGTTATTAATATTGTGATGATGACGCGATAAACACTTTCCTTAAAAAGCCCGTGTCAAGCTTTTGAGGGATCTCGCTGACATATGTCAGATTCTGAACCTTTGTGCTGAAAGAGTGACAGATCACCCGGAATATGCCAAAATCCTCTGTGATTTACTTCAGATATGCGGGTGAGATTTCCAGCCAAGAGTCTTAATTACAGCTCATTGTGAAGTGAAGCTCATATGAACTAATCAATGCTTGTTCTTCAAGTCTTCCCTTCCTGAAGGAGAAATCCTCGGATGAGATGAAGTTCTCCTCTGCGGCCACAGACTGCGTGTCTCAGATGGGTGAGATTCAGCAAACATTTATGATTATTATCAGAGATGAAATCTGACGAAAGTTTGGGGTCAGTAAAATGATTAAAAACCATTATTCAGCAAAGACACATTAAACTGATCAAAAGTGACAGTAAAGACATTTATAATGTTACAAAAGTTTCTATTTCAAATAAATGCTGTTCTTTTGAACTTTCTATTTATCAAAGAATCCTGAAAAATAAAATCACTTTCCTCAGAAATATGAAGCATCACAACTGTTTTCAACATTGATAATAAATCATCATATTAGAATGATTTCTAAAGGATCATGTGACACTGAAGACTGGAGTAATGATGCTGAAAATTCAGCTTTGATCACAGGAATAAATTACACTTTACTATATATTCACATAGAAAACAGCTGATTTACATTGGAATAATATTTCACAGTTTTTACTCTATTTTTTAACAAATAAGTGCAGCCTTGGTTAAAAATATTTAAAAAACATTCGTAATTATCTCAAACTTTTGACTAGAAAAGAGAATCTAATGAGAATCACAATTTATCATTATAAATAATAAAACTTTTATAAGTAAAATATTTTAGAGGGTTTAATGTTGATTGTCACAATGCTAAAATAGACTTTGATTTCTTTATGCATTGTATAATTTCTCATTTATGTGCTGATATGAATCTTCAGTGTGTTCACTGATGTGTGTCAGATTGATAATGGCGTCTGATGACAGGTTATCTGATGCGGATCCCGCTGCCGGAGGTCAGACAGCAGATCTGCGCTTCTGTTATAACCTTCTACAGCCGCGACAAACACAAGCCCAGTTTTGACGGTGTGTGACGTGGTTGAGCTCTTGAGCTGTGAACATTCAGGTTTAGAAGTGGTATTTATCGTGTGTGTGTGTGTGTCAGGTGTTTGTCCCACGCATGTCGACTACAGAGGGCTGTTGGTGGAGCGCAGCGGTCTGGCCGAGACGCTCGTCATGTCGCTGGCCCTGATGGAGAAGCAGCTGTCAGTCAAACTGCGTCTCCTTCAGACGCTGCAGATCCTGTCCAGGACGTCAGGTGACACCAGACATCTGTAGAACACAGACTCATTCAGCCAGGCTAAACCGTAGCTTTGCTCTGAATATGCTGGGTTGTGTTGGCAGAGGTGAACTGTAGTTTGATGCTGAGAGCTCAGGCCGCGCAGAAGATCTGCTTCCACATGAGTGAACGCGAGCCGTCCGGACAGGTTCTGTTCCGCTCCTCAGAGATCCTGTGGAACCTCCTGGAGAACGGCTCTCGAGAAGAGGTGACGGCTCAGCTCAGCAACACCGACTGCATTGCGTGAGTCCTGTCAACAATCACATGACCAAAGGTTCAATGTTCAGAGACATCCATCGAAAGTCACTAAAGGGCAATAAATGTTCATCGACACAACACAAATATGCAATAAATACACAGAAGATAAATGACAAACACAATGATTTACAACCAGCATGAAATGTTTTGATTTTGGGGTCAATATGAGCTGAGCATGAACGTTCTCTTGAGATTTCAGCGTCAGGGTTCGATTTAGCTGGTCAGATATTAATGAGCACATGGGAATCTGAACGCTGCCTCTAAATGATCCCGTTGTTTCTCTTCTGTATGGCAGATCTTTGAAAGAAGCGTTTCTCCATCAGCTTCTGAACGGTTTCCGGCATTATGATCGTCAGCTGAGGAACGACCTTCTGGTGCTGCTGTCTCTGATCGCATCAAACCCCAACGCTCCTCTGATCGTGAGTCCCTCCGTCCTCACCGCCGTAACCTCCGCGAGCGTCCTTCGCTCTTCTTCATGAGCTCTCTGTGTGTTTCAGGAGAGCGGCTTTGTCAAGCATCTCACGCTGTTTGTCACGTTCCCTGAGCGTAAGTATTGGTGTTTTTCACAAGCGTTCCTTCAGTTCCGTGACCTCAACTGAAGCTCTGTGAACTCGTGTTTCTCAGTGAAGAGCCACAATCCTCTGGTGCGAAACCTCAAGCTGTCCTTCAACCACGAGGACTTTGAGATGAAGAAGCTCTTGCTGAATGTGATTGTCGTCCTGTCAAATGATCTGGCCGCCCTGCAGGTGAGATGATGTTATTACACAACAGCTCACAGACTGTCGTCACACGCTCAGCATCACTTAAACCCGTATGACTTTCCTCCTTCTGTGGAGCACAAAGAGAGATGTTTAGGAGAATGCTCTTTTCCATACAATGGAAACATACTGTGAGTGTGAAGAAGGAAAGGGTTTTGGAACCTGTTATTTTTGTGTGAGCCCTCAGAGACCTGTCCCCTCTCTGTGTGTGTGTGTGTGTGTGTGTGTGTGTGTGTGTTTGTGCTGAACAGCTGTTTAAGGAGAGCCGCGTCATGCTCGGCCTGATGCTCCTGATCAAGCCCAGATCCTCCGAGGCCCAGAGCGGCAGACGCAGTTGGACCTCCAGCCAGCAGGAGGAGCTGCAGCTGCAGGCGTTGGCCGCTCTGACCTCTCTGGCTCCTCTGATGCTGGACGACTACATGACGTGTCAGGCCAACACCTGCCTGCTGCTGCTGCTGGACTGGTGTCTGCAGGAAGGTACGGCATCTTCTTCTGCACTGTTTCAATATAGAGTTTCAAAGCGATCTATATCCACATTAAGACACAAGAGCAACCAACAGAAGTACTGATTCACTCTTTCAGTTCCAATGGAGGACGAGTACTTGAGTAAATATTACTCATTTTCAGTTTTACTTTTACTAGTAAAAATACAAAAGTGCTTGATTTTTAATGTACTTAAATATTAAAAGTACAGATTGATGAACCATGTTTACAAATAATTCTAGCAAGCGCTAGTCAGACTAGTCATAAGAAAGATTAGTGCAGACTTATGCAAAAATAACTATTTTATTTTATTACCAACAATTATCAAACACTATCGAAACACTGAACTTCAATATACTAAAATATCAGTTTAAGTGAGGATTAGGTAATTTGATAATTCATGTGTGCAAACAAGTGAAATAATATACCATATGGTATTTTAAAAATGAGGTAAAACAAAATTTGTAAAAATATGTGGTGACAAATAATATATAAATACAACACACAGATGCCACATGTGGCAAAATGTGTTAACATTTCAAGAGAAACTCGATGCAAACACACTATTATATGATTTGAAACTGCTACAGAAGACGCATGCATATTAATTTATGTTATTTTACCTCAAATATCCTTCCGTACAGACGGACACATTTCCATGGGCTCAAACAGATCAAAAAATGTACAAAAAGATGTACTTTGTTACCGATCAGTCTCTTCATCGTTCTCTGGTCAGACTCCTTCAGTGGGCGGGGTCACAGTTTCCATGGCACCGGTGGGCGGGGCGGGAAGAAGGCTCAGATGAGGTACTGTGTCCGTGTGCTCAGATCCGTGGTGTCTCTGGACAGCGAGCCGCTCCGGCAGGATCTGTGCGATCAGGGGGCGATCGGGCAGCTGTTGGGTGAGTGTGGCCGAATCACAGCGCTCACTGCTGAAATACTGAAGGTTAACTGTGTGTGTGTGTGTGTGTTGAGGTGTGCTGCGCTGGTTCACAGCGAGGCCGGAGGACAAGGATGCCGTCTCTCTGGAGATTCAGATAGACTCCCAGTTTATTCTGTCTGTCCTCTGTGAGGGAGACATGCACAGGAAGGTGAGACACATCACGCTTCTATCATACAGATGATATGATCAAGAACACTTTAAACAGGTACACGTGTGTGTTCAGGAGTTGTTTGGCAGTGACGGTGTGGAGATGCTGATTCAGTATTTGAGTTTGGACGCGGCCCTGATCTTCAGCGGTTTGGGTCATAATAAACTGCTGCTGTCCACCGTCGACTGCGTTTGGTGAGACGCGTTTATCTCGCTCTGATAGAGACTCCCCGGTCTGAACATGTCGGCTGGTTACAGTAAAGAATGAGGGTTTTCCATATACATACAGAGAAAATCTCCTTACATTTACTTCATGCTAAATATGATTTCTTCTTCTGTGCAGGTCATGTGTTGTGGGCGGTTTCGGTACGGAGGATGCGTTTGTAGCGGGACGTGGCATTGATCTGCTCCTTCAGCTGCTGCAGGTGAGAACATTCAGCCTGAGTGTGTGAATGAGGGTTTGACCGGCATGTGTTTGACCGCGTGTGTGACGTGCAGCGGAGCCCCAGACACATGCTGATCGCGCTCATCGGGACTCTGCTGGAGCTGTGTGAGAATCCGCAGGCCGTTGCATCCGTGCAGTGCTGGCGCGGCGAGGGAGACACCAGCGCACCGCAGCTCCTGTTGCAGATCTGGAGGAGCGAGGAGGAGGATACGGGCGTGACGCGAGACCGGCACAGGATGATCACAGGTACGGACACATCAATCAGCCTGAACGCATAAGAATACGTTACAGTTTACAGCGCTTCACGGGTCAGGGCTTAAAACACTGCCATGCTGTAGCTAAGGTAAGGTAAGCTTGTGTAGGTAAGCTTGTAATAATGTTTTATAGTAAGAGTGGTACTGGTGGGTTTCCGTGGGAAATTCGAGCATGCAGCGTTCGTCTTTACATCATTACGTCACGTCTGTTTTACTATTTACATTTATAGCCTTTTCTAACAGCAGCTGTAATAATTAAACTTATCATTTTGATGGCGGATTGTATGGTATGACAAATGGACAAAGATATTATTATACTGTACAGAAATTAAAATCTACAGGTAATGCTAATACACACTAAATACACACAGTCACGCAATGCTGATGTTGGTAAAATTAACAATTTGAGAACAAAGTATAACAGTAATAATAATTTGCATGGTATGACGTGATCCGAGCTAAACGATCGTTAGATTTGATTACCGTTGGCAGTGCGGACTGCAGCTTTAATTAAAAGCTGATAATTAAATTATGAAATGTACAGTTTTAATAAATGAGTAAATAGGGCTGCAGTCAAAATAAAACCCATTGTGATATGGCTGAATCCAATCAACAAATGTCAGAAGACTGAATTAGTCTGATGTTTTTCATAGTGAAGCACAGAGGGGTTCGGCTGATGAAAGAGTTTGAGAATCGCTAAAGTGAACATGAAATCAAAATGGACCTTTTCTCAGTTGAACCGTCAGTTCAGAAAGCCTCATCTTACACTTGTTTTCTTCTCTCCAAAGTGAGCGAGCAGCTGCTCTTTTCAGACTCTCTCTCTCTCTCTAACAGACGTGAAGCGGCCGATTGTCTCTCGGCATCAGGATGAATCGTCATCATCGTCACGTGACGTCAGTGCTGCGGTCAGGGACGTGTCAGAAAACCTGCGTGCAAACATCTACTGCATCTTCTCTAAACTGGGTACGAGAGAGAACTGTCTGTGCTTTTTCAGTAGTGTGGCAGTAGATAAAATAGCACAGTTTCTCAAGTAAAAAGAAGCATTTATCACCAGCAGCATGTCAGAATGTGGAAATGTCAGTGTTTTGCAGCTTCACACATGATCAAACACACTCCTGAACTCATTAGTCATTTTGGACAGTCCAGTTCATTTCAGTGAATCTGAATCTGGTCATAGATTTAAAAAGATAATCTTCAGTGCAGTTTAGTGCAGATTACCATGTTGATTAAACACAGCAGCTCGACTGTAGTTTAAATTACCGCTAGAAATGGTTATCAATGCTGATCTGCAGGATTTGAGCGGCTGTCGGGTTTGAGCGCTGAAGATCTCGTCACGCTCAGCATCATCCGCCGCTACCTGGACTTTAAGGTAAGTGTTAACGACCCGTCAGTCTCGTCAGCATGAATGAGTGAGATCGCTGCTAATGTTCCCGCTTCACAGGTGGGCGAAGTTTTACACGAGGTGTCGGTTGAGCTGTGGAACGAGGGAGCGAAGCCCGTCTCGTCCGATGAAGAAGCCCTGAAGAGCCTCGGGCAGGTCAGTGAAGACACAGCCGAGAATGTGCGCTCTTTGCAGCAAAGCATTCTGGGCCGTCAGCAGCAGGAGGAGCTGCAGGAGGAGAGGCTGCTATATAAAGAGGTAAAACTGACCAATCACACGCAGTTCTGTTGTTCGTATCTCCTGTACAGTGTTTGGTGTGCGTTTGATCAGTAGTCGAGTGATTTCTTTTCCAGATTGGCTTCACTCATAAGCAGAGAGAGATCGCGGCCGAGGCCTGGAGGAATTACGTGGCCAGAACGTCAAACTACAGCGTCCTCAAGGTCTGAAATCTTCATCCTGACGCAGATTGCCGTGTTCTCGAGCGTCTCTCATTCATTCTTGTGTGTGTGTCAGGAGTTCAAGCGGCTGCAGGAGGAAAGGAGCACCGGCGGCCCCGACGCGCCATCAGAACCGGCCCTCGAGGGACCCGAGACTCAAGACACCCTCTCAGATCAATAAACCCTGACCAGTCTCCATAGAGAGAGTACAGAGCAAACTGAAGCCATTTCACACATCATATACACACTGCTGTTCAAACGTTTTATGCTCTTCATGATCATTCTGTCATGTTCAGCAGTCTTTACTCCTACAGCGCAGGTTTACATGTTTATTCCGGGTGTTTGAGCTCTGAAACAGCATGTAAACACTATCATCATAATAGATTAAGAGAAAGTTTCTGCATTACTAACTCTAGCGCATGTATACACCGCTAACTGCTTCTGTGCTTTGAGCTGCTGTGTGCATGTAAACGCTGATTTCCAGGGGTAAACTTCATCCGTTGATGTAGAAGCGGACAGTCTTAGCTCATGTCAAGATCACGACTGCGCTAACTCAGCGTCAGCGTGCTGAAATCACTGCTGACAGTCGCTGAGGTCGACCATCATGGACCCATGAGCTTCTTCTGTACTACTTGATCTCAAGCAAACACGTCACAAACATCACAAACACTGAATGTTCTCCATGATAATTGTGTGAGCAGCATTTTGACTAATAAAATAAGAGCAGAACAAAACTGTGTTTATTCAATGTCAAGTCAGCTTTATTTCTACAGGGCTTTATACAGTACAGGTCATCTCAGAGCAGCTTCACGGTAATAAATATGAAAATAACAGAATCAATGATGTAATCTTCAAATATGAGACTAATTCAGATTCTGCTGTGAAGCAGCTTTACAGAAGACAATAGAGTCATTCAGTTCATGTTTTGTTTTAATCTGATAGTGTCAGTGCAGTAATATTACTGGACATTAAAGTCTGCAAGAAACGGAAGTTGCGATCGTCTTTCCTAATTGTGACATATCCGAGTGAAACAGCTTCTGGAATCAGAACATGTAGAGCAGGATTTGATTTTATCCTTCGGGAACTGAGTGAAGATGAAAACTAACCCGTGCTTCCTAATGATACCAGCATGTAGAGAGTGAACATCACCCTGTCTGCTGAATGGTGTTTCTCTCACTGCCTCGTGATTCCTGTCAAAAGGTCGATACTACGAAGGAACGCATTAATACACAAGCGAAACTACGACACCTAGTGGTGACTCGAATCGACAGAAAGTCCCTCATCAGAACTGTAAAGCTTACTGATTCATTGATTATGCTTGATCATTCAGATAAATGAATGTTTATTATGTGTGTGCATAATTTCTATTAGTAAATGTAAACAATTTCAATTGTATATTTACTTTAATAAGATATTTTATAAATGCACATGGATGATTAATTACATATATTTATAGATATGTATGTCTTGTGTCATTTATCACATCACTGGAGACCCATCATCCACGCGACTGTCTGTGTTTGATGACGTTGCAGCGCGTTCAGTGAAGTGTCTCGCGCCGGACTGCAGTGTGTGAGCGCGTGCTCTCATGGTGAAACGCGCGTTCTTGAAGTTTGTGCGGCTTTTTCGTCTGTGAGTGAAGAAGAAGATGAAGATGATGAGAGTCGCGCTGCTGCTGGGCTTCTGCTGCGGTTTGGTGTTTTGTGATCAGAATCATTCGGATCCTCATGATCAGAGAGTTTTTCCAGTCATATCGATTAATTACGATTATGTTCAGATGCCGTTTGAGGTCTCGCTCTGGATTCTGCTCGCGTCACTCATGAAACTGGGTGAGAAACTAAATTACATCAGTTTTAAACACCTGAATATCAAAGCGCTCATTGGATGATGATGATGATGATGATGATGATCATGATTATATCAATTAATCAAGAATATTGTGAGGATTATTTAATATTAGTGAATGTTGTTCATCTGCTGTTTGTTTTGGCAACAAGTTTGTGTTTGATGTGAAACTGTCTGAACTTTATGATGTGAGTTTCTGTCGAACAGAGATAAAACATTTTAAACATTTTATTTGTTCGTGTTAGTTTAAGTCGGTTTGTGTTTGTTCAGAGGCTCTTATTTTCTGTCTGACCTCATTATGAGAGTTTATCTGAGTCTCCAGCTGCTGTGAAGAAGTGTGTGTGTGAGGAGATAGAACACACACACACACACACACACACACACTCTCTCTCTCTCTCTCTCTCTCGCTCGCTCTCAATTCATTTCATTTATTGGCATTTTATATTTTTTTCTAACATCAACATACAGTGAATTACATGTACATAAATACAAACATTAAAAGTAGAACAATCAATTAACATTTTAGAATTCTGTGAACAATTTAGAGTTCTGTCTGTGTGTGTGTGTGTGTGTGTGTGTGTGTGTGTGTGTGTGTGTGTGTGTGTGAGAGAGAGAGAGAGCACATTACTTCTCTCTCTCTCTCTCTCTCTCTCTACTCATTCTTTATTATGACGTCTCCCACATTTTATCACACCAGTGAGGAAAACTCATGATAATATAGGAATGATGTCCTGATCAAAACATGTGACTGATGAAACCTCTCTTATATTTGAGCTTTTTCTCGATTGCAGCACTGCTTACTTTCATGAAGTGCATTCTGGGATGTGTTTGAGCACTGGTGAAGGAGGAACGTGTGTGACGTCATGCCAAGGCTGGGTAAAAATATCGATTCTCATTTTTACGAACCGATATCGATTCTTAAATCCCAAGAATCGATTAGTCTAGTCTGTTTTCAGTTGATGAATGAACAGAACATGTAGCGCGCCTCCCATCCAATTAATCGCAATAATCTTTGTGTTTTGTTACTTTTGATATGAAGCAAAGTCTCAGATTTCAAATGACGTCCATCTTATTATGAGATTAAAAAAAATAAATACCGTTTCGGCGCTGTTTATTGTGACGTGACAGATCGCTGTAGCGCCTCAGTTAAAGAGAAGCAGCAGCACGAGAGCATGTGAACTTATCCTCTCCCCTTTAATACCAGATACAGTGCGAAATAAACATGAATAAACATCTGAAGGTATGTTAAAAGGTACAGTACAACTTACCAAAATCCATATCATATCTCTTGTAATAGCTCGATCAGTGTTTCAACCGCGGAAAGACGTCAATAAAACAGCTTGTAAACAATGTCACGTAACGTCACATTTACCTCAGAAAAACATATTCAGTGACCATAAACTCATTAGTCAGCGAGAAAAGTGAACTCTAGAAAGCAGCATTCTGATATAGCTATGCACCGTTACATAATAATGTTCTTCAATATTTAATGCATGTTTGAATAAATGACAGCCACGATTTAAATGTTTATATTTCAAAAAAACGAATTGGAGTAGAAATATGATTATGTAATTCTAAACTTTATTTATTATAAAAAAAAAAAAAAAAACTTAATTGGGTGTAATTTAAGTGTTTGTATATTTATCTGAGTGGAGCTCACAGACACCAGGATGGATTAACTCACTGGTTTTAGTTCTCAGGTTTGGCTCCCTTGTTCTGGAAACCAAAGTGTTTCTGTTTAGATGCTGTATATACAGCGTATCTTTAGGCATATTTGTACCTTCAGTATTATTGTAAAGTAGTACCAACTGACTCCCATGTGTAGTTTAAAGCATTAGTTGAGAGATATACTGATAAACTAGATCCAAAATAATCAATATCGAATCGAAATCGTAATCGAATCGAATCACAAGCATGCAAATAGAAATCGAATCGAATCGTGAACATTGTGTCAGTACACAGCCCTACGACATGCTGCTTCTCCTTCACTGTGCTTCAACTGCTCATGCATTTAAATAGGTGGCAATGACTGACTCCTGTTACTGTGAGTTAATCATACACTGATAAATGATATTAGTCTAAAAATCTCATTTAAGCAGAAACACAAAGTCAGTCAAGTGTGTCCAGGCGTGTCCTCACTGTCACTGACACACACACACACACACACACACACTCACTCACTCACTGTCACTGACACACACACACACACACACTCACTCACTGTCACGGACACACACACACACACACACACACACAGTCACTGACTCATGCACACACACAGTCATTGTCACTAACTCACACACACACACACTCACTGTCACTGACTCATGCACACACACAGTCATTGTCACTAACTCACACACACACACACTCACTGTCACTGACTCATGCACACACACAGTCATTGTCACTAACTCACACACACACACTCACTGTCACTGACTTATGCACACACAGTCATTGTCACTAACTCACACACACACACACTCACTGTCACTGACTCATGCACACACACAGTCATTGTCACTGACACACACACACACTCACTGTCACGGACACACACACACACTCACTCACTGTCACGGACACACACACACACTCACTCACTGTCACTGACACACACACACACACACTCACTGTCACTGACTCATGCACACACACAGTCATTGTCACTAACACACACACACACTCACACGTTGTCTGTGGGTGTTTGTCATGTCAACAGAAGCACACGTGATGTTTCCAAACGTCATATGAAAACATTGTGATTTTTTTACACAAAATTGTCTGTGAATGTTGAGTAAATATTTTGTACAATAGATGTGAAATGTTGTTGTTGGGGTTATAATTTGAGGGCTCTTTTTGTTCTAAAGTGTTTTGCTCAAAGTATTTTTTTTTTTTTTTTAATGGTGCTGCTTGAATAAATACATTTGACAGTGATTGTGTGTGTGTGTGTGTGTTTCTCGTCAGGCTTCCATCTGATCCCGCGTCTATCCGGCGTTGTTCCCGAGAGCTGTCTGCTGATCGTGGTCGGGCTGCTCGTGGGCGGTTTGATCCGTGTGTTGGGCGAGAAGCCGCCCGTTCTCGACTCGCAGCTCTTCTTCCTGTGTCTGCTGCCGCCCATCATCCTGGACGCTGGCTACTTCCTGCCCATCCGGCCCTTCTCCGAGAACGCCGGCACCATCCTGACGTTCGCGGTGGTCGGGACACTGTGGAACGCCTTCTTCATGGGCGTGGTGCTGTACGGCGTGTGCCGTCTGGAGGGCGGCCGTCTGGCCTCCGTGGACCTTCTGTCCTGCCTGCTGTTCGGATCCATCGTGTCGGCCGTGGATCCGGTGGCGGTGCTCGCCGTCTTCGAGGAGATCCACATCAACGAGCTGCTGCACATCCTGGTGTTTGGAGAATCTCTGCTGAACGACGCTGTGACCGTGGTGAGAGAATCCGAGGATGACGAATGTACAGCTGAAAACCTTTCAAGCGTGTTTCCGAAACAGTCCCTCCTCTTCCGTCTGTCAGAAGTTAATCAAACAGATCAATACAGCGTTGTCTCAGTGCTTCACTCAGTGACTCTGATGATGAAACTGACAGCAGCTGAACGTCACAGAGCAGAGAATACAGTCCTGATAAAGGCCCTACAAACAAACACAGCAAACCTGGAATTTAAAAAAAAAAAAAACCACAATCACAAGTTTTATCAGAATCAAATTTTTTCCACAAATCGTGCAGCTCTACTATCCGCCACTACACTCGTATTTGTGCATAGAACCTAAACTCTTTATTTATTGTTTTACATTTAAATAAATATTACTTCAAGAAATTGAATAACTCTCACTTTAGTAACGAAATGTTTAAAAAATGTGCGGCGTCTGAGATCAGAGAACGCTCGTCTGCTGTAGATCCACATCGTGTTTCCTGTCAGATCGTCACAGTCATCAATCAATCCCATGAGCCATCAGGGTTCAACTGACATCACATCATCAGTCACACAGCAAAGGTCAAAGGTCCTTCATGTTCATTTCCTTCTTGCAAATATCTTTCTTCTAGTGATATGTGACCCGGACAAGGATTTTGAGGGAGGTCATTGTTTATACCTGACCTACAGTAAGTGTGTGTTTCCTTCAGGTCCTGTACCACCTGTTCGAGGAGTTTGCGCACGTGGGCGAAGTGTCGGCGGTCGACGTGTTTCTGGGAGTTGTGTGTTTCTTTGTGGTGTCGCTGGGCGGAATCATGGTGGGCGGCGTGTACGGCGTGCTGGCGGCCTTCACCTCGCGCTTCACCTCGCACACACGTGTGATCGAGCCGCTGTTCGTCTTCCTGTACAGTTACATGGCGTATCTGTCCGCTGAGGTCTTCCACCTGTCCGGCATCATGGCGTGAGTCTGGCGTTCCCTCTGGAAATGAGCCCAGAGTCTCTGAGCTCGTGTCTCATGTTGTGGTTTCTGTTCCAGACTCATCGCGTGTGGCGTGGTCATGCGGCCGTACGTGGAGGCCAACATTTCCCACAAATCCTACACCACCATCAAATACTTCCTGAAGATGTGGAGCAGCGTAAGCGAGACGCTGATCTTCATCTTCTTGGGCGTGTCGACAGTGGCTGGGCCGCATGCCTGGAACTGGACGTTTGTCACCATCACCATCGTCCTCTGTCTGCTGTCCAGGGTTCTGGGTGAGCGTTTCTTCGAGTTTATCAAGCACATCTAATGACTCTCGTCGGTTTATTACACTAGTGTTCAAAAGTTTGAGGTCACGATTGATTTTTTTTTTTTAAAGAAATTAATAGTTTTATAGCAAGGACGCATTAAAGGTCATTTATAACGTATCAAAAGATTCTATTTCAAATAAATGTTGTTCTTTTGATCTTTCTATTCATCAAAAAATCCTGAAAAATTAAATTTCCACAAAAATCTGAAGCAGCTCAACTGTTTTCAACATTGATAATAATCATAAGTGTTTCTTGAGCATCAAATCATCATATTAGAATGATTTCTGAAGGATCATGTGACACTGAAGACTGGAGTAATGATGCTGAAAAGAGCTGAGGAAACATTAAAAAAATGGTAATTATTCCAATTTTGAACAGTAGTGTGTAGCTACAGATATGTGTGATTGGTGTCTGATCCTAAATCAGCTCAACTATACAGGACGTCCTTAAAACAACCAGTCATTCAGTCTTGCTCCTCTGTATTTTCTAGGAATTTTATTTTTGAGGTTTTGTACCTTTATTGCTCCGTTCTGCGTATTATTCAGGTTGACTGTTTCTGCAAGCGGTGAGTTTTGTGTGTGTCTGTTGTGCAGGTGTGATCGGTTTAACATACATCATTAATAAGTACCGCATGGTGAAGCTGAGTGGTAAGGATCAGTTCATTGTGGCGTACGGGGGCTTGAGGGGTGCAATCGCCTTCTCGCTGGCGTTCCTGCTGTCCAGTGATGACTTTGCCATGAAGGACATGTTTCTGACTGCCATCATCACCGTCATCTTCTTCACTGTGTTTGTGCAGGTGAGAGAATCGGATACTCCCTCCCTTTAGCTGAAGAATATCCGTCCAGTTGTAGGAAATTCTGTAGCCGATGGTTTCTGCGTATCGGCTTCCGTCACATGATCACCATCAACCTGCTGTTGATTTTTTTTAGGGAATGACGATTCGACCCCTCGTTGACCTTCTGGCCGTCAAGAAGAAGAAACAAACTAAAACTTCAATAAATGAGGAGATTCACACACAGGTAATGTACCTTATCTCTGCTGGACGTTTAATGGATGATTAAAATGTTAAATGCTCCTCTTTTTTTTGTCTCCTGCAGTTTCTGGAACTTTTGCTAACTGGAATAGAAGATGTGTGCGGACACTATGGACATCATCACTGGAGGGACAAGTGCGTTTTAGACTAGCATTGAAGAGAAAGATGAAAATGAAAATCCTGTCACGGTTTACTCTTTACCCTTATGTTGTGAATCTAAGCCTGTGAGGCACAACAGAGATGTTTAACAGAATGTTCACACTGCTTTTCCATACAGTGACCATATCATATTGATTCTTAAATCTCAAATACGCGCAATTCAGTTTTATCTGCGAATGAGTTTTAAGAACTGTGGAGGCCTCAGATCTCAGAAGCTTTGAACAGTGAATAACTTAAAGGGTTAGTTCACCCGAAAATGAATATAATGTCATTTATTACTCCCCCTCATGTCGTTCCACACCTGTAAGACCTTTGTTAATCTTCAGAACACAAATTAAGATATTTTTCAGTGAGGCCTCCATAGCCAGCAATGACATTTCCTCTCTCAAGATCCATTAATGTACTAAAAACATAATTAAATCAGTTCATGTGAGTACAGTGGTTCAATATTAATATTATAAAGCGACGAGAATATTTTTGGTGCACCAAAAAAACAAAATAATGACTTGTTTAGTGATGGCCGATTTCAAAACACTGCTTCATGAAGCTTCGGAGCGTTATGAATCAGCGTATCGAATCATGATTCGGATCGCGTGTCAAACCGCCAAACTGCTGAAATCACGTGACTTTGGCGCTCCAATCCGCTGATTCGACACACTGATTCATAACGCTCTGAAGCTTTTGGTCTGTTGGGTTTTTTATTTTACAGAAGAATAATGTCAAACACAGTGATAGCACTGCAAAAAAAAAAAAAAAAAAAAAAAAAGTTTCGGCCAAAATACATTTGAAGGCCAGACACAGTGCTGCTTAATTAACTCTTCTCTGATGACGCGTTTAACTGCGTGCAGGTGACATGAGGGCAAGTAAATGATGCCAGCTATTCACTGGCAGAACTGTTCCTTTAAAAGTATCAGATTGCTTTTCAGATCATGTAAACATTCTGATTTCTGATGCGTGTTCATCTGCAGGCTGAATCGCTTTAATAAGCGTTACATCAAGCGGTGTCTGATTGCTGGAGAGCGATCGCAGGAACCGCAGCTCATCTCCTTCTACAATAAGATGGAGCTCGAACAAGCCATGATGCTGCTGGAGAGCAACAGTTCAGCCAGTCTGAGCACTGCATCAACCGTACCGTGAGTATCCACACGCTCACATCACGCTCCTCACACGCTCCTCACACGCTCCTCTCACACTCCTCTCACACTCCTCATACGGTCACATCACGCTTCTCACACGCTCACATCACGCTCACTTCACGCTCCTCTCACGCTCCTCTCACACTCCTCACGCTCACATCACGCTTCTCACACGCTCACATCACGCTCCTCACATGCTCACTTTAGGCTCCTCACATGCTCACTTCACGCTCCTCTCACGCTCCTCTCACACTCCTCACACGGTCACATCACGCTCCTCACACGCTCACATCAGGCTCCTCTCACACTCCTCACAGGCTCACTTCAGGCTCCTTACATGCTCACTTCACGCTCCTCTCACACTGCTCACACGGTCACATCACGCTCCTCACACACTCACTTCAGGCTCCTCTCGCGCTCCTCTCACGCTCACTTCACGCTCCTCTCACGCTCCTCTCACACTCCTCACACGCTCACTTCAGGCTCGTCACACACTCACATCACACTCCTCACATGCTCACATCACGCTCCTCACATGCTCCTCTCACACTCCTCACACGCTGACATCACGCTCCTCACGCACACTTCACGCTCCTCTCACGCTTCTCTCACACTCCTCACACGCTCACTTCAGGCTCTCATATGCTCACATCACGCTCCTCTCACGCTCCTCACACGCTCACATCACGCTCCTCACGCTCATCACGCCTCACACGCTCACATCACGCCTCACGCACACTTCACGCTCCTCTCACGCTCCTCTCACACTCCTCACACGCTCACTTCAGGCTCCTCACACACTCACATCACACTCCTCATATGCTCACATCACGCTCCTCACATGCTCCTCACACGCTCACATCACGCTCCTCACACGCTCACATCACGCTCCTCACACGCTGACATCACGCTCCTCACGCACACTTCATGCTCCTCTCACACTCCTCACACACTCACATCACACTCCTCATATGCTCACATCACGCTCCTCACACGCTCCTCACACGCTCACATCACGCTCCTCTCACGCTGACATCACGCACACTTCACGCTCACATCACACTCCTCACACGCTCACATCACGCTCCTCACGCTCACATCACGCTCCTCACACGCTCACATCACGCTCCTCACACGCTCACATCACGCCCCTCACGCACACTTCACGCTCCTCTCACGCTCCTCTCACACTCCTCACACGCTCACTTCAGGCTCCTCACACACTCACATCACACTCGTCATATGCTCACATCACACTCCTCACATGCTCCTCACACGCTCCTCTCACGCTCCTCTCACGCTCACATCACGCTCACTTCAGGCTCCTCACATGCTTACTTCACGCTCCTCACATGCTCAGATCACGCTCCTCACACGCTCACATCAAGCTCCTCACACGCTCACATCACGCTCCTCACACGCTCACATCACGCTCCTCACACGCTGACATTACGTTCCTCACACGCACATATCACACTTCTCACGCTCACATCATGCTCCTCACACGCTCACATCACGCTCCTCACGCACACATCACGCTCCTCACACGCTCACATCACGCTCCTCACACGCTCACATCACGCTCCTCACACGCTCACATCACGCTCGTCACACGCTGACATCACGCTCCTCACACGCTGACATCACGCTCCTCACGCACACTTCACGCTCCTCTCACACTCCTCACACGCTCACTTCAGGCTCCTCACACACTCACATCACACTCCTCATATGCTCACGCTCCTCACACGCTCACATCACGCTCCTCACACGCTGACATCACGCTCCTCACACGCTGACATCACGCTCCTCACGCACACTTCACGCTCCTCTCACACTCCTCACACGCTCACTTCAGGCTCCTCACACACTCACATCACACTCCTCATATGCTCACATCACGCTCCTCACATGCTCCTCACACGCTCACATCACGCTCCTCACACGCTCACTTCACGCTCCTCACACGCTCACATCACACTCCTCACATGCTTACTTCACGCTCCTCACATGCTCACATCAAGCTCCTCACACGCTGACATCACACTCCTCACACACACATATCACGCTCCTCACACGCTGACATCACGCTCCTCACACGCACATATCACACTTCTCACGCTCACATCACGCTCCTCACACGCTGACATCACGCTCCTCACACGCTGACATCACGCTCCTCACACGCTGACATCACGCTCCTCACATGCTGACATCACGCTCCTCACGCACACTTCACGCTCCTCTCACACTCCTCACACGCTCACTTCAGGCTCCTCACACACTCACATCACACTCCTCATATGCTCACATCACGCTCCTCACATGCTCCTCACACGCTCACATCACGCTCCTCTCACGCTCCTCACACGCTCACATCACACTCCTCACACGCTCACTTCACGCACCTCACACACTCACTTCAGGCTCCTCACACGCTCACATCACACTCCTCACATGCTTACTTCACGCTCCTCACATGCTCAGATCAAGCTCCTCACACGCTGACATCACACTCCTCACACGCACATATCACGCTCCTCACACGCACGTATCACGCTCCTCACACGCACGTATCACGCTCCTCACACGCACGTATCACGCTTCACAGGCACGTATCACGCTCCTCACAGGCACGTATCACGCTCCTCACAGGCTCACATCACGCTCCTCACACGCTCACATCACGCCACATCACGCTCCTCACGCACACATCACGCCTCACACGCCACATCACGCTCCTCACACGCACGTATCACGCCTCACACGCACGTATCACGCCTCACACGCACGTATCACGCCTCACACGCACGTATCACGCTCCTCACAGGCACGTATCACGCTCCTCACAGGCACGTATCACGCTCCTCACAGGCTCGTATCACGCTCCTCAGGCTCACATCAGGCTCACATCACGCTCCTCACAGGCTCACATCACGCTCCTCACACGCTGACATCACACTCCTCACACGCTGACATCACACTCCTCACACGCTGACATCACACTCCTCACACGCTCACATCACGCTCCTCACACGCTCACATCACGCTCCTCACACGCTGACATCACGTTCTCACACGCACATATCACACTTCTCACGCTCACATCATGCTCCTCACACGCTCACATCACGCTCCTCACGCACACATCACGCTCCTCACACGCTTCTCACACGCCACATCACGCTCCTCACACGCTCACATCACGCCGTCACACGCTGACATCACGCTCCTCACACGCTGACATCACGCTCCTCACGCACACTTCACGCTCCTCTCACACCTCACACGCTCACTTCAGGCTCCTCACACACTCACATCACACTCCTCATATGCTCACGCTCCTCACACGCTCACATCACGCTCCTCACACGCTCACTTCACGCCTCACACGCTCACATCACACTCTCACATGCTTACTTCACGCCTCACATGCTCACATCAAGCTCCTCACACGCTGACATCACACTCCTCACACACATATCACGCTCCTCACACGCTGACATCACGCTCCTCACACGCACATATCACACTTCTCACGCTCCTCACGCACACATCACGCTCCTCACACGCTGACATCACGCTCCTCACACGCTGACATCACGCTCCTCACACGCTGACATCACGCTCCTCACATGCTGACATCACGCTCCTCACGCACACTTCACGCTCCTCTCACACTCCTCACACGCTCACTTCAGGCTCTCACACACTCACATCACACTCCTCATATGCTCACATCACGCTCCTCACATGCTCCTCACACGCTCACATCACGCTCCTCTCACGCTCCTCACACGCTCACATCACACTCCTCACACGCTCACTTCACGCACCTCACACACTCACTTCAGGCTCCTCACACGCTCACATCACACTCCTCACATGCTTACTTCACGCTCCTCACATGCTCAGATCAAGCTCCTCACACGCTGACATCACACTCCTCACACGCACGTATCACGCTCCTCACACGCACGTATCACGCTCCTCACACGCACGTATCACGCTCCTCACACGCACGTATCACGCTTCTCACAGGCACGTATCACGCTCCTCACAGGCACGTATCACGCTCCTCACAGGCTCACATCACGCCTCACACGCTCACATCACGCTCCTCACGCACACATCACGCTCCTCACACGCTCACATCACGCTCCTCACACGCACGTATCACGCTCCTCACACGCACGTATCACGCTCCTCACACGCACGTATCACGCTCCTCACAGGCACGTATCACGCTCCTCACAGGCTCGTATCACGCTCCTCACAGGCTCACATCAGGCTCACATCACGCTCCTCACACGCTGACATCACACTCCTCACACGCTGACATCACACTCCTCACACGCACATATCACGCTCCTCTCACGCTCCTCACACGCTCACATCACGCTCCTCACGCACACATCACGCTCCTCACACGCTCACATCACGCTCGTATCACGCTCCTCGCAGGCTCGTATCACGCTCCTCACAGGCTCACATCACGCTCCTCACACGCTGACATCACACTCCTCACACGCACATATCACGCTTCTCACACGCTGACATCACGCTTCTCACACGCTCGTATCACGCTCCTCACACGCTGACATCACGCTCCTCACAGGCTCACATCACGCTCCTCACACGCTCGTATCACGCTCCTCACACGCTGACATCACGCTCCTCACAGGCTCACATCACACTCCTCACACTGCACATGCTAACATCATGTTTCTCACTGTACGTGTGTGTGTGTCTGCAGACGGCAGCGCAGCAGGAGAACGCTCAACATCTCTAAAGAAAGAGAAGAAGAAATCAGAAAGATCCTGCGAGCAAACCTGCAGAAGACCCAACAGAGAGTGAGACACACAACACTGATTGCATGTGTTCTGTTCACAGCCACTGTGAATGTTCTGTGTAGAATACCTGGATAACATATCAGTGTAGTATACAACATAGCACACTGTGTCAGGTACCGTATCCCATAATGCAATCCACTAATAATGTGGCAGTAATTTCAACATCATCTTGACTCATTATTTGGTCAGACTGACACAAGTTAAAACATTTTTACTCTAGATTTAGATGAAGAAAATGCTATTTTATTGGTCTGACAAATAACTAACATTTGTGTAAATCACTCACTAAATTAAACATGTATTATAATGAGGTCACATGATGACGGTGTAGCATGTTGTTTGAAATGTTTATGCTTGCATAATGTGTTTCACACAGCAGGTGATATTAAGTGTGTACTGCAGTGTGCTAGTACTCAATTCTGGACATCAGTGCTTGGCTGTTAAGAATGGAAGTGGAGCACACACTTATTCAGATGTCAGCGCTGTGACGTGTGTGTGTTGCTCGGTTCACTGCAGTTTTACATACTGCACTGTGTAAGTAATGCACGTGTGTGTGTGTGTCATTAGTTGCGCTCATACAGTCGACACACGTTGATGCCTGACGCTGAAGAAGATGACTGGAGTGAGACGCGGCTCAGGAAACAGCGTGTGGAAATGGAGCGGCGGGTGAGTGAGACCGAAAGAGATGAATATAAAGTGTGCTGAAGTGAAGCTGACAGACAGACAGACAAACTTTATTTGTGATTATTTCACAGCAGTGATTCATTGAGTTTCCAGTCAGTTTTGTTTATATAGTGTTCTGCACAGTGGATATTGTTTCTAAGCAGCATTACAGAAAAATTTTGCAGTGACAATGTCTCCAATTTCACAGTTCAATTTAAAGAAAATAATGCCTTAATTTATTTGTCTGTCTTTAAACGCTCAAGCCAAAGTAAAAGCCAATAATTTGTGGTGTCACTTTTCCAGATGAGTCACTTTTTGACGGTTCCTGCTAATCGCTCCGAGTCTCCTGCAGTGCGGAGAGGCCGCTTCGAGTCAGGTGAACTTCTCAGATGTTACTAGGGTCATTTAGTAACAGAATGTGGCATGAAGCATTTGAAATGTTCACGCTCTCTTCCAGACAGCCAAGTGCACACGGTCAGACCGAGTATCCTAGTCAGTGTTCCAGTCTCGCTCCCCGATGACCCTGAGGAGGCAGACGGATCCACACAGAGCCAGAACGGAGGTGCGCAGAAATCTGACGGTCTGCAGGACAGCCGAGGGCGCAAGCAGAGCGTGAAGTTTGCTCTGGATGTGGAGGAGCAGAAACTGCCTCGATGTTTGAGTGATCCGGGTCCAAATAACCTGCTGGAGGAGGAAGAGCTGTTTTATCAGAAAGACTAAGAATGCTTGTTTGTCTGTATTTTATTTGTTTTATGCAGTGGAAAATGATTAAAGTATTCTTTCTAGTGATCTGGTGAGTGCATGTGTCGTACGTGTCACACTTGTCCTGTTTTAGGCCGTTTCCAGCTGCGTTTTCGGCGATTCAATCACAGGTGGTCAGCTGAAACGCATTGGTGT
Organism: Hypophthalmichthys nobilis; assembly: GCA_037950665.1. NCBI lineage: Eukaryota > Metazoa > Chordata > Actinopteri > Cypriniformes > Xenocyprididae > Hypophthalmichthys > Hypophthalmichthys nobilis. The sequence goes on from CM075483.1 coordinate 32,155,048, forward strand.
TTCCACCTGATATTAACATGTGTTTCACATGCGTATCCCATGAGTCTTGTGTTCAGATTTAAGCCATATAGGGTTAGGTTAGGTTGGGGTTATACAGGCAAATGAAGAGGAAAAGGAAGGCCACTGTTAGGTACAGTTCCAATGGCTTGTTTTGTTTCATCCCATAGCGATCTTATGTTTATGTGATGTGCTCAAGCGTTTTTGACCTCCTCCGGATGTGCTTTCAGTGATCTGCTTTAGACCCCGTTTTCATCTGTATTTATTGCTGAACACTCAATACCAGCTAGAAACGGCCAATGTTGCTTTTGCTCTTAAACACATTCTGATGTCAAGTTTTGTAGACAAATATAACTTGCATCTGAATTTATCAAGTAATAGATTTTGAATTTTTTTAGCAGATGAAAAAGATGCTTCTGAAGGAGAAGCAGCATGACGCGCTCCTCACATGTTCCTCCTTCACTGGTGTTCAAAAGCATCCCATGATGAACCTCATGAACGTCTGGAGAGAGCAGAAGAAGCTCAAGTTTAAGAGTTTCTACGAAGAAGATCTAAAGAGCACCTTGAGCTTCAATGAATGAAAATCTGTATGATCATAACCGTTCTTTTACTTTTTTGAAAAAGATCTAAACATGTTGTTTATCACGTGCCACACTTAGAAACTACAGCCGTTTCGTTTCAGGTCCACACGTGACGTGATGTTAAAGTCGATCTGTTTCTGAGATACTTTATACTGAGAGTGAATTTTAGTCTGACTCCATCATTTATTTACACTGCAGTTCAAAAGCTTGTGGTTATAAGATTTCTTTTACAAAAGAAATTAATTCTTTCATCAAGGATGCATTAAATTGATAAAAAATGACAGTAAAGATATTTATAATGTGAAAATACACTGCGCGGCCAAAGAAAAGGTAGCTGTTTGGATTTAAATAGGCATATGCTTAAGAGTCTATGACTAGATCATTATTGCAGTGATTATTATGTTTCTAGCATGTTACATGTTTGGCAACAGTTCTTTTAACCCTAATTGATGGAGTGTGTAGCTCTTCATTTCTTAAACAAACATGTAGGAAACACATCATGGCCATATTCCAAGATGATAAAGCCAAGATTTATGGTTCAGAGACCACGAAGACTAATTTTCACACACAAATTGGCACCTCTGAGTCCAGACCTTAAATTCATTGAAAGTCTTTGGGATGTGCTGGAGGAGACTTTACAGAGTGCTCACCTCTTGCATTGTCAATACAAAATCTTGACCAAAAATCAATGCACCTCTTGATGGAAATAACATCATAACATTTATTTCCATCAAGTCTCCTCCAGCACATGCCGAAGACTTTCAATGAATTTAAGGTCTGGACTCAGAGGTGCCAATCCCTGCTGAAAAATCCAGCTAAAACCAGCCTAAGCTGGTTAGCTGGTGTTCAGCTGGTTTAAGCTGGTCTCCTAGTTAACCAAAACCCCTCTAAAACCAGCTATGATCAGGCTGTGAGACCAGCTAAAACCAGCCTGACCACCTTAGATCTTAAACATCTTACTGACCCCAAACTTTTGTTTTTAGTTAAGTGTAACAGACTGACATCTACTCTTTGAGGGATGTTGATGGACGTGTTTTAGGTGTTACTGGACATATTTGCTTTATTTCAGAATAACTGGCAAGTTTGTCCTTTAATGTACATGTAAAGCCCAAAGAGACTCATTTGAGACTGAAGACACTGTTGAGACAAACATTAATCTCCTGAGACACAATTACTGAAACCTTCACAAACAGACTTGCTCAGATCAGATCAACACGAGAGTCTCAGGATCAGATCTCATTTCTACAGTGTCGAATATATGAATCATGGACTTCAGTGGAAGCTGGAAACTGTGTGAACAGGAGAATCCAGAGGCGTTCCTCAGAGCCATATGTGAGTTAAACACGTATAATGTTTATTTAATGCATTCGCTTTCAGTATACTATGCTGGTCTTTTGTTTTTCTTGTAAATTGAACGTTTCTAGAAATGTTCATATGTGGTGAAATAAAATTGTGTTTTTATGAGCGCAGCGGCTCCAGAGATTTACATTAAAATGATGAAAGAAGTGAAACCTCTGACAACGATTCGGCAAAACGGAGATGAATTCAGCATCTGTGTGAAAACTCCGCTCAGGAGCAACACAAACACCTTCACCATCGGCACTGAGGCCGAGTTCAACACCATGGACGGCAATAAGATCAAGGTGATCCATTCGAGTGTGAAGAAGAGTTTAACACAAACAGTTATTACTTTTATAAAGTGGCGATAACAGCAAATGACAAAATACACCACAGTTTAAATATATATTCAAGCGAAAAATAATTGGAAGGAAAAGTAGTTAATTAGTCTGTAGAGAGTCTGTAGAACTCTGTGGTTACCGAGCAACGACTGACCTGTGCGTGCAGATGTAATACAGACACTGTGTGTTCATACATGAGCTGTATCGCAGCCATATCATCAGATCTTATAAGTAGTTCCTTTGGTTTCAGGCAACAGCTCGACTCGTCGATGGAAAGATTGTGATTGAATCGGATAAATTCACACACGTGAGGGAGATCCAGGGCGAGGAGATGATCGAGGTCAGGAGAGAATCATTTACTCATGTATGTCAGCACAGAGATGATGTAATTTCTCTTTTCTTTCTGGTTTCAGACACTCACAGCTGGAAGTGCGACTCTCATCCGGAGGAGCCGGCGCGTTTAACATAGTTCAATAATGGATGTTAATATTAAAAAAAAAAAAAAAAGATTAAAAGTTTATCTTTTTACTGTCTGATGCAGTGAGATCCAGGCAGAAGAAGAAGTTGATGAAACATTTTATTTTGTTGAATGAAGAATAAAAATTAAATTAATAATCAATAAAGAATAAATGATAACCTACTTTTAATAATTGAGTATTGAGTACAATGTTGAAATAAAAGAAACTTGAGTCTAACAACAAGTCTAAAGTCACACACACACACACACACACACACACATATAGCCTATATACTGTAATAATGTGTGAGTGTGTAAGTGTAAGAAAAACTTACATTCCCTCTAAAGGTCTGTTTTGGTCTGATAGAGTGATTTATTGTGTCACAGTGATATATTTATTGTTAGGAGGGTCGTGACTGTTGCAAGATAGACTCCAATAGATAAACAAAGTTTGTTTTTAACACCTTTGGAACAAAATAAAGCGAAGTTTGCACTTTTCTAATATCTTACATCGTAATTTTGTCGTAAATTTCACTGCTGGAAATATACCATGAATCACAAATTCTGAGAAACACTGTCACTCATGCAGTATTTGGAAAGCGTCCAATATATAACAAAACACGACTACCAAAATATCTCTTGACATATAGGAACATTTGAATATATTGGCATATTCTTGAATAACACTACATTAATAAGATGAATTAGAGTAAAAGATCATCATAAATGAGTAACATGATGAGTAAATATATGATGAAGAATACATGGATAAATGAATATAAAGATAAAACTGATAAGCCATTAATCATAAATGGATAATATGAATAGAAATAATATGAATAAAGAAATTATGATAAACATTGACCATTTGGATACATAACTGTCACAACAGCAAATGTGTGAGAAAATAATTTAATATAAAAAAATTTCTTCTAGAGATTGAAATAAGTTCTTGCGCTTTATTTTCCTTCTGACCTTTAATGAAAAAAAATAATTGACATCATCAGTTTGTTTACAGTGTTGAGGAAAGTTACTTTTAAAAGTAATGCATTACAATATTGTGTTACTTAGTTACTTTTAATAGAAAGTAATGGTTTGCGTTAATTTTTCTCTCCTTGATTTTTAATAACAAATAAACAAAAGTTCTATTTTTGGCAAATGTGAAATGAATAAACCTTCTGCAGAAGAACAGGACGCAGGAGAAGAAAGTTCCACAATCTTATTTTAGCAATAAAAACAAAAATTAAATGTGCTTATTTTTTGCTTATTAGTATGCTTTAAGGTTAAAAGTGAAGACGTTGGTTAATAAGTATGGAATAATTGACAACGGGCCGTTAAATTCTTAGAAAATCATTTGGTGAACTGATATAACTGCAATGTGATCAAGACCTGCTAGAACTACTTTAGCCGTGCGTTTCCATGAAAATAATTGCACACCTTAGACCGTTGGTCAACCAATCAGATTCAAGCATTCAACAGCCCTGTAGTATAAAGTGAGATTAAATACATATAGGCCCAGTTTCACAGACAGGGCTTAGACTAAACCAGAATTAGGCCGTAGTTCACTTAGGGCACTTAAGCTTTTATAAACTTACCCTAGAAAAAATTTTTTTACTGGTGTGAATCTTGAGACAAAACAATGGCACTGATATATTTTAAGATATGCTTTCAGTTAAAACAGCTCAAACATGCATTTTAGTCTGGGACTAGACTAAGGCCTCGTCTGTGAAACTGGGGGAAAGTATATTTGTGTAATTTAATATATTTAATTATTGCAGGTTTATGAAATATTCTGAGTTTGCATTTCACTGTTTTCATTCATTGTGAGGAATACTGAATCTGTGTTTGTGTAAGTGAGATGAATAAATGCATGTTCACATTTAATCTAGAAATACAATAACCATCATGTTCACACACAACCGTAACCATAACCGCCTCGGCTCTCACGATTCTCTCAACATGAGGACAGGACAGCTGTCAGTCAATACATGGGAAAACAAAGTAACTTGCATTCATTATTTGAAAAAGTAATATTTTGTTGTAAATATAAAAGTAATGCGTTACTTTACTCATTACTTGAAAAAGTAATCTAATTATGTAACTTGCGTTACTTGTAATGTGTTACCCTAACACTGTTTGTTAAAATATATTGTGTAATAATGTGTGATTCAAAGACATCAACTGCCAGAGTAATACTGAGGACGGATCAGTGTTTCACGGGTCAGAGAACGAGCGATCAGAGCTGGACCTCAGGCTTTTGTTTTTACCTTTCATCCAAACTGTGGCCTGCAGTTAGTTGAGAAAAACATATTTCAAATCTTTTGTGTTTTTACGAGCTTTTGTAGTCACAGTTATCTTCAAATGGACAGCATAGTGAACATTTGATGTTTGAACTGTTGTCCTGCTTTATTGGTGTATGGATTTTCAAAAATAAAGCATGTAAAAGGTGTTTAATTAAGATGTAATCTAATAAACATTTTTAGATTATGACAATGTCCAGGAATTTTTCTATACTTCATTTTATTATTGTGGTACAATATCAGTCTTTCATGACGTTGTACTAAACAAGTTTGTATGTAGTACTGGAGTGTGTCTGTAGGGGGCGCTGCGGGTTCAGTACTGGAGTGTGTCTGTAGGGGGCGCTGCAGGAGTTTCGGGTGATTGAAGCGCAGCTGCTGTTTTCAGGCCTCGATGCTGTTGAAGCGAAAGGGACACGGAACCGCGTGGAGTGGGGAAGAATTCAACCAGTAATCATTATTTAAAGTGAATTATAATTGTCGGTAATAAGCATAAAAGACTTTAATTTTTATTATAATGTCTCGGTACATGAGACCGCCGAACAGCTCACTGTTTGTCCGAAATATATCCGACGAGTCCCGGTAAGTGAAACTTTTCCATTTACGCTTTTATAAGACTTAACATTGCAGTACATTTTCATTAATTAAGCTGATATCTGGTTAAACACGTTATTGCTTTAATTTATAATACTGCATTTCTGATGCGTAATATTGCATGTTTGAAGGAAGAGGTTTTTTTTGTGGTTGGCGCGTGAATGTTGTCGTGTGCACGCACAGCTCACGCGCATTGTTGTTGTTATTATTATTATTATTATCGTCATTGTTATCTGCAGTTAGTCCTGTGCATCTTTACAAATATCTGTTTTCTCATCTCACAGACTGTGATTATGCTTGATAACTATATTTAATAATATGGTCGAGATGAACTGCTATTATTGCATTTCATTAACCAAAGTGAACAGATTTATCAGGCTGATATTCTGATGTTAAATCTTTGACATGTATCGGTGCCTCTGCAATAGTGGGTGAAAGTTTGTTCCTCAGCATTAACTTATGAAGCACAATGATAAAAAACTCCAGCAGAACCAGGATAAATCACTGTTTGTTTACTTTACTTCATATCCTGAACACTTTTCTTTAACTGGGGGTTTGAAGGAATATTCTGGGACAGTGTTTGTGACATAATGTTGATAAACACAAAAATAATTTTTCACTTTTCCCTTCTTTCTTATTTAGTTTGAAGTGAATGGGTCAAATCAGTAAACACTAAAATACTCAATATCAGTATTACAGCCAACAAGGCTTACAATATGTGTGACACATGTGGAAAAACACGTACCAACCCCCCTTTTTTTTTTTTTTTTTTTTTTACAACTTATTTTTTGCCATGACAAGGCGATGCCATAAACCCTAAATGTTGAAATATAGCAGCTTTAACAGAAGAATGAATGAAAGTGCTTTCATAAAATAAGCTTCACGTTTCTGCTTTGAAATCCTCCAGAAACGGCTCTATTTTAAGTGTCTCAGCATGATCTTGATTTTTGCCTTTTTCTTTAAGAAAACGAGGGAAGAGCTAAAATGCAGTTTTTGTGTTAATCAACAATGTGCCCGCCTCAAAGCTGAGCTGAAGCCGGACTGTTGCTTTAAACAGTGTGTGTGTGTGTGTGTGTTTGTCTGACGGCGGTAAGTACGTCCTCTCAGCTCGAGGTCGGTTGCTTTGATAATCGAGCACTTTCTCAAAGCAAGATCAAACGTGTTATTTCCCGGTGTTCAGGCCAGAGGACCTGCGCCGAGAGTTCGGCCGATACGGGCCCATTGCCGACGTCTACATTCCCCTAGACTTCTATTCACGCCGACCAAGAGGATTTGCGTACATTCAATATCCTTTTCAGCCAGTCTCGAGCTGCAGCATGTGTATGTTCGGTCTTCTCTCCGCAGGGCTCGAGGTGTGACGCGCTCCACGCTCCAGTCTAACCCTTATTTCTCTGTTGTCGCCCCAGACTGTGTAAAGGCGTCCAGTCGTGGAGCCCGGCACAAAGACAGAGTTAACAGACCCGTGTAGAGTAGGACTAAAGGCCAAGCCGCCATCAGCACACAAGAAAGAAAGATCGATCGCTACTTACAGAGAGGCAAAGTGTGAAACCAAAAGCAAATTAAAGCTCGAAGAGACAGAGGAAAAGAGGAGAAGAAAGAGGAGGAGTGACAGAGAGAAAACAAAGTGCAGACATTATGGGGCAGAGACGAGCGGCGGCTCCAGGTCTTCTTGGCGCCATTTTAAAGAGCTTAAAGATCAAGGTAAAGGTAACATCACGTATCCTCCATCATTCAGGACCTCCTTCTCCATGTTTGCACACAGTGTGTTTCTGAATGTGTGTGTGTGAGAAGAGCTGAAATGAAGGCGCTCATCTGTTAGATGTCATGTTGAGTTTGATCAGCCTCCTGTAGTGTGTACTGTGCAGTTAGAGCCCTTAATAGTGCAGCACGTTTGAAGATGTCCGTGACGCGGAGGACGCCCTGCACAACCTGGACCGGAAGTGGGTGTGCGGACGGCAAATCGAGATCCAGTTCGCTCAGGGAGATCGGAAGAGTAAGTTTTGATTCCGTTTGCTCGATCTGAGATGAAAGTGTTTGTTTGGAGAAGCATGACAAATGTCCTCTTGTGTTTCTCAGCGCCTGGTCAAATGAAGTCCAAGGAGCGCCAGTCCCCGCGCAGCCACTCGCGATACGACGACTTCGATCGGGACGGCCGGCGCAGACGCTCGCGCAGTCGCAGCCACGATAGACGCAGATCACGGAGCCCGTCCTACGAGAGGCGCCGCCGACGCTCGGACAGTCCCAGAGAGTGAGTGACCGTCTCCCATGACCTCTCTGTCCAGAATCGTGTCTCTGATGACGCTGACTGTGTTTTTCCCATCAGCTCCAGAGGAAGGCCACACAGCAGACGCAGCCGCAGTCGAGAACACGACAGGTAAGTGTTCAGAACGAACGCTGCTGTGTTTGATTTGAGGTTACTGATGCTAACTTATTATCTTATTTATTATCTGTTCAGTGCTTTTCACAGTTCACATGGTTTCAAAGCAGCTGTACAGAAAGGGTTGTTAAGTTTCTAATGCCTCAGTGCTTCAGCGTAGAGCCGTTTCAGGGCTGGCTGGCAGACGACTGTATGATTCAGTTGCTTCTTGCTCTGTTAGGACCAGTGTTGGGGGTAACGCATTGCAAGTAACTTGAGTTACATAATCAGATTACTTTTTCATGCAACTAGTAAAGTAACGCATTACTTTTTCAATTTACGACAAAATATCAATCAATATAATCAATTTTACACAATATTAAATTACACAAATATACATTCCCCCGGTTTCACAGACAAGGCTTAAGCTAGTCCTAGACCAGCGGTTCCCAAACTGGGGTACTGCCCAGGGTCGGGCAAAAATACATCAAAATGTATTTTAAAATAAAATACCAAATACCTTAATTTTAAGTGTATCAAAATAAACTACTGTATTTTTGTATTTTACATGGGAGCGTGAAATTTCTTCACAAACCTTCCATCAATTGGCCTATTTGATCGATCCCTTCACCATTACACTGACTCAGTTGATTAAGTAAACAATGTTTGATAGCTTTTCTCCGAGTCATGTAATAAATCTGACATATGCAACCAATTAAAGGCACAATATGTACAGTAGGATTTTTAGATTAAAATATCCAAAAACCACTAGAACAATGTTATATGTTTTGTTGACTTGTGTGCTTACATTATCCCAAATGTTTCCAAGAATGTTTAAATCCAGAGAAATAAGCAATTTTAACCAGGACACGGGCTGTGTCCGTGCGTCGCCTATCAATGACATCATACTCGCGTTACCCTCGACTTCTGGTTTTATTTTGTAGAAACCATGGAAACACCAAAGATGCATTATATTCCTCATCTGTTTAATAAAACATATTATATGTTTTATTAGACAGATGAGGAACTGTTTGCATTCATTCATCGCCAGAAAACTAATCATGTTATATAGCTTCTTGTTTAAATCTTGTTTTCGTGATTTACCGCGAGTACTACGTTTTACCATGACTAATATCGATCTAGTTTACTGCAGTGTGCAACAAGTGTCTCATAGCAGCCGCCGAGCGAACGCAGCACTCAACCCTGCTCTGCTTCATACTACAGTAACGTTAATACACTCATCCATAAACATGATGTCTGACCGAGACCCTTCCCGATTCTTTTCCACCGGCTGTAGACGTGAAGACAACACCTCCCATGATTCCGCAAAATTAAGGATAAGCGACTGAATAAGCAACCTCTAGCGGCGAAAATTTACATATTGTGGCTTTAACAGATCAAATATTCACATATTCCTGTGATCTCCCAGATGAAGGTTAGTTTTAAAGTAACCAACAGTTTAATGTTTAACAGTTTGCGAATGACTCATAATTGTATCCTAATTTAGTTACTTGGTGTTTGGTAATGAAGGGCATACTTTGCATCAGCAACATTGACTCAATGACAAACAAGTCATTCATAAGAAGACGACTGATGGCTCCTGTATTCATAGCAACTAGTTTCTAACTAATTAATCATTTGATTGTTAATCATAAATATAGGGGGCTGCTGCTCTGTATTATAGTTTTCAAGAACATTATGTAAATTGGTAAACTATTTAGCCTGGGCTACTAAAACAAACACCAAAACTTAACATCTATTCTGAACTCAACAAGTCTGGACAAACAACTGAGTAAGCACCAATCAGAGGCCACATTTTTATGATGTCATCATGTAGACTTCTTACAAAGTATTTTACAGTATTTTAAAACTACAAAAATACAAAGCCATTTTCATCAACCCTATCAAATACAAATGACAAAATACTATTTTGTATTTGAAATGCATTTATCATAAATACTGCGCGTACCCCTGGGGGTACATGAGGTGACGGGGTACGCAAAAGGATGGTAAATGCCTCAGGGGGTACTCCACTCTAAAAGGTTTGGGAACCACTGTCCTAGACTAAAATGCATGTTTGAGCCATTTTAACTGAAAGCAACTTGCACTGACATATTTTAAAATATGTTAATGTCATTGTTTTGTGTCAAGATGCACACCAGTAATGTTTTTATCTAGAGTACGTTTATAAAAGCTACTTAAATACTTTAATTGAACTAATGTCTAATCCTGGCTTAGTCTAACCCTGTCTGTGAAACTGGGCCTATATGTATTTAATCTCACTTTATTAACCAATATCTTTACTGCTGACCTTCAATGATCTAATTTAACCATACTAAGCAAAAATTACTTTATATTAGGGTTAGGGTTAACCCTAACTCTAACTTTTTTTTTTTTTTTTTGTTATTAAAAAACAAACAAACAAGCAAGCCCAGCCCAGGTGAGAAAAAGTAACACAAAAGTAATGTAACGCACAATTAGTTACTTGTTTAGGGAGTAACGCAATATTGTAATGCATTACTTTTAAAAGTAACTTTCCCCAACACTGGTTAGGACAGCAGATCAGATTTTGTGGGACACAAGAAAGATAAATTTACTACTGTTAGACTATGTAAATATTGATTTATGTTGGTTGGAAAGCCTCTTTTTTTTTTTTTTTTTTTTTTTTTTTTTTTTTTTTGTGACGTTGGATGATTTACATGTTTTAAATCCCAATAAGCTTTGGTAATTGTGACTGGGGTCACGGAGAGGATGGGCGATACTCAGGTAGATTCGATAAACCGCTAGAAATAAATTAAATTATAAATTACTGTCACTGTGAGGTTTTTTTTATTGTAAAAAAATTGGTCAAATATCGATGTTGGAATCTTAAGTCTTTAAAGGGTTAGTTCACCCAAAAAACGTAATTTCTGTCATTAATTACTGTAATTACTGTATTACCTGTAAGACCTTCGTTCATCTTCAGAACACAGAGATCCAAGAGTGTTTTTATACCCCATAGAAAGCAACGTAATTACCATTTTCAAGGTCCAGAATAGTCGATGTGACTGCAGTGGTTCAACCTTAATGTTATGAAGAGACGAGAATACTATTTGTGCGCAAAAACAAAAGAAAAATAACGACTTTATTCAACAATCTCTTCTCTCCCCTGTCAGTCTCTTACGCTGTTGAAGCAGTAAGCACAGTGTAGAGCTTACATGTTTATGTCAGAACGCCGGCTCAGTATTGGCCAAAGCTGAACACATGATCAGCATGACGCATGCGTGTGATGCTGATGCAGGAGCCGACCAATACAGTGCCGGTGTTCGGACGTAAACACGGAAGCATCTACTTTTATTTATGTACACTTAAAATAACAAAATGTTGTGCTTTTGTAAAATAAAGAAAACTAACAGGACGCACTTTCTGCCATCTCAGTCTTCCTGACCAGCTGCAAAACTTTCCTCACAGACATGAGAAATAGAAAGCTTGAAACGTCTACTTTTAAACGAACCAATTTGAATAAAAAACAAATACTCTCTGATTATGTAATCCATATGAAATGCGTGTTACTGCAGAGATGAGAGGCAGCATCGTCAGCTTCATCTTTGCAACCGACACTGACTCATAAAAACCCTAGTTTATTAATAAACTATTAAAATTATATTTTATAATAATAAACTTATATAAACTTGCTATTTTTCTAACACATTCATAATCATTACTTTTGCCAGTGTTTTGCGGCAAGCTTTCTGTGCTTGCCCCCCCAGTATATTTAAGTAATTAAATTAATATAAACGTGTGATTAGTCGACTAATGGCTTAAATGAACGTCGACTAGTCGAGTAGAAAAATCTTTAGTTGGGGCAGCCCTAATACAGTACATGTAGTGTTTCTTATTTAGTGTTTGAAGTTTGTCAGATAGGTCTGTTTCATTTGTGTCTTTATTCTGTTGTAGTTTTTTCCCTATTGCTTTGTAATTAGTTTTTGTTCTTATTTTAACACTGACTTTACTTGTCTTCAGAGAGCTTAAGAGATAATAGTATTAGATTTGAAATTAATGAGAATTCTTAAATTTCAATGTTATCCATGTTAATATAACTTTATTTAAAGCAAAAATAACTATCATTATATATATTTTTATTGGGAAATAAAATATATAATAAAATATAAAATATTTTTAAAATTACTCAAATCGTGACAAAAGATTTTGGGGTTGCATTTTATTTTATAGTACGTGCACTTGCATGTACTTACAGTGTACTTACCTGAGAGAGTACTGGGTAACATAAGGTAACTACATTGGTTAAGGTTAGGTTTAGGGGTAGGTTCAGGGTTAGTACCTAGTTATTACCCAGTTATTGCAATTACTATAATAAGTACATAGTATGTACATGGGGAACGGGACTGTAAAATAAAGTGGTACCAATTTTGGTCATTATCGCCCATCCCTAATAAATGCGATGCTCCCAGTTCCAGGAAACCCTGATTTAACTAATCCTGTTCAACTAATTCTGTGCTCTTCTCTATACTTCATTTATATTGTTTTCTGTATTACAGAACAATCTGAACAGTTTTGTGTTGCAGTTAGTGGATCAGTCACTTGTTACATTTCTGGTTTGTTTATAATTGGTAGAAGCAAGTTATTTCAAAACTACGTTACATTACATTTCATGGAGTTGCTTTTTTTTCCAAGGTTAAAAACTGACTTTTAACAGCAGCTTTTGGCACCAGTGATGATTTAGGTGTGCTTTATTAAAGATGGTGTTTAGATTGGATTTAATATTTGTAGTTATTTTAGGTTATGTCATAGTGATTTGACTCCAGCATCCCTGCGTTTAACTCTAATGCTGGATGAGCTGACAGTAACTAACCATAACCATCAGGTTAACCCTAAATAAAGGGGAAATGAGGTGAAACCCTGACTAACCCTGATGTTGCAGGAGCAGAAACTGTTCCACTGCTGTTTAATAGTCCTTGCCTTGGTCAGTGGTGAGTGTCTGTTTGTCTGTTATAATGCAATATTCTAATGGTCATGTAATTCTGCAGGCACAGACCATCTGCCCGTGACCACCATCGCTCCCGTGTCGACGGACGCTCCCGCAGCCCCTCACACTCCAAGGCCCGGGGCGGACGGAGAGAGTCGGACGGGGCTCGATCCCACTCCAGGTCCAAATCCATCAGCCCACGGGAAGCCAACGATTTCCACGCGGAGAACCAGGATGCTGCTGCGGAGAAGACACACGCACGCTCCCCGTCACGCTCCCGTTCCCCGTCACGCTCCCGTTCCCGGTCCCGCTCGCGCTCTTGGGCTGGACGCAAGTCCTGGGGCCATTAGAGAGGCGTAGGCCATACTTCTGAGTCGTCATTTGGTTGTTTTTTTTGTTTCATTTTGGTTTTGTGATTGAGGTGCAGTGTGAAATCGTATCGGCGGTCATAAACCTGCCAGTTTCAGCTGTCTGTCTTTTAATAAGGAAAGAGAATCAACCTACTGCCTGTTTTAGCAAACATTCACAATGTCTGTTTATAGGCTGCAGAGTGTTAGCCAGCAATGTTCATACTAGCATTGAAGTATTCAGCGAAAGATGTCTTGGGGTTTAGTTTACAAGCGCATTTGCGAGACTGTGCAGAATGAGAGATGTAAATGGCTTTCAATATTTTTGTATGAGATTTTTGTTTGTTGACCAGTAATGGCCATCCATTTAAAACGGTCTTCCATGAGTGTCTCGGATGTGTTTTTACTTTTAAAATCTGCAGGCCTTTTACATGTAACCTCAAATTGAAATAAATTTCTTGTGCGTCAGTATGTTGTGTTGATCTACTTGATCTCATTTTATCTTCATAATTTTCAAAGAAATTACGCTGACTTAACACATTGTGTACTTTTGGTTTTTATGTCTAGATTGACTTGTAATTATGAATCCCCTCTTTCATGTGTGACGTCACGCAACCGAGCGTTTAGCCTTCTAATTGAGTTTCCAAAACCCTAAAAATAACTTTGTTATTGACACCACCATGTCCTTCTGAATCTGAAGGACTTTTAACAAGGATATTTTGAAAAATGTCTTAACAAAAAAAAAAAAACCTCTATTCAGTGAAAGTCAAAATATCTTCATGTTCTACAGAAGAAAAACTACAGATTTGGAATGACATGCAGGGAATTATTTATTGTTTTGTTTGATTAAATGGTCATAAAATGCTGACCCACCACTGATACTTCATTCTGTCCTCTGCTTTGGATAGTCATGTTTTCTACACGAGTGCCTTTTGACAACACGTGTCAAATGAAACTAGCCACTGACCACGTGACCTTCAGCATTAGGTAAACATAGTTTGCGTGTAACAGAACAGCCACTTGCATGTAAAAGCAGCAAATCAATGAGGCGACTCGCACGACAACAAAATCCATCCCACGATCTATTGCCTCATAAGACTCTGATTGGCTGAGAGATGTTGAAGCTCCGCCCACTCAAAACATCACTGTGCTCTGGCCATCGATCCTTCAAAGATGGGTTTAAAAACATTGACAGACGTCGGCTTGAGGGAAAATCTTGATTGGAATCAGAGAGAGCAGTTCATGTATGAAATCGGACATGACCGATTGATCATTAATGAGGATAATAAGTTTCGACAGATGGAGAACTAGTTACTCAGCCAGTATCTCACAGGACTCTCCGTCAGCCTGCTAGTAACTCAATGCTTGTGTTGCTGTTTGTGCTTCTACATGTCGAGGAAAAGCAGAACCTGAGCGAGTCTCTTCAGTTAACAGCCGAGTTTCATTAATAAACCATAAATGCTTTCTCCCATTATGGTGAATTACGTGATTACAACACTTCACACTGTATCATGACTGTGAAGATTTATTTGGTACCTCAGTGTCCAAATGACCTGCAGGCCTTTACAGCTGCACGGCACGCAACAAATGTCATTGATTACTTTTTCCAGGATATAAAGTTAGCAGCGACCTACATTTTACAAAACACAGTGTCCAGTTGAATGAAGAACCGTGTCTTTCAGCCAATTGTTAAGCAGATGTATTTTGATCATGAGAAATCATGATTTCTCATTTAATGTTTTTATAGCTTTGAGAGAAGTGACTATTTCAAATGGTGAGTACTGTTATTTTTATTGTATTTTGTTACTAGTTTTCAGATTCATATTAATAGTCTCAGTAAGGTTACACAGATGCATGTCAGCATGTTTTTGAGCTGTAACCTGTGTTAAAGCACAGGCCAGAATTGTATGGATTTTTTTGTCTGTCCAACTGAGCTCTTTCTTGGTCAGCAGCAGCAGCAGCGATGTCAATGTGAGGATGGGGGACTGGAACTTCTTGGGTGGAATTCTGGAGGAGGTCCACATCCACTCCACCATGGTAGGAAAGATCTGGCTCACCATCCTCTTTATCTTCCGCATGCTGGTGCTAGGCGTCGCGGCCGAAGACGTGTGGAACGACGAGCAGTCCGACTTCATCTGTAACACGGAGCAGCCCGGATGCCACAACGTCTGCTATGACCGCGCATTCCCCATCTCCCTGATCCGCTACTGGGTCCTGCAGGTCATTTTTGTCTCCTCGCCCTCTCTGGTCTACATGGGCCATGCTATATACCAGCTGCGTGCGCTGGAAAAAGAGCGGCACTACAAGAGAGTGGCTCTTCGGAGAGAGCTGGAGACGATGGATGCGGAGTTGATGGAGCCTCGGCGTCGGGTCGAGCGGGAACTGCGGCAGCTGGAGCAGGGGAAGCTCAACAAGGCTCCACTCCGGGGCTCGCTGCTGCGAACCTACGTGGCACACATCGTGACCCGCTCTGTAGTCGAGGTGGGCTTCATGTTGGGCCAGTACCTGCTGTACGGTCACCACCTGCAGCCTCTGTACAAATGCGACAGGGAGCCGTGCCCCAACGTGGTCGACTGTTTCGTCTCTCGGCCCACCGAGAAGAGCGTGTTCATGGTGTTCATGCAGGGTATCGCCGCAGTATCCCTGTTCCTCAGCCTGCTGGAGATCCTGCATCTCGGATATAAGAAACTGAAGAAGGGAATCCTGGACTACTATCCTCACCTGAAAGATGACCTGGGTGATTATTACGGCACCAAGTCCAAGAAGAACTCGGTGGTGCATCAGGTGTGCATGAGCCAGGGACGTAAACCCACCATCCCCTCGGTACCCAGTGGATTCGCTCCACTCCTGGAGAAACAGGGCAACGGACCCTCGTACCCTGCACTTATCAATCCCTCATCCACTTTTGTTCCGATCCAGGGCGCGTCGGGTCTGGACATGCAGAGGGAGAACAAGGATGTCATTCTCAGTCCGCTGGAGCGCAACAGTAATTCCAACAACACAAGCAGCGGGACTCACTCTCCTCCGGTGCAGGAGCAGATCCCAGCTGAGTCTGAGAACTCAGTCCTCGTGACGGACGCGGCCTCCTGCCCGGCAGTGCTGCGTAAGCAGCGGAGAGTGAGTCCACCCTGGAACTGTAGCACGGTTATGGAAGGGAATGGATCGGACAGCGGAGACTCCAGCAGCGGAGCGACCGACCAGGGCATGAGGACTCGCTGCGGCAGGGCCGTCTCTAGGTCCGACCTGAGGAGAGCCAGCCGAATGCACACACCAGACTCTGTGGCAGAGCTGAGCTCCGGTTCACGGCAACACAGTTCTGTAGAAAGTCCCACGTTCTCACCCAGCCGACAACGAACATCACTGGCCAGCAGCAGCAGCAGCAGCAGCAGACGAGCAGCCGGAGACCTCCAGATCTAAAGCATCGGTCAGATTCTCTGTCTTCTGACAGTCATTAGAAGCCATTCTCTTTTGTCTCTATTAACACTAGGTCACATGACTGATGTCTGTCTCTCAAGTAAGGTTTTGTCTAGGTTTGCTTTGCTGAAGGGTTAGTTCACCCAAACAAATGATCATTCTGTCATCATTTACATGTCTTAGTGTTGTTTTTTTTGTTGTTGTTTTAGTTTTTTCCATAAAACGAGCCACTGGGAACCAAAAAGGGTTTGTTCATTCTTCAGAATAAGTCACACAGATTTGGAAAGACATGAGGGTGAGTAAATGATGACAATGAGCTTTTATTTTTTGGGTGAACTAGCCCTTTAAATTCTAGTCTTGAAGCATTATTTTATGCCGGGACTCTTATAGTGGGTTTAAATATTTAAGGTTTATAATGAGGAATCATGACTGCATGTTTTTCTAAATGTAAATGTTTTTAGCTGAAACCATCAATAATTGACAGACCAGTCAAAAGTTTGGAATTGGCAAGATTTTTAATGTTTTTAAAAGAAGTTTTGTCTGCTCACCAAGGCTGCATTTATTTAATTACAAATACAGTAAAAACAGTAATATAGTGAAATATTATTACAATTTAAAATAACTGTTTTCTGTTTGAATATATTTTATAAAGTAATTTATTCCTGTGATCAAAGCTGAATTTTCAGCATCATTACTCCAGTCTTCAGTGTCACATGATCCTTCAGAAATCATTCTAATATGATGATCTGCTGCTCAAGAAACATTTATGATTATTATCAATGTTGAAAACAGTTGTGTACTTTTTTTTTTCAGGATTCCTTGATGAATAGAAAGTTCAAAAGAACAGCATTTATCTGAAATACAAAGCTTTTGTAACATTATACACTACTGTTCAAAAGTTTGGGGTCAGTAAGAATGTTTATTATTTTTTTGAAAAGAAATTAAAGAAATTAATACTTTTATTCAGCAAGGATGCATTAAATCGATCAAAAGTGACACAAATATTTTGTACAGTTGTTCACAATAAATGTTTCTTGAGCAGCAGATCATCATATTAGAATGATTTCTGAAGGATCAGAACCCCCCCACAGATCTCATATAGAATTGTTGCAGGCAGGGTTATTTTTGGGAAGGGTGCTGAACAAATGTAACTGTTAAACTTAAGATGCATACATTTTTTTTTTTTTTTAATTGTTTACAGATTTATAAAGGATTGTAAAGTTTGTGTGAAGATGTTCCCATACAGATATGGGTCTCTGAGTCTGGACCTGCACTTGTATGGACGTCCGTTTGTGCTCAGGATCACCGTCACGCTGGAGCAGAAAAGATCCAACACAAACTGGTGGAATACATTTAAAAGCACAGAATTCTCTAGAATGCCACTGTAGAATTAAGATTTTCCCTGCAGAAATGACTGGAATAATCAAACCCAATAACTGGAAGCAGGTTCTGATTATCTAAAAGAAGTTGATTCTGTATGTACAATAAGACAATTATCTTATGTCCTGTACATGATTCACTACATCGGTTTAAAGTGTGAACAAATATTACCTGAAATACAGGACAGAGGACTCAAGAGAAATGTTCTCATGTATTGTTTTTAATAAAAAAACGTCCCAAAGTTTACATGTTCTTCAAGTGTATAACTGTAATGTTGTAAGTTAAACATAAATTGTATGTTGTAGTTTTATAAATCTTGACTAATATTATTATACCAATATCCACAAATCAAGAACAGTGCAAAAAATGCTTTTATTAAATATCAGGCACAAATTTGCTGAACATAAAGTTTCACTTCTTAGACATTGTATTACAAAACAAACACTAAGGAACAAATAATATTTTTTGCTAATGTAAAGAAATATCTCAAAATGGCAACAAGACGTTTTATTCTGTTCCTTCTTCCTGCGCCGGCTCGTACTGCAGCAGCTGTGGATGAAGTTAGAGAGAGTCATTGTGACAAATCACACAGTTCACACACACAAGTCATTTTATGGGTGATTCACTATGAGCTGCGAGGAAGTGCCTGTGAAACACTCAAACGATTCTAGTGAACACAAGAGGTTGAACTTTGAGTCCAGTGGTGTTGTTAAAACCAGCTGTGGGTTCAGCTTCTTGTCTAGTTGTAAGGGCTGTGAATTTGGTATATGTGTAATAATCTCACCCTGTTTCTCAGCTCCTTGTTTTCTGCCACGAGCTGTTCATATTTCTTCTGTAAATTGTTCAGTTCCAGGCGCAGACTTTCAGAATCATCTTCCTCCGGTCCAGCAACTCCCAAGTGATGCTTGATAAAGCTGAAGGGTGGTTAGTTAAGGCAGTTTAACCCCAACAGTCCCACATTCACACCGATGTGAGGACCGGATGATGTAAATGACCACACACAATTACACAGTGCATCAGTCTTATTACATGTCTTAATAAAAACACATTTTTACATATCTGTCATTTAATTCAATGTCTTTATATCACCACAAGCTTGGGCGTAACAGAAGTTATTTGAATATATTAATTATTCATTAAAAGTTGTATTCACAAATCAAATTTTAATTGGGACAGATGTGCAAAATAAACTGTGCAGCATGACAAAAACAGGAAGGTGGCATTTATCAGCTGAATATAAGTCGCAACATGTTGCTTCGTTTAACCTAACGAGATCTAGTTTTGCTTTACATTAGTGTAGCCAGATTGAGTTGTGGCGAGGACAGTGTCGTGATCACAGCCTCTGATGTTAGTCAGTTTCACACACGAGAAAGGATACTCCAAGGCATTGTTGGGTTTCTCTGTTTCCTCGTACAAAGCCACCAAGACTGAAATAGAAGATCAAATCAGCTACATGCAGAACATCCGATGATTAATATTCATTTGATGTGATTTTACCATTGGTGAGACTGTCGAGGACTCCGGCCTTCTCCAGATATCTCCTGAACTGTTCTCGCTTCGACTCAGAGGCCTGCAAATCATGACAAAAGAGAAAAAGACAACAACAATATAGCTGTCAAAGTAAACTAGATACTATCATTTCCACTTCAGAACAAAGTGTCTAACTTTCCACAACCTCATGGTAAAGTACTTGAGTAACACCTGACTATAGTTTGAGGAGGATTTACTGCTCACAGAATTGTCTTATTCACATAAACAGATTTGTTCAGTTTAATCATATTTAAAGTGTCTAAATGTCATTTCGTTAGATATCGAGTGTCTTGTATTTGAGGAGGAAAAAGACAGTCTTGTGTTTGTTAGTGTTATTAGTTAATGTGATTCTCTTCAGCTGTGTGAACTTGAGCAGAACCGACTTCATATATGCTCTAAAGCCACCAAAACACACACACTTTAACACAACGGCAGTCACACATTTATACTGTAAGTTTAAAGTTTACGTTCTTCCACTGCGTCCATGAAAGATACACGGCGTTTAAAAGCTAAACAACAGCTCAAAAGCTTTCTGTTTTAGTTAAACAGCATCTTTACATCGATAAATCTCGAGTTTTAGTTACTCACTCTGTAATGCGCCATCGTGAATGACAAGTCACGAAATGTTTGATTCGCCAAACGCCTCGGACGGACGACTCTTCCGTGCGCATGCGTTGAGCCAAGGCGGAAGCCACGGAACACAACACACACTGTCGCCCTGGCAACGCTTAAAGGGCCGCCATCAAATCATGCCTGTGAATTCAGTGGTTCACTACAGTGGAAAGAGAAAACCTACAACCTATGGAATTAATTTTAAGGGACGTTTAACCTCTGAGGTGAGAGATGCCTGTGTTAAGGGTTGGATTAGTAGCAATATATTAATAACTGACATGGTTTAACAGTCATAGCCGATTAGCCGATTTTGTTATCATATTATATTATCATATTGTCATTATTTGCATTCATTCATTCATTATTATTGTTTTGTTTGTTTGTTTGTTTTTGGTGATATACTTGCTGGGTAGGTTAATTAACACAGAATCAAAGATATTAATTTTCATTTATGCATTTTATTTCATTTGAAAACTAATTTATCTTGAATGTGGTTAAATAACTGCAGAGTTAATCATTTTGATTCGCCTGATAACTGAAGCATGAGGCTGGAAATAGATCTAAAATCGAACTATTATTTTCATGATTCATATTTTTGTCTTGTTCTCGTTTTCAAAATAATAATAAAAAAAAAAACTTAATAAATGAACATTTTCATCAGTAATGTTGTTAATGATATTAACACTGTTAGTGAGTAGGTTATTAGATTTAAAATGACATAGTTGATTAATTCACCACAGCACCAATAGCCCATGACCATTTAAAGACTTTATACAAAAATATTACATGATTTATTTATTAAATTAATATATTGTATACTGGAACTCAACATACCACCAGGTCAGTTTGCACATGTTTACATTCTCTTTTCAAAACTGTTAAACTTAAGTTCAAAAACTAACAAAACAAAAACTAATGTGCAACATTTCTACAGTAATACCGTAATAAAATATATATTCCGGGTCTAAAAAAGCAAATACTATCAGAGCAATTATATGTAGCTGAACACCTGCACAAGTGTTAGTCTTCAATTCATTACCATTCAATCAAAAGGGGAAAATATAAGAATAATTTTGTACTGTAACATAAACATGGATCATGTTACATAAACTGCAGTGAATTATAAACAGTAGATACTGTTATTCTTGTTTTGTAAAGAAATTTTACAAAAGAAAACTTTGTATAATAGTTCTGGAGGAATGAGTTGATCTGAGACATAAATGAAGTGTTTTGGTAGTTTTACTGCATTTTGAATGTGAAATTAACTGCTGTGAAACTGAAAGTTGGTTAGGAGAACTGTGTGAAGAGTTTTGAAATAATGACCTAAGTATAGAAATGTGTTGTTGTAGTGATTGTAAAAAACTGTAAAATGGAACATCACAAGCGATGGGTCATAAAATTCAACAATAGTCATAGTACACAATGCCAGGTTTAAGATGGATTATTACACAAGCTTTTTTAAATATGTAGGAGTCATAGTAAGTGCCTTTGTTTATGGTTGTGAATTAGTTTAGGTGTTTGCAGAAATGGCGTGTCTTTAGCTGGTTCTTGAAAGATGTGTTGGCCTCAGCAGATCAGTTGGAGTTTGACAGTTCATTCCATCAGAGAGCAACAGAGAGTGAAGACCAACCAGATGATGATTTCTGACCAGAAGTGAAGGGAGGGAAACCAGGACGAGTCCTGGAATGACACTGAAAAATAAAAGAAAATGGTCAGCAGTGTAAGTGTATTATCTGTGTAAGAGTTTCAGTATCAATAAAGCTGGCAAATTACAACATTTAGTGACAAGTCTTACACAGCACACAAGAGCTAATGTTCCAAGGCACTGAAATCAGTCAATAAACATTGATGAGCTCATATCAACAGACCAGAAAGGGGTTTGAAGGGTTTCTGATTATGATTAAAATGATCAAAATCTTAACTGATCACAAAGATTTATTTTTCGGTGTTATATTTCAATCACAATATATTGTGGACAGCCTAATACATGGTCAAAAGTCCCATTATTCAATAATAAGTATTGAGAAAGTCCCAACCTACCTTTCATATAAATCCTGGAAAGCATACGACAGATGAGCAGCAGGTGAAAAATCAGATGCAAAATCAGATGCAGGTTAAATTGTGCGTCATATCAACCCGACTGAATGAAAAACAGACCAAAAACATAGATTAAAAAAAAAAAAAAAAAATCCTTCCTTTTTACATTAAAGAGGTCATGGATCTTTCTAAATTTCAATTTAAGAGTAAACCTTACAGTCAAAGTTGAGCTTGGCTACTTTGGACAATTAAATAAAAACAGCCCAAACAAAAAGAAAACCACCAGACCAGCTGAAAAACCAGGACAGCTTCTAGAATGAACTTTTATATCTTTGCTGTGGTGCATCATGGGAGGTGGGAGACACCAAGTGTAGAAAATAAAGGGGGTTGTTTGATTTAAAATTAAACAGTTGTTTTTAATGTGTAGATATGTATAAATGGCTGTTAAATAATAATTTGTGGATTAGTGCATGTAACAAAAAGCTTATTATATTATACTGAGATTTGGTTGTTTGGTGAATTTAATTCCTGGTTGTTTGCATGTCTGTCAATGGTTGTGCTCATGAGTATAAATAAATAAGGAAGCTGCTGTAATTTGGTGTTAGTGAGAGTGGAAGATCTGTTTTTTTTTTCCTGGTTTCACAGATGAAGCTTAAGCTTAGTTTTAGACTGCGATGTGTGTTTGTGCTGTTTTAAATGAAAGCAATTTTCACTGACACATCTTAATATGTGAGTGCTATTGTTTTTTTACGAGATGCAACACGCTAATTCTTTTTTTCTTTTTTTTTTTCTAAGGCACATCTATAAAAGCTACTTAAATGTCATAATTTAACTAAGGCTTAAAAACTAGATTAAAACTTAATCTAATCCCTGTATGTGAAACCAGGCCTGAATGTTATTTTTCATGTTTACACTAAAAATGCTGGGTTAAAAACCATCCAAGTTGGGTTAAATATGGACAAACCCAGCAGGTTGGGTTAAAGGGCACCTATTATGCCCTCATTACAAGATGTAATATAAGTCTCTGGTCAAGTTTCAGCTTAAAATACCCCACAAAAAAATAAATCCAAAATTGGTTGAAAAAAATGGCTGGGTGAAAACAACCCAATCCCTGGGTTTGTCCATATTTAACCCAGCATTTTTTAGAGTGTAATTTGCTTTATAAAGTTACCCTGTCTGTATTGGTATTGTTACAAATCGGATTTTGTAACTAAGGGTGGGGGTGTTAAGTCTTGGACGTTATTTTGTGTGTACACATTTATTGTGATGTATTGTTGTGTGTTGTGCACGGTCTTCTCTTTCGCTCTCTTCCACTCTCTCTCTGACAGCGCCGTTTGATTGAGACCAGCTGCGGCGAATTAGGTGGAAGAGCGGGAGCTTTAGGGATGCTTGATCATAGGTTTGTATTGAGCTGGTGTATTTTTACTGTTTAAGTGCTGTACTTTTTGTTTGTAGTTTACAGTCTTATTTGATCACTTGTGGACCTAAAATGAGCATCAGCACAGTTTCAGTCTGTCCTCTGAAGCACCCTGTATGTGTGGAGATGGTCAGAGCAAGGATTTTTGTGCACCCGTCTACTTTTAATTTCCTGTTAACCAACACTTTGGATCTCACCCCTTGTTTTACAGCTGTCTGCCAGTTCCAAAGTCCCAAAACTGGCAATTCTAGCCAATAGCCATACTTTGCTCATCTTGGCATTGAATGAGACCTGGTTTTGATCAAAGTGACACCTCCCTCTATCAACTTTACCTAACCTTGGAGGGGTTTGAGATTAGGTGTGCTTGCCGCTTATTCTTGCAAATACTCTTCTGTGCAATAATTCTTTTGAGTTCATGGTTACTAATACTAACTGAATTTTGTGATGTATTGTCCTCCAGGTGAGCAGTGTGTTCTGTTATTCTCCCTTCAGAATGGAAGTCATGTTGACCCTATCGTCCACCTTAAGGCTAAGAATTTCAAAATACAGTTTCATGGTACAGAATTTCAAGCTCTTCTAACTTTGTTTGACCTTTAATGGCAGCTGTTACATCAGGTCACAGCTGTCATTTATTTACACAACCATCAGAATATTTTCGTTACTCAAAACAGTGATTAAAGGAACTGTTTGTGTCTAGTTTCAGTCACTTTCTGATGATGCCAAGGGAACATTTTCCAGGGGAATAAACAGCTGTCCAGATGAGGAGTCCTCCTTGAATTGAAGATTAAATTGTGCATGATGGTCTCTTTACTGGTTCAACTGCTTTAGGGTGACTAGCAGCATTCAACCAGTTTCTGCAAGAAGCACTAATAGAAGCAAAAGCATTTGAAAAACTCGGAGGGCAGGGGAAACCTGTTTGCTTTTACCTGGAGATATAATTTATCCTCTATGCAACTAACTGGTTTTCATATAATTCAGATCAACCTTAACCTTACATGTACTATATTGTCCTCAGGTCAGCTGGACATCTTGGAGCAGCTGGATGTGCTGTTATCCTGTCTCTTGTCTCTTTGTAGTTGATGACTTCAGCATGAGGCTTATTCAGGTGAATGCTGAAAAACTACAAGCTATTTTAGTCAAGTCACCTGTAAGGAAGGTCTAAAGGCAGGAACACACCAAGCTGACACCGACGAACTAGTGGCGCAGAAAACAGACCGCGGGGTTGGCTCACGTCGGCAGCGTCTGGGTCCAAAGTTGCCCTGACACACCAAACCGACGCTCGACAGCCAAGTAGCACGTCCGTTCTGCACCTGCGTAAGATGAAGTGCCTTTCCAAATCAGCAGGTGGCAGTAGCTGAACAGCCAATCAGAATGATCAGATGGACCGACGAGCTCCGAAGCTGAGGACCAACTTTTGTTTGGAGACCTAACTTGTGAAGACTGAGGGTCTACCAGCAGAAGATCACTGATCAAGGCTGCAGATAAGGCAATTTCTTTTACTTACCTTTTTTTTTTAATTAATTTATTTATTTATTTGCTTCAGCCCACTGCTTTTTGATGTGCATAACTCCTCTCACATGCAGGAAACTATGCAGTCCTATTTTCTTTTTTTCCTCCCTCTTTCCTGCACTTCACCCACACCTTTCATTTTCTGTTTACAGCTGTCTGGCTATTCCAGAATTCCGATGCTGACTTTATTCCAGATGTAGCTACGCTTCTCTTGGGTCTGAATGAGACCAGGATTTGACCAGAGGACACTGTGACACCACCAAAAACTGGGAGGGGAGATGGAGCAGGTTTCCTTCTGAAATACTTGGTAATATAGTCTTATGCAACACTTTACTTTTGAGTTTCCTGTAGTTAACCAACTTAACAATGTACCATGTCTTCTAGGCGAGCGGTGCAGTTTTGTTTTGTTTTGTTTTGTTTTGTTTTGTTTTTTTTTGTTTTTCTCTGGGTGTTGTCCTGTTCCTTGGTCTCACCTGTCACTGACAACTTCAGCACACACCTAGCTAAGCCTCCATAATTTAGCTCTTCTACTCATTTGCTCTTTGAAATGTGGAGAACTTTCTTTGGTAAACTGATTGAAAGTTGACTCCTATTCTCCATTTTTGCATACTGAGCTTTTTATTGGGTTAAGCCATGTTCCTTGACAGTTTTGTTGGATATGGCAATCTTGCAGTGCAGCCTCTGATCAACCAATGTTAGGTATACTAGTTGAGTGGAACAGGGTGGAGTAAGTCACCTGCAGGTGCATATCCAAAACTACAACCTCAGGTATCAGATAGAGGTGCCTCCAACTTGATTTTAGGCAAATAATGCAGCAGAGGTGTATTTAGCAATGTGCATGTTAAATATTTGGGGAAGGTTGCTCATTTGTTCAATTAATAAATCAGTGTTAAGCTGTTAAAGTGTGTGTTTGCTTTTTTTTTTTTTTTACAAGGGCTCTCCACGTTTCTGTTGTACTTTTTATTGTCAAAAAAATGAATCAGTCTTTTGAGAAGTTTCTTGCTAATGTGGATGTAAGGTCTTGTAGTTTGTAAGTTTGGCTCTGCATTCTTAATTTTGTGCTCATCTGCATTTTGCATTTCAACCTTGTAATATGTTCCATATGTTCCCTTTTCCTTTTTATGCTCCTTGTATTTATGTCTTTGTCCTATTTGTTTGGCAGTCAGTTGTAGTTGTATAGTGCTTCTCACAATGATATCAATAGTATCTTTAGTTCCCTTTTTACTTAAGCATTTCTTTGTTAATGTCACTTTATTTTAGCCATTGTGCTGCTTTGCATTTGCATATTTTTGTATTTATGTCCTTGTGCCCTCCTTTATGCACCTTTTTAGGCTCATGATTGTTTTTTTTCTTTTTTTTTTCTACTTTTCATGCCCCTTTTATGCCCTTTTTTGTACTTATTAACATTATGCATATGACCCTTTCTATTTGTGTTTTTATCTGTAATTCATCCTTTTTGTATTAACTTTCCCTCTTGTATTCTCGTATGTCAATTGTTTTCCTGTTTAAGATCAGTCTGTCTTTGTTTATTGTCATTTTGTGTTTGCACATTTGTTTCTTTATATTTATGGCCCCTTTTTTCCCCTAACTGTTACTTTGAATTTTTCAGTAAACCTCCTTTATACACCTTTCATTTATTCTGCTTGCATTATTATCAATTATGCTGTTTTATGGCTCTGTACCCATTGACTTGATGACTTTTATGCCCCTTCCTATTTGTATTGTAAAATTGTTTTTATTGGTATTAAAGTACTGTATACATTGAATTTGTTTTTACCTTTTTTTTTTTTTTGCGCTTTTGTTTTCTTTCTTTGACTGGCTTTTGTATGTATCTGTACTTCTATGGTTTTGTATT
Source organism: Hypophthalmichthys nobilis (assembly GCA_037950665.1). Lineage (NCBI taxonomy): Eukaryota > Metazoa > Chordata > Actinopteri > Cypriniformes > Xenocyprididae > Hypophthalmichthys > Hypophthalmichthys nobilis. The sequence goes on from CM075483.1 coordinate 32,182,076, forward strand.
GGTAGGTGGTCTTATTTCTTATTTATAATTTGTTTTTGTGCAAATTTGTGTTTATGCCTAATGTTGTCATTTCAGTTTTAACCTGGTTGAATTTACTCCCTCTAGGGAATGGCCATTGTGGTTATTTGGGTACTTGGTGCTCTAGACTTCCAGAAGGTCAATGCAAATGAATGAAGCGGTCAATGGTTTAACTCCTATTTGTACAATCTGGGAACATTTTTCAACCGGTAAAGAAACAAACAGCTTTTACAGTGGAGAATTTGGTCATCTTTCAATGCGCCTTCTGATCAACCAAGGCAAGGTATACTACTTTAGAAGCACAACAGTCAGTTACTTGCAGGTGCATATCTAAAGCCACTGAATCTCAGATAGATAGGGTGTACTTTTGTGTAACGAAGCGGGACTCAGGGTAGGATCCATTTGCAAGCTTTTATTTAATAGAGTTCGTAGTCAAACAGGCAATGTTGGAACAACAGCAAACAGGTCTGGCAGAGAGCAGGCAGAATTGTAGTCGAGGAACAGGCAATGGGTCAGGGCAGGCAGATAGTCCAAAGGACAGGCAGCAGAGAATCGTACACAAGGAACAGTAACAGGCAGACAAACACAATGGAAAACGCTCAGAATTGCAACAGAGTTAACAAGACTTAGCCCTGAGGTGGTGTGTAAGTGTGTCTTAAATAGTCCAGATGATAGGCTCCAGGTGTATGTGGCAACAGGTGATTGGTGTGGAGTGTGCATGTGACTGGTAGGGAGGATTATGGGAACTGTAGTCCGGGAACTGACAGGTACTGACGGTGATCGTGACATTTTGGCACTGGGCCTTTGGCTTTGCCTGGGTCCTTACCTCCAATGTCTCGACCTGAGTTGGTTGTCCCCCTGGTTCTGCCTGGCCCATCTACCAAAGCTCCACCTGTTTATCCTCCAACTCCATTGTGGGCCTGCATCCTGGTGATCATGTTGGGTGTTACTCCCTGTCTTTTCCTGCCATTTTCTCCCTCAGGATTAGCTCTGGTGTTTTCCTCTATTAGCCCTCCCCCCAATATCATGCCTCTCTCCAGCTCCACATCCTCTGCCAGAAACCTCACTCATGTTCTATTATTTTGCCCAGTTTTTTAATACATTTATCTGTGTGTCCCTTCCATTTTTTTTTTTTTTTTGTGTACATGTGACTTCATATTCTTTTGTTTTGTTCCATTTTGGACAGATGTTCATGTCTGTTAACTTAAGCAATTGTAATGTTTTTGTTTTCTTGTAAATGTTTCAGTTGCTGTTAAAGAAATAAAGGTTTAAATATTTTGTTTGATTCAAGTCTTTTTTTTTTTGTTTTTTTTTCTGCGAGGGGAAGGGTCTGCGAGGGGAAGGGTCTGCGAGGGGAAGGGTCTAGGGTCCAATACTAGGGATGAGTCAATGACTGATCCTTCTTATCCTGTATATCTTGGGTTCTATAGGTCATAGATTGTTGAAACTTGGTATATATACTAATTAGTGGGCGGGGAGTAATTTGGGAGCTTTAGCGCCACCAGGTGTCGAAATACGGTATTGCACTCTAATATATAAACATATATATGCAAATATCTGGTGCTCCTATTGTTATGTTTGGGAGCTCTAGCGCCACCAGGTGTCGAAAAACGGTATTGCACTCTAATATATATACATATATATGCAAATATCTGGTGCTCCTATGGTTAAGTTGGACTTGTGTTTTGGATGGGTAGTACTTGGGTTGGAGTTGGGTTAGGGTTAGGTTATGTGTCCAAAGGGTTAGTTAGGGTTAGGGGAACTGTAAGTCCAACCAACGATTTCCGAAGAAACCGAAGGTGGTTGTGCACTGTCCTTTCACACAACTGGCCGTTCCACACATATGAAGCTAGGGATTGAAAAGTGTCATCACCGACCTCCCCATTTTACTCCTAGATGTTTGTCTATGTTTGAACCGTCCCTGAATAGATGTTGTAAATCCCAACCCTTGCCTGAAAAGTGTGTATCCATAATAAAAAAGTAGAAGACAGCTCTTAAACAAAATTGAATCTACCATTGTGTGTGCGTATGTATATATATATTTTTTCCTTTTATAGGGTTAGGGAATTGTAAATCCAACCAATGACTTCCGAAGAAATCGAAGGTGGTTGTGCACGGTCCTTTCGCACAACTGGCCGCTCCACACATATGAGTCCCGAAGCACACCAAATAGGCCAACACTCACCCAAAGAAAGACAAAAACTCACCGAAAATATCGTAATTAGTGGTGTGAAAAATCGTGGAGCGGGCTATTTTAGCCAGGGCTCTTCCCGATAGGGTTATTTTAGCCAGGGTTCTTCCCGATAGGGCTGTTTTAGTCAGGGTTCTTCCCGATAGGGCTACTCTAGCCAGGGCTCTTCCCGATAGGGCTTTTGTGCAAAATACGGTTGGGTTTAGGGTTAGGTGCAGTGTAGGGGGCATCTTCAAAAATTTATTTGGCTCTTCGACATCACGCACACAAATGATGGAGGCCGTCTGTGTTGTTTCGGCCCTGTATGGGGTGGACAACAACAAAATAAAATATAAAAAGTGTTGTATCGCCTTGTATGAGGCAGATTACAACAATTTAAAATACATAAATCGCTCCCCAATTTTTAGAACGCTCTTCAACATCATTCACCCGCAAAATGATGGAGGCTACACACTCTAGCATATATTTGCTGAGTCATTCACGCACATATTAGCTTCTTTTTGCTGTGTCATTCAGGCCTATCGCGACGTTTCGGAAATGTATGTATCCTTCTTCAGGCGAACCAGAATGACAACTGTTTCTTTCCCCTCCAAGCTTTTATAGGCTGTGGGGGCGGGGCCCCCTACACGATCACCAATCCCCACTCAGCACTGTATGGCGCTTCATAAATTATTTTACACAACTACATGGTGTTATTAAATTTAACCCAACACTGCAGGATATTGACGGTAAGTATGCACTTCACAATGAATGAGCAAGCACCTAAACAGCACACTTCAAAACAAATACACGTGGTCCAGAGAACGAAGGCACTGGCTGTATTAGGGAATTGTAAATCCAACCAACGATTTCCGAAGAAATCGAAGGTGGTTGTGCACGGTCCTTTCGCACAACTGGCCGCTCCACACATATGAGTCCCGAAGCACACCAAATAGGCCAACACTCACCCAAAGAAAGACAAAAACTCACCGAAAATATCGTAATTAGTGGTGTGAAAAATCGTGGAGCGGGCTATTTTAGTCAGGGCTCTTCCCGATAGGGTTATTTTAGCCAGGGTTCTTCCCGATAGGGCTGTTTTAGTCAGGGTTCTTCCCGATAGGGCTACTCTAGCAAGGGCTCTTCCCGATAGGGCTTTTGTGCAAAATACGGTTGGGTTTAGGGTTAGGTGCAGTGTAGGGGGCACCTTCAAAAATTTATTTGGCTCTTCGACATCACGCACACAAATGATGGAGGCCGTCTGTGTTGTTTCGGCCCTGTATGGGGCGGACAACAACAAAATAGGTTAGGGTTAGGTGTTTAAAAATTACAACAGCTCCCCCCAACCTAGCACCCGTCTAGGAAGGTTTGGAATAGGGAGACTGAGGAAGTGCACGGGCCGACGCCTGTTAGACTATACCACCCTCCTGACTAGGAGTTTCTCCCATATGGGCATTGGGCCTAGAATTAATTCACCGGGCTACTGTGGGTAGGTTTAATAACAGAATAGGTATCAGATTAGATCTAAGTTGATCCGAAAAGACCACCAATCTAGGGTAAAGCACCCAAGGGCTTATAAGACCAGGTCTGTTTTGCACAGGGCTACTACGGTTAGGGTTAGGGTGTGAGTAGGTACGGGCTTAGATCTATTGATCCAAGGGTTAAAGACACTAGGTTTCAAATCCCACCGGGCTACTACGGTTAGGGTTAGGGTGTGAGTAGGTACGGGCTTAGATCTATTGATCCAAGGGTTAAAGACACTAGGGTTAGGGTTAGGGTTAGGGTTAGGATATAGGGTCCAATACTAGGGATAGGGTTAGGTGGAGAAAAGCAACGCCTCCCCCCAGATAACCGCCTCACGGCCATCCAGTTTGGAATAGGGAGGACGCAGAAATGCACTGGCCGGCGCATGTTTTTGATGAGGCTGATCCACCCACAACGCTGGTTTTACCTTTTTTCCTTATTTCTTCAAATAATCCATTCCCATGGTTCTTTTATTTAACTTTTCTGAATCGCAAACGAGTTACTTCCTCCAACCTCATACCCCCCCTTTTGATACATGGATATTAATGAGTGACCCAAAATTACCCATTCATCCTTTAAAATTAACCCCCCCTCCCTCCCCCTGCAGGTAGAGAAGTCGTATGTCCGGAAAAAACCAATCGCCTCCGGACTGATCCCTCCTCCTGCGAGGGTTAGGTTAAGGTATGTTGCCGGTACCGCGATAGTCCCACAGAATCCGGGCTGGTCCTATGAGGGCTAGGTTCTAGGTATATCGCAGGTTCAGGGATAGCCCAATCATCCCCAAACTAATTCATCCTCCTGTGAGGGTTAGGTTTGGGTATGTCGCCGGTACCGCTATAGTTCCATAGAATCCGGGCTAGTCCTGTGAGGGCTAGGTTTAGGTATGTTGCAGGTTCAGGGATAGCCCAATTATCCCCCAAACTGATTCGTCCTCCTGTGAGGGTTAGGTTTAGGTATGTCGCCGGTACCGCTATAGTTCCATAGAATCCGGGCTAGTCCTGTGAGGGCTAGGTTTAGGTGTGTCGCAGGTTCAGGGATAGCCCAATTATCCCAAACTGATTCGTCCTCCTGTGAGGGTTAGGGTTAGGGTTAGGGTTAGGGTTAGGATATAGGGTCCAATACTAGGGATGAGTCAATGACTGATCCTTCTTATCCTGTATATCTTGGGTTCTATAGGTCATAGATTGTTGAAACTTGGTATATATACTAATTAGTGGGCGGGGAGTTGATTGAACTTGGTTTGGGAGCTCTAGCGCCACCAGGTGTCGAGATACGGTATTGCACTCTAATATATAAACATATATATGCAAATATCTGGTGCTCCTATTGTTATGCTTGGGAGCTCTAGCGCCACCAGGTGTCGAAAAACGGCATTGCACTCTAATATATATACATATATATGCAAATATCTGGTGCTCCTATAGTTAAGTTGGACTTGTGTTTTGGATGGGTAGTACTTGGGTTGGAGTTGGGTTAGGGTTAGGTTATGTGTCCAGAGGGTTAGTTAGGGTTAGGGTTAGGGTTGGGATAGGATATAGGGTCAGGGTTAGGGTTAGGGTTAGGGTTAGGGGAACTGTAGATCCAACCAACGATTTCCGAAGAAACCGAAGGTGGTTGTGCACTGTCCTTTCACACAACTGGCCGTTCCACACATATGAAGCTAGGGACTGAAAAGTGCCATCACCGACCCCCCCACTTTACTCCTAGATGTTTGTCTACGTCCCTGAATAGATGTTGTAAATCCCAACCCTTGCCTGAAAAGTGTGTATCCGTAATAAAAACGTAGAAAAAGCTCCCAAACAAAATTGAATACACCACTGTGTGTGCGCATGTGCACACATATATATAAATAACCCGGAGCCAGGGGTCCCCACACTGTCTGCAACCCACTCAAACGAACTTCCCCAATGTATTTATAATAAATTAAAATTATGTATAGTATATATATATATATATATATGTGTGTGTGTGCCATTATTAATATTTCTATATATTTTAAAGAACCAATCATGTTGGGGTAATTGTGATCGGGGCTATTTTATGTAGGGGTACTTTATGGTCGGGCTATTTTGGGTAGGAGTTCAAATAAAGGCGGGGTAGGTTTAAGAGCTTAGGGTAAAAAATGTTAGGTTTTAGGGTTGGGGGGGTATGATGGTTAGGTTTAGGGTTAGGGGGGGTTGTGATGGTTAGGTTTAGGGTTAGGGGGGGTGTGATGGTTAGGTTTAGGGTTAGGGGGGGTGTGATGGTTAGGTTTAGGGTTGGAGGGTATGATGGTTAGGTTTAGGGTTGGGTAAAGGGACGTGGGTAAAAAAATATTTTTTGTAAATTAAAAGGCTCTAGCACCCCCGGAGCACTCAGGTCTCATTTAGACCTCGGGGGTATCGTGTGTCCAGTCTCTTGATCCATAAGGCTTCAGCTCTGAGACGATCCTTCAAAGACCAAGTTGGATTGGCTTGTAATCCCGTGGCCTGTAGTGACTGCACCCGTGTAATAGAAAGTGTTGTACAACATGTCTCCTTTTCTCGATTTTGTGAGTAATATTGTGTACGTGTTGGTATATTCGCACTCTCAGCTCGTTCTTTGTTTGTCCGACATATTGTTTCTTACACTTTGTGCAATACACTAAATACACGCAGTTACAGGTCTCGTGGGATAACGCCCTGGGGAGTTGGAACACCGTTCTGGAGAATCTGCTGACCACAAGCTGGGCTGGAGTATAATATTTGCAGCGGCCAATTCTACCCTTTGGAGGATTTTTATAAATTTTACTTTGGACCAATCTGTCTAATAAATTGGTGTTTCTACGATAGGCCGCTATAGGTTTGTGTCGTCTTAGAAAGTTTGAGGGTTCGAGGAATTTTTGAAAATTGGCTTTCAAGCACTGATTCAGCTGCTGACTCTGGAGGGAAAAATGCGCCACTAACGGTAAGATCTTGTTCCTGGGCGTGGTTTCGACCTCCTGAGTGGCCCTGGGTTGGTCAAAGGTTCTCAGAATTTTTCTCAAAAATGTGCGTGAGTAACCTCTCTGTCTAAGGGCCTGGAAAAGAATGTTTACAGCTGAAAGAAAAGAAGCGTTTTGTGTGCATATTCTTTTAAATCTTAATAACTGTGATTTAATAATTCCTCTGAATGTGTGTTTTGGGTGGAAACTGTGTCTGTGCAACAGAGAGTGAGTGTCCGTGTCTTTAAAATAAACCCTGAAGTCCAGCCGGGCCCGTGTTCAAAAACTCCGGACCCTTAAACGACACCACATCCAAAAAGTTGACCTCACTGAGGTCAACTGTGTACTTGATCTTGATGGATTGTTGGTGGTGATTCAAGTGGTCAGTAAATTTGATAAAATCCTCCATCGAGTGTGTCCAAACCCCCCCATATATCGTCCAGGAACCTGTAATACGCGTGAGGTCGTTTTGGAGCTGAGGTCAGTGCTGTGTGTTCCCAGTCCGCCATGAAAATGTTTGCGTGAGGACGGGCGAATTTTTGCCCATGGCAGTGCCTTTTGTCTGTAAATAAAATTTGGAGTCGAATTCAAATCATTTCGGGTTAAATTAATCTCTAATAGTTTTAAAATATATGTGTCCGGTCTGGCGGGATCTGGGTATTGGCGCATGCATTTTTCCACAGCTTTTAAACCGACCTCGGTCTCGATGTTAGTGTACAGACTGTCGATGTCGATGGTGAAGAGGAGAGCGTTAGGGGGTATAATTAATTCCTTTATTTTATCTATAAAATCGTACGTATCCTTAAGGTAGCTGGGGTGGCGTGTGGAGATGGGGTTTAAATAATGCTCGATATATTCGGCTGTATGATAAGTTTCGCTATTGCAGTCCGACACAATAGGTCGTCCGGGCGGGATTTCGCCCGGCTTACTCCACTTTTCCGGTTCCTTATGGATCTTAGGAAGTAAATAAAATCGTCTAGGCCGTGGATGGCTATCTCCCAATAAATAATCTCTCTGCGCCCCCCTAATAATTTTATTTTCTACCATTTCATTTAAAATTTCCTCCACCATGACTCTGGTCTGCGGGTATACAGGTTCCTGGAGGGTACAATAATGCTCCTGGACGGCCAACTGTCTTTCCCCTTCCCATATATATTGTTCTTTATCTAGGATGACAGTGGCGTTCCCCTTGTCTGCCGGTTTTATTATGATTTCTTTGTTCCTTTGTAACTCTAAAAGTGCTTTCTTTTCTTCTCTTGTAAAATTATCTGGTTCCCTCAAGCCCCAATTTAAATGTGTGAGTGCGTAATTGTCTGCCCGAATGAGTTGCGTGACCTGTTTGGGGAGACATGCCAGTGACGGGGTCCATTCTGATGGGCCAGTAAAGGAAATTTTTTGTTTCTTCACTTTTTTTCCTTCAAAGTAAGTTTCGAGTTTCACGCGGCGATGGTAGGTCTGCAGGTCCTTCATTAATTGGATTTTTTGTGTTTTTACACCTCGGGTGGGAATGAAGGAGAGACCTCTGAGAAGCACCGCCCGTTGTGCTCGTGTTAACTGAAACTTCTTTGATAAATTAACAATTAGTTTATTCTTTTCTTTTGTGGGACTCGGGGACTCTAATAGTTTAAATGTGATCTCCAGTGGTCAAAAATTGCCCTGGCCGTGAGTGCTGTCCAGTGAACGCCGTCTCTGTCGACTCGGAACTGTTCCGCCGGCAACGCTGGGATGTAACCCGCACTCTTCCTAATGTGGCTATTGAGGTGCTCAATCATCACTTGTTCGTACAACGGAAGTGTGGGTGCAAAATTAATCAACGGGATGAGCACTTCCGTCTTTGGAAGCCTCGCAGCCGCAACGTTGCGTGCTTTTCGTAGCTCGGTAAGCGCCGTTATTCTGTACCTTTGCTGACGATTATTAAAGCCAAACGACAGAATAATTTTGTGAGGCTCCACCACGACCGTTGCTTTTTCTAGCAAGTTGGCCGCATGCTGCCACTTGGCTCCAGGGAAACTGTCTATTTGGAGCTCGGAGTAGTTGTGCTGTGGCAGCCGAGCAACGTTGGAGTCTCCTATGATGACCAGTTTTTTTGTCAAGGTTAGACTCCAATCCAGCAGTTTGTTGCTCGTGTTGGTGTGTCTCATTGGACGTGTTGCTGAGCTATCTTGCGCTGCGGGCTGTGTGCTGTGAGGCTGTTCTTCGCTAACGGGGTTGTGCTGGGGCAATATGGTCACTGGAGGTGCCTCTAAAATTTCTATGTGCTTCTTCTTACTGGTGTGCTTCCCTCTTGCAGGCTCTTTCTCAAGAGGAATTTCCCTATCCTTTTCTTGTATGGTCAGAGCTACATTTGTCACGGTGTGTTCGCTTAGCGGAATTATCTCCGGTAAGGCCTGTGTGGGCCTTGGGACCGTTTTCGGTACCAGTAACACCATTTTCGGCCTGTATGGGCCCTGCGGTCGTGTTTTCGGTATTAATGACACCAGTGTCGGCCTGTATGGGCCTCTGTTCCGGGATGGGAACCTCATACGCTTCATACAAAAATTTCGTGAGCGGCGAGAGGACCTTAGCTGGTTCTTCCTCCGAGTCGGGGAATAAGATTATGCTAAGGGGGGAGGAATGGTCTGATCCTCTGAACTCCGCTTGTGTGAACGGTCTGTTTCGTGGCGAGTCCTCCTCGTTATTGTTTTCCCCTTCCTCCTCAGAAAAGTCCAGCTGTTCTAACAATTCTGTTCTCTTGGAGGGGCCTCCATCGTTAGCAGCATGCGAAGATGTTTGTTCGTGTTGCGCAGGGGTCTCTTCAGGGAGAATGATTTGAACTTTTTTGAGGCGGCCAACTCTTTGCGCCTTTGGGAGGGGAGATGCGACCTGTATGGGTCGAAGGATCTCTTTGGGATCCAGCGGATTGTCATCTTCACCCTCGTCATCAAAGGACCAGTCTCCCCTACTTTGTGGCCTATTGATTGATGTCCCCAGTGTGAGAAGACCCGGTGAGGTCTGTATTTCCACGTGTTGAACCTTTGCTTTGGGACGTGCTGAGATCTGGGGAGGAATCAGAGTGCTAGGACCCCGATATTGTATGGGGGGCGAGGCAGCCGCTTGAGCGTAAGTGCGAGCGCCAGATGTCGTAGCCTCGTTTGTAGAGCTTTGTGGTAAGGTGGACTTTTCTATCTCACATAGCTCTGCAGTGATTAAAGCCTCCGCTCTCTCAATTGTGTCTGCGTCAATTTGGACCCCATAATTTTTATCCGCCCATCCGGTGGCGATTTCAAAAGCTTGGGCCCAGTCCGCACGCTCTGTATCCTCCCTGATTTCTCGCATTGTATTTTCGATCTGATCCTCGTAATGTTGCTCAAGGATCAATTGAGTCGTATGACCAGTTCTGTGCACTTCCCCTAATCATCTGGGTGACTCGGTCATTGGGAAGGCTGGTCTGATGGTGTTCATTAAAAGACCGGTGAGTCTTTTAAAAGTGATGGGTTGATTGCCCTCTATTTTGGTGGTAACTCTGCTCATGTGATGTGTCAATCTAATGAGTCTGTACATGAGTTGAATCGCTTTTTTGAGCGTAGGGGGAGCTGGGATAAATTCCTTATTTTGTTGTTTATATACTGTGCGACTCTGCTGTCCTCACTTTCTTTCCGAGGGAAATAGCGTGTGTATCTGTCCCTTTTTGGTCTTTGTGTGTTATTTCTTACGCTCATATTCACGCTCCCAAATCTACCCCCATGATTAGCAAATGAGAGCACGTGATGACTACGGTGAATGGGAGCCGTGAGACGAGGGCCCCGTCCGGGAAGCCCTCTGGTTGGTTCTGCGTCCGCAGAAACCGGCCGCATATAGGGGGGATCTCGATCCATCTGAAATTCCATCTCCTGTTCGTCCTGAAACTCAGTGGCCGTGTTGTGAGTGAAGCCATCGCTGGATCTAGAAATTCTGTTTTTGCGGTTATAGCGCTTCTTATAGCGACCTACAGGATGTCCGTGCTGGGCCGATTTAATTTCTAGGTGGAGGATCCAGAACGAAGGAGGGTCTTTTGTGAGTCCCATAATACGAGTCGTCTGAATTGTTGTAGTGTGTCAAATTATAATTGTTGGGATGTGTGTTGTGTGTGTAATTTTGTGTATTGTATGATTGGGCTCTCGATCTCTTTGTAAATCCCCTATTTGGCACGTATCTGTCCTCTGAGCGAGAGGAAAAGCGATCATTTCTCGTGACTCTGTTGTTGGGAGTGAAATTGTTGGCTCTAGAATGAGAATATCGTTGTTTCGTACGTCCCCTAGAGTACTCCATGATCAAAATTGCCAAAGGGAATGAGAGATTGAGAATGTGTGAAGAAAAAGTGAAAAAATAGGAGTAAAAATAAAAATAAAATGAACTTAAATTATTTTTTTGAGTTTTTTTGTTGTTTTTTAGAAAAAAAGAAAGGGTTCAAGCCGTTCTCGCGACGTTTCGACACGAACTGTGTCTTCCTCAGGCAAGGCTCGAACCGAAATAATAAATAAAAGAAAGCTGTGCACAAAAAGTTATATATTATATGTTGAAATTTTATAAGAAGGCAGTCTAAGCAGTCGCTTCGTTCAAATGGGTGAAAGCAAGTAAGTGCGCTGTGCTGAGCTTGGGCTCTCCTCAATATGGGTTTCAATGAGGTGAGACCCAGATTTAGATTAAAATAAGCTGTGCACTTACTGCAAAAAATATATTTTAATGAAACGAACTGCCTAGGGGATATAAAATAGATATATTTTGATGCTCAGATAATTTTATATATTATTTTTTCTATATATTTTATATTTTTAATTCGAAATCCAACTTGCATTGATCGTCCCGTTTTGATGACGCCACGCTCGTCCAAGTGCAGCGCAATGCCCTGCTAGTTGTATCCAGATGAACGCCGAGTGAAACGGACGAAAACAAAGTGACAGAAGCCAAAGATGAGTAACCAAGTGTTTCAAAAAATATAGGAAGGCAGAAACTTTGTAAAAAATCATGTTGTGAAAGAAAATGAATATAAATCAAATGTATAAATGTGTTTATGTATGTAATCATGTAGATTTAATTTGCACGTGTATGTGTGTGTATATTATGTGTATGTATGTACGCGTTGTAGCGGTGTATGAGTGGAAGTGATCGTGTTTCATATGTATTTAAGGTTTTTAATTATTTTTAAATGTTTCTGGAAAAGTTTTTAAAGAGATAGGACCTAGAAACGTGCCCTACATAGTGTGCAAGGGGTTTAGCACTTGATTACCCCGATTTTTTAGGGGGTACAGAGGGCAGTTACATAAATAAAAATAAAAATAAATTTCTAAATAGAACAAGAGGAAAAAGGAGAGAAACGAGAGATTGGGGTCGGTGATAAGGCACCACACAATCCCGCCAATACATGTGGTCCAGAGTATGAAGGCACGGGCGAGTATAGGGGAACTGTAGATCCAACCAACGATTTCGAAGAAACCGAAGGTGGTTGTGCACTGTCCTTTCACACAACTGGCCGTTCCAAACATATGAAGCTAGGGACTGAAAAGTGCCATCACCGACCCCCACTTTACTCCTAGATGTTTGTCTACGTCCCTGAATAGATGTTGTAAATCCCAACCCTTGCCTGAAAAGTGTGTATCCGTAATAAAAACGTAGAAAAAGCTCCCAAACAAAATTGAATACACCACTGTGTGTGCGCATGTGCACACATATATATAAATAACCCGGAGCCAGGGGTCCCCACACTGTCTGCAACCCACTCAAACGAACTTCCCCAATGTATTTATAATAAATTAAAATTATGTATAGTATATATATATATATATATGTGTGTGTGTGCCATTATTAATATTTCTATATATTTTAAAGAACCAATCATGTTGGGGTAATTGTGATCGGGGCTATTTTATGTAGGGGTACTTTATGGTCGGGCTATTTTGGGTAGGGTTCAAATAAAGGCGGGTAGGTTTAAGAGCTTAGGGTAAAAATGTTAGGTTTTAGGGTTGGGGGTATGATGGTTAGGTTTAGGGTTAGGGGGTTGTGATGGTTAGGTTTAGGGTTAGGGGTGTGATGGTTAGGTTTAGGGTTAGGGGTGTGATGGTTAGGTTTAGGGTTGGAGGGTATGATGGTTAGGTTTAGGGTTGGGTAAAGGGACGTGGGTAAAAATATTTTTGTAAATTAAAGGCTCTAGCACCCCGGAGCACTCAGGTCTCATTTAGACCTCGGGGGTATCGTGTGTCCAGTCTCTTGATCCATAAGGCTTCAGCTCTGAGACGATCCTTCAAAGACCAAGTTGGATTGGCTTGTAATCCCGTGGCCTGTAGTGACTGCACCCGTGTAATAAAAAGTGTTGTACAACATGTCTCCTTTTCTCGATTTTGTGAGTAATATTGTGTACGTGTTGGTATATTCGCACTCTCAGCTCGTTCTTTGTTTGTCCGACATATTGTTTTTACACTTTGTGCAATACACTAAATACACGCAGTTACAGGTCTCGTGGGATAACGCCCTGGGAGTTGGAACACCGTTCTGGAGAATCTGCTGACCACAAGCTGGGCTGGAGTATAATATTTGCAGCGGCCAATTCTACCCTTTGGAGGATTTTTATAAATTTTACTTTGGACCAATCTGTCTAATAAATTGGTGTTTCTACGATAGGCCGCTATAGGTTTGTGTCGTCTTAGAAAGTTTGAGGGTTCGAGGAATTTTTGAAAATTGGCTTTCAAGCACTGATTCAGCTGCTGACTCTGGAGGGAAAAATGCGCCACTAACGGTAAGATCTTGTTCCTGGGCGTGGTTTCGACCTCCTGAGTGGCCCTGGGTTGGTCAAAGGTTCTCAGAATTTTTCTCAAAAATGTGCGTGAGTAACCTCTCTGTCTAAGGGCCTGGAAAAGAATGTTTACAGCTGAAAGAAAAGAAGCGTTTTGTGTGCATATTCTTTTAAATCTTAATAACTGTGATTTAATAATTCCTCTGAATGTGTGTTTTGGGTGGAAACTGTGTCTGTGCAACAGAGAGTGAGTGTCCGTGTCTTTAAAATAAACCCTGAAGTCCAGCCGGCCCGTGTTCAAAAACTCCGGACCCTTAAACGACACCACATCCAAAAAGTTGACCTCACTGAGGTCAACTGTGTACTTGATCTTGATGGATTGTTGGTGGTGATTCAAGTGGTCAGTAAATTTGATAAAATCCTCCATCGAGTGTGTCCAAACCCCCCATATATCGTCCAGGAACCTGTAATACGCGTGAGGTCGTTTTGGAGCTGAGGTCAGTGCTGTGTGTTCCCAGTCCGCCATGAAAATGTTTGCGTAGGACGGGGCGAATTTTTTGCCCATGGCAGTGCCTTTTGTCTGTAAATAAAATTTGGAGTCGAATTCGAAATCATTTCGGGTTAAATTAATCTCTAATAGTTTTAAAATATATGTGTCCGGTCTGGCGGGATCTGGGTATTGGCGCATGCATTTTTCCACAGCTTTTAAACCGACCTCGGTCTCGATGTTAGTGTACAGACTGTCGATGTCGATGGTGAAGAGGAGAGCGTTAGGGGGTATAATTAATTCCTTTATTTTATCTATAAAATCGTACGTATCCTTAAGGTAGCTGGGGTGGCGTGTGGAGATGGGGTTTAAATAATGCTCGATATATTCGGCTGTATGATAAGTTTCGCTATTGCAGTCCGACACAATAGGTCGTCCGGCGGGATTTCGCCAGCTTACTCCACTTTTCCGGTTCCTTATGGATCTTAGGAAGTAAATAAAATCGTCTAGGCCGTGGATGGCTATCTCCCAATAAATAATCTCTCTGCGCCCCCCTAATAATTTTATTTTCTACCATTTCATTTAAAATTTCCTCCACCATGACTCTGGTCTGCGGGTATACAGGTTCCTGGAGGGTACAATAATGCTCCTGGACGGCCAACTGTCTTTCCCCTTCCCATATATATTGTTCTTTATCTAGGATGACAGTGGCGTTCCCCTTGTCTGCCGGTTTTATTATGATTTCTTTGTTCCTTTGTAACTCTAAAAGTGCTTTCTTTTCTTCTCTTGTAAAATTATCTAGGTTCCCTCAAGCCCCAATTTAAATGTGTGAGTGCGTAATTGTCTGCCCGAATGAGTTGCGTGACCTGTTTGGGGAGACATGCCAGTGACGGGTCCATTCTGATGGGCCAGTAAAGGGAATTTTTGTTTCTTCACTTTTTTCCTTCAAAGTAAGTTTCGAGTTTCACGCTTGGCGATGGTAGGTCTGCAGGTCCTTCATTAATTGGATTTTTGTGTTTTTACACCCTCGGGTGGGAATGAAGGAGAGACCTCTGAGAAGCACCGCCCGTTGTGCTCGTGTTAACTGAAACTTCTTTGATAAATTAACAATTAGTTTATTCTTTTCTTTTGTGGGACTCGGGACTCTAATAGTTTAAATGTGATCTCCAGTGGTCAAAAATTGCCCTGGCCGTGAGTGCTGTCCAGTGAACGCCGTCTCTGTCGACTCGGAACTGTTCCGCCGGCAACGCTGGAATGTAACCCGCACTCTTCCTAATGTGGCTATTGAGGTGCTCAATCATCACTTGTTCGCATACAACGGAAGTGTGGGTGCAAAATTAATCAACGGGATGAGCACTTCCGTCTTTGGAAGCCTCGCAGCCATAGCGTTGCGTGCTTTTCGTAGCTTCGGTAGCGCCGTTATTCTGTACCTTTGCTGGCGATTATTAAAGCCAAACGACAGAATAATTTTGTGAGGCTCCACCACGACCGTTGCTTTTTCTAGCAAGTTGGCCGCATGCTGCCACTTGGCTCCAGGAAACTGTCTATTTGGAGCTCGGAGTAGTTGTGCTGTGGCAGCCGAGCAACGCGTTGGAGTCTCCTATGATGACCAGTTTTTGTCAAGGTTAGACTCCAATCCAGCAGTTTGTTGCTCGTGTTGGTGTGTCTCATTGGACGTGTTGCTGAGCTATCTTGCGCTGCGGGCTGTGTGCTGTGAGGCTGTTCTTCGCTAACGGGTTGTGCTGGGGCAATATGGCCACTGGAGGTGCCTCTAAAATTTCTATGTGCTTCTTCTTACTGGTGTGCTTCCCTCTTGCAGGCTCTTTCTCAAGAGGAATTTCCCTATCCTTTTCTTGTATGGTCAGAGCTACATTTGTCACGGTGTGTTCGCTTAGCGGAATTATCTCGGTAAGGCCTGTGTGGGCCTTGGGACCGTTTTTCGGTACCAGTAACACCATTTTCGGCCTGTATGGGCCCTGCGGTCGTGTTTCGGTATTAATGACACCAGTGTCGGCCTGTATGGGCCTCTGTTCCGGGATGGGAACCTCATACGCTGTACAAAAATTTCGTGAGCGGCGAGAGGACCTTAGCTGGTTCTTCCTCCGAGTCGGGAATAAGATTATGCTAAGGGGAGGAATGGTCTGATCCTCTGAACTCCGCTTGTGTGAACGGTCTGTTTCGTGGCGAGTCCTCCTCGTTATTGTTTTCCCCTTCCTCCTCAGAAAAGTCCAGCTGTTCTAACAATTCTGTTCTCTTGGAGGGCCTCCATCGTTAGCAGCATGCGAAGATGTTTGTTCGTGGCGCTGGGGTCTCTTCAGGAGAATGATTTGAACTTTTGAGGCGGCCAACTCTTTGCGCCTTTGGGAGGGGAGATGCGACCTGTATGGGTCGAAGGATCTCTTTGGGATCCAGCGGATTGTCATCTTCACCCTCGTCATCAAAGGACCAGTCTCCCCTACTTTGTGGCCTATTGATTGATGTCCCCAGTGTGAGAAGACCCGGTGAGGTCTGTATTTCCACGTGTTGAACCTTTGCTTTGGGACGTGCTGAGATCTGGGGAGGAATCAGAGTGCTAGGACCCCGATATTGTATGGGGGGCGAGGCAGCCGCTTGAGCGTAAGTGCGAGCGCCAGATGTCGTAGCCTCGTTTGTAGAGCTTTGTGGTAAGGTGGACTTTTCTATCTCACATAGCTCTGCAGTGATTAAAGCCTCCGCTCTCTCAATTGTGTCTGCGTCAATTTGGACCCCATAATTTTTATCCGCCCATCCGGTGGCGATTTCAAAAGCTTGGGCCCAGTCCGCACGCTCTGTATCCTCCCTGATTTCTCGCATTGTATTTTCGATCTGATCCTCGTAATGTTGCTCAAGGATCAATTGAGTCGTGTATGACCAGTTCTGTGCACTTCCCCTAATCATCTGGGTGACTCGGTCATTGGGGAAGGCTGGTCTGATGGTGTTCATTAAAAGACCGGTGAGTCTTTTAAAAGTGATGGGTTGATTGCCCTCTATTTTGGTGGTAACTCTGCTCATGTGATGTGTCAATCTAATGAGTCTGTACATGAGTTGAATCGCTTTTTTGAGCGTAGGGGGAGCTGGGATAAATTCCTTATTTTGTTGTTTATATACTGTGCGACTCTGCTGTCCCTCACTTTCTTTCCGAGGGAAATAGCGTGTGTATCTGTCCCTTTTTGGTCTTTGTGTGTTATTTCTTACGCTCATATTCACGCTCCCAAATCTACCCCCATGATTAGCAAATGAGAGCACGTGATGACTACGGTGAATGGGAGCCGTGAGACGAGGGCCCCGTCCGGGAAGCCCTCTGGTTGGTTCTGCGTCCGCAGAAACCGGCCGCATATAGGGGGGATCTCGATCCATCTGAAATTCCATCTCCTGTTCGTCCTGAAACTCAGTGGCCGTGTTGTGAGTGAAGCCATCGCTGGATCTAGAAATTCTGTTTTTGCGGTTATAGCGCTTCTTATAGCGACCTACAGGATGTCCGTGCTGGGCCGACGAATTTCTAGGTGGAGGATCCAGAACGAAGGAGGGTCTTTTGTGAGTCCCATAATACGAGTCGTCTGAATTGTTGTAGTGTGTCAAATTATAATTGTTGGGATGTGTGTTGTGTGTGTAATTTTGTGTATTGTATGATTGGGCTCTCGATCTCTTTGTAAATCCCCTATTTGGCACGTATCTGTCCTCTGAGCGAGAGGAAAAGCGATCATTTCTCGTGACTCTGTTGTTGGGAGTGAAATTGTTGGCTCTAGAATGAGAATATCGTTGTTTCGTACGTCCCCTAGAGTACTCCATGATCAAAATTGCCAAAGGGAATGAGAGATTGAGAATGTGTGAAGAAAAAGTGAAAAAATAGGAGTAAAAATAAAAATAAAATGAACTTAAATTATTTTTTTGAGTTTTTTTGTTGTTTTTTAGAAAAAAAGAAAGGGTTCAAGCCGTTCTCGCGACGTTTCGACACGAACTGTGTCTTCCTCAGGCAAGGCTCGAACCGAAATAATAAATAAAAGAAAGCTGTGCACAAAAAGTTATATATTATATGTTGAAATTTTACAAGAAGGCAGTCTAAGCAGTCGTTCGTTCAAATGGGTGAAAGCAAGTAAGTGCGCTGTGCTGAGCTTGGGCTCTCCCTCAATATGGGTTTCAATGAGGGTGAGACCCAGATTTAGATTAAAATAAGCTGTGCACTTACTGCAAAAAAATATATTTTAATGAAACGAACTGCCTAGGGGGATATAAAATAGATATATTTTGATGCTCAGATAATTTTATATATTATTTTTTTCTATATATTTTATATTTTTTAATTCGAAATCCAACTTGCATTGATCGTCCCGTTTTGATGACGTCACGCTCGTCCAAGTGCAGCGCAATGCCCTGCTAGTTGTATCCAGATGAACGTCGAGTGAAACGGACGAAAACAAAGTGACAGAAGCCAAAGATGAGTAACCAAGTGTTTCAAAAAAATATAGGAAGGCAGAAACTTTGTAAAAAATCATGTTGTGAAAGAAAATGAATATAAATCAAATGTATAAATGTGTTTATGTATGTAATCATGTAGATTTAATTTGCACGTGTATGTGTGTGTATATTATGTGTATGTATGTACGCGTTGTAGCGGTGTATGAGTGGAAGTGATCGTGTTTCATATGTATTTAAGGTTTTTAATTATTTTTAAATGTTTCTGGAAAAGTTTTTAAAGAGATAGGACCTAGAAACGTGCCCTACATAGTGTGCAAGGGGTTTAGCACTTGATTACCCCGATTTTTTAGGGGGTACAGAGGGCAGTTACATAAATAAAAATAAAAATAAATTTCTAAATAGAACAAGAGGAAAAAGGAGAGAAACGAGAGATTGGGGGGGTCGGTGATAAGGCACCACACAATCCCCGCCAATACATGTGGTCCAGAGTATGAAGGCACGGGCGAGTATAGGGGAACTGTAGATCCAACCAACGATTTCCGAAGAAACCGAAGGTGGTTGTGCACTGTCCTTTCACACAACTGGCCGTTCCACACATATGAAGCTAGGGACTGAAAAGTGCCATCACCGACCCCCCCACTTTACTCCTAGATGTTTGTCTACGTCCCTGAATAGATGTTGTAAATCCCAACCCTTGCCTGAAAAGTGTGTATCCGTAATAAAAACGTAGAAAAAGCTCCCAAACAAAATTGAATACACCACTGTGTGTGCGCATGTGCACACATATATATAAATAACCCGGAGCCAGGGGTCCCCACACTGTCTGCAACCCACTCAAACGAACTTCCCCAATGTATTTATAATAAATTAAAATTATGTATAGTATATATATATATATATATGTGTGTGTGTGCCATTATTAATATTTCTATATATTTTAAAGAACCAATCATGTTGGGGTAATTGTGATCGGGGCTATTTTATGTAGGGGTACTTTATGGTCGGGCTATTTTGGGTAGGGTTCAAATAAAGGCGGGGTAGGTTTAAGAGCTTAGGGTAAAAAATGTTAGGTTTTAGGGTTGGGGGGGTATGATGGTTAGGTTTAGGGTTAGGGGGGGTTGTGATGGTTAGGTTTAGGGTTAGGGGGGGTGTGATGGTTAGGTTTAGGGTTAGGGGTGTGATGGTTAGGTTTAGGGTTGGAGGGTATGATGGTTAGGTTTAGGGTTGGGTAAAGGGACGTGGGTAAAAAAATATTTTTTGTAAATTAAAAGGCTCTAGCACCCCCGGAGCACTCAGGTCTCATTTAGACCTCGGGGGTATCGTGTGTCCAGTCTCTTGATCCATAAGGCTTCAGCTCTGAGACGATCCTTCAAAGACCAAGTTGGATTGGCTTGTAATCCCGTGGCCTGTAGTGACTGCACCCGTGTAATAAAAAGTGTTGTACAACATGTCTCCTTTTCTCGATTTTGTGAGTAATATTGTGTACGTGTTGGTATATTCGCACTCTCAGCTCGTTCTTTGTTTGTCCGACATATTGTTTCTTACACTTTGTGCAATACACTAAATACACGCAGTTACAGGTCTCGTGGGATAACGCCCTGGGAGTTGGAACACCGTTCTGGAGAATCTGCTGACCACAAGCTGGGCTGGAGTATAATATTTGCAGCGGCCAATTCTACCCTTTGGAGGATTTTTATAAATTTTACTTTGGACCAATCTGTCTAATAAATTGGTGTTTCTACGATAGGCCGCTATAGGTTTGTGTCGTCTTAGAAAGTTTGAGGGTTCGAGGAATTTTTGAAAATTGGCTTTCAAGCACTGATTCAGCTGCTGACTCTGGAGGGAAAAATGCGCCACTAACGGTAAGATCTTGTTCCTGGGCGTGGTTTCGACCTCCTGAGTGGCCCTGGGTTGGTCAAAGGTTCTCAGAATTTTTCTCAAAATGTGCGTGAGTAACCTCTCTGTCTAAGGGCCTGGAAAAGAATGTTTACAGCTGAAAGAAAAGAAGCGTTTTGTGTGCATATTCTTTTAAATCTTAATAACTGTGATTTAATAATTCCTCTGAATGTGTGTTTTGGGTGGAAACTGTGTCTGTGCAACAGAGAGTGAGTGTCCGTGTCTTTAAAATAAACCCTGAAGTCCAGCCGGCCCGTGTTCAAAAACTCCGGACCCTTAAACGACACCACATCCAAAAAGTTGACCTCATTGAGGTCAACTGTGTACTTGATCTTGATGGATTGTTGGTGGTGATTCAAGTGGTCAGTAAATTTGATAAAATCCTCCATCGAGTGTGTCCAAACCCCCCATATATCGTCCAGGAACCTGTAATACGCGTGAGGTCGTTTTGGAGCTGAGGTCAGTGCTGTGTGTTCCCAGTCCGCCATGAAAATGTTTGCGTAGGACGGGGCGAATTTTTTGCCCATGGCAGTGCCTTTTGTCTGTAAATAAAATTTGGAGTCGAATTCGAAATCATTTCGGGTTAAATTAATCTCTAATAGTTTTAAAATATATGTGTCCGGTCTGGCGGGATCTGGGTAGGCGCATGCATTTTTCCACAGCTTTTAAACCGACCTCGGTCTCGATGTTAGTGTACAGACTGTCGATGTCGATGGTGAAGAGGAGAGCGTTAGGGGGTATAATTAATTCCTTTATTTTATCTATAAAATCGTACGTATCCTTAAGGTAGCTGGGGTGGCGTGTGGAGATGGGGTTTAAATAATGCTCGATATATTCGGCTGTATGATAAGTTTCGCTATTGCAGTCCGACACAATAGGTCGTCCGGGCGGGATTTCGCCCGGCTTACTCCACTTTTCCGGTTCCTTATGGATCTTAGGAAGTAAATAAAATCGTCTAGGCCGTGGATGGCTATCTCCCAATAAATAATCTCTCTGCGCCCCCCTAATAATTTTATTTTCTACCATTTCATTTAAAATTTCCTCCACCATGACTCTGGTCTGCGGGTATACAGGTTCCTGGAGGGTACAATAATGCTCCTGGACGGCCAACTGTCTTTCCCCTTCCCATATATATTGTTCTTTATCTAGGATGACAGTGGCGTTCCCCTTGTCTGCCGGTTTTATTATGATTTCTTTGTTCCTTTGTAACTCTAAAAGTGCTTTCTTTTCTTCTCTTGTAAAATTATCTGGTTCCCTCAAGCCCCAATTTAAATGTGTGAGTGCGTAATTGTCTGCCCGAATGAGTTGCGTGACCTGTTTGGGGAGACATGCCAGTGACGGGGTCCATTCTGATGGGCCAGTAAAGGGAATTTTTTGTTTCTTCACTTTTTTTCCTTCAAAGTAAGTTTCGAGTTTCACGCGGCGATGGTAGGTCTGCAGGTCCTTCATTAATTGGATTTTTTGTGTTTTTACACCCCTCGGGGTGGGAATGAAGGAGAGACCTCTGAGAAGCACCGCCCGTTGTGCTCGTGTTAACTGAAACTTCTTTGATAAATTAACAATTAGTTTATTCTTTTCTTTTGTGGGACTCGGGGACTCTAATAGTTTAAATGTGATCTCCAGTGGTCAAAAATTGCCCTGGCCGTGAGTGCTGTCCAGTGAACGCCGTCTCTGTCGACTCGGAACTGTTCCGCCGGCAACGCTGGAATGTAACCCGCACTCTTCCTAATGTGGCTATTGAGGTGCTCAATCATCACTTGTTCGCATACAACGGAAGTGTGGGTGCAAAATTAATCAACGGGATGAGCACTTCCGTCTTTGGAAGCCTCGCAGCCGCAACGCTATGCGTGCTTTTCGTAGCTCGGTAGCGCCGTTATTCTGTACCTTTGCTGACGATTATTAAAGCCAAACGACAGAATAATTTTGTGAGGCTCCACCACGACCGTTGCTTTTTCTAGCAAGTTGGCCGCATGCTGCCACTTGGCTCCAGGAAACTGTCTATTTGGAGCTCGGAGTAGTTGTGCTGTGGCAGCCGAGCAACGTTGGAGTCTCCTATGATGACCAGTTTTTTTGTCAAGGTTAGACTCCAATCCAGCAGTTTGTTGCTCGTGTTGGTGTGTCTCATTGGACGTGTTGCTGAGCTATCTTGCGCTGCGGGCTGTGTGCTGTGAGGCTGTTCTTCGCTAACGGGGTTGTGCTGGGGCAATATGGCCACTGGAGGTGCCTCTAAAATTTCTATGTGCTTCTTCTTACTGGTGTGCTTCCCTCTTGCAGGCTCTTTCTCAAGAGGAATTTCCCTATCCTTTTCTTGTATGGTCAGAGCTACATTTGTCACGGTGTGTTCGCTTAGCGGAATTATCTCCGGTAAGGCCTGTGTGGGCCTTGGGACCGTTTTTTCGGTACCAGTAACACCATTTTCGGCCTGTATGGGCCCTGCGGTCGTGTTTCGGTATTAATGACACCAGTGTCGGCCTGTATGGGCCTCTGTTCCGGGATGGGAACCTCATACGCCGTACAAAAATTTCGTGAGCGCGAGAGGACCTTAGCTGGTTCTTCCTCCGAGTCGGGGAATAAGATTATGCTAAGGGGGGAGGAATGGTCTGATCCTCTGAACTCCGCTTGTGTGAACGGTCTGTTTCGTGGCGAGTCCTCCTCGTTATTGTTTTCCCCTTCCTCCTCAGAAAAGTCCAGCTGTTCTAACAATTCTGTTCTCTTGGAGGGCCTCCATCGTTAGCAGCATGCGAAGATGTTTGTTCGTGTTCTTGCGGGGGTCTCTTCAGGGAGAATGATTTGAACTTTTTTGAGGCGGCCAACTCTTTGCGCCTTTGGGAGGGGAGATGCGACCTGTATGGGTCGAAGGATCTCTTTGGGATCCAGCGGATTGTCATCTTCACCCTCGTCATCAAAGGACCAGTCTCCCCTACTTTGTGGCCTATTGATTGATGTCCCCAGTGTGAGAAGACCCGGTGAGGTCTGTATTTCCACGTGTTGAACCTTTGCTTTGGGACGTGCTGAGATCTGGGGAGGAATCAGAGTGCTAGGACCCGATATTGTATGGGGCGAGGCAGCCGCTTGAGCGTAAGTGCGGCGCCAGATGTCGTAGCCTCGTTTGTAGAGCTTTGTGGTAAGGTGGACTTTTCTATCTCACATAGCTCTGCAGTGATTAAAGCCTCCGCTCTCTCAATTGTGTCTGCGTCAATTTGGACCCCATAATTTTTATCCGCCCATCCGGTGGCGATTTCAAAAGCTTGGGCCCAGTCCGCACGCTCTGTATCCTCCCTGATTTCTCGCATTGTATTTTCGATCTGATCCTCGTAATGTTGCTCAAGGATCAATTGAGTCGTGTATGACCAGTTCTGTGCACTTCCCCTAATCATCTGGGTGACTCGGTCATTGGGGAAGGCTGGTCTGATGGTGTTCATTAAAAGACCGGTGAGTCTTTTAAAAGTGATGGGTTGATTGCCCTCTATTTTGGTGGTAACTCTGCTCATGTGATGTGTCAATCTAATGAGTCTGTACATGAGTTGAATCGCTTTTTTGAGCGTAGGGGGAGCTGGGATAAATTCCTTATTTTGTTGTTTATATACTGTGCGACTCTGCTGTCCCTCACTTTCTTTCCGAGGGAAATAGCGTGTGTATCTGTCCCTTTTTGGTCTTTGTGTGTTATTTCTTACGCTCATATTCACGCTCCCAAATCTACCCCCATGATTAGCAAATGAGAGCACGTGATGACTACGGTGAATGGGAGCCGTGAGACGAGGGCCCCGTCCGGGAAGCCCTCTGGTTGGTTCTGCGTCCGCAGAAACCGGCCGCATATAGGGGGGATCTCGATCCATCTGAAATTCCATCTCCTGTTCGTCCTGAAACTCAGTGGCCGTGTTGTGAGTGAAGCCATCGCTGGATCTAGAAATTCTGTTTTTGCGGTTATAGCGCTTCTTATAGCGACCTACAGGATGTCCGTGCTGGGCCGACGAATTTCTAGGTGGAGGATCCAGAACGAAGGAGGGTCTTTGTGAGTCCCATAATACGAGTCGTCTGAATTGTTGTAGTGTGTCAAATTATAATTGTTAGGATGTGTGTTGTGTGTGTAATTTTGTGTATTGTATGATTGGGCTCTCGATCTCTTTGTAAATCCCCTATTTGGCACGTATCTGTCCTCTGAGCGAGAGGAAAAGCGATCATTTCTCGTGACTCTGTTGTTGGGAGTGAAATTGTTGGCTCTAGAATGAGAATATCGTTGTTTCGTACGTCCCCTAGAGTACTCCATGATCAAAATTGCCAAAGGGAATGAGAGATTGAGAATGTGTGAAGAAAAAGTGAAAAAATAAGAGTAAAAATAAAAATAAAATGAACTTAAATTATTTTTTTGAGTTTTTTTGTTGTTTTTTAGAAAAAAAGAAAGGGTTCAAGCCGTTCTCGCGACGTTTCGACACAAACTGTGTCTTCCTCAGGCAAGGCTCGAACCGAAATAATAAATAAAAGAAAGCTGTGCACAAAAAGTTATATATTATATGTTGAAATTTTATAAGAAGGCAGTCTAAGCAGTCGTTCGTTCAAATGGGTGAAAGCAAGTAAGCGCGCTGTGCTGAGCTTGGGCTCTCCCTCAATATGGGTTTCAATGAGGGTAAGACCCAGATTTAGATTAAAATAAGCTGTGCACTTACTGCAAAAATATATATTTTAATGAAACGAACTGCCTAGGGGGATATAAAATAGATATATTTTGATGCTCAGATAATTTTATATATTATTTTTTTCTATATATTTTATATTTTTTAATTCGAAATCCAACTTGCATTGATCGTCCCGTTTTGATGACGTCACGCTCGTCCAAGTGCAGCGCAATGCCCTGCTAGTTGTATCCAGATGAACGTCGAGTGAAACGGACGAAAACAAAGTGACAGAAGCCAAAGATGAGTAACCAAGTGTTTCAAAAAAATATAGGAAGGCAGAAACTTTGTAAAAAATCATGTTGTAAAAGAAAATGAATATAAATCAAATGTATAAATGTGTTTATGTATGTAATCATGTAGATTTAATTTGCACGTGTATGTGTGTGTATATTATGTGTATGTATGTACAGCGTTGTAGCGGTGTATGAGTGGAAGTGATCGTGTTTCATATGTTTTTAAGGTTTTTAATTATTTTTAAATGTTTCTGGAAAAGTTTTTAAAGAGATAGGACCTAGAAACGTGCCCTACATAGTGTGCAAGGGGTTTAGCACTTAATTACCCGATTTTTAGGGGTACAGAGGGCAGTTACATAAATTAAATTAAAAATAAATTTCTAAATAGAACAAGAGGAAAAAGGAGAGAACGAGAGATTGGGGGGGTCGGTGATAAGGCACAATCCAATCCCTGCCAATACATGTGGTCCAGAGTATGAAGGCACTGGCGAGTATAGGGGAACTGTAAATCCAACCAACGATTTCCGAAGAAACCGAAGGTGGTTGTGCACTGTCCTTTCACACAACTGGCGTTCCACACATATGAAGCTAGGGATTGAAAAGTGCCATCACCGACCCCCCCACTTTACTCCTAGATGTTTGTCTACGTCCCTGAATAGATGTTGTAAATCCCAACCCTTGCCTGAAAAGTGTGTATCCGTAATAAAAAACGTAGAAAAAAGCTCTTAAACAAAATTGAATATACCATTGTGTGTGCGTATGTGTATATATATATATAAAACCCGGAGTCAGGGGGTCCTCATATTGTCTGTAACCCACTCAAATGAACTTTTTTAATGTATTTATAATAAATTAAAATTATGTATAGTATATATATATATATATATGTGTGTGTGCCATTATTAATATTTCTATATATTTTAAAGAACCAATCATGTTGGGGTAATTGTGATCGGGGCTATTTTATATAGGGTACTTTATGGTCGGGCTATTTTGGGTAGGGTTCAAATAAAGGCGGGTATAGAAGTTTAAGAGCTTAGGTAAAAAAATGTTAGGTTTTAGGTTGGGGGTATGATGTTAGGTTTAGGTTAGGGGGTATGGACATAGGTTTAGGTTAGGGGAAGGTGTGATGGTTAGGTTTAGGGTTAGGGGTTGTGATGGTTAGGTTTAGGTTAGGGGTGATGGGACATAGGTTTAGGTTAGGGTGATGGTTAGGGGTTTAGGCTGGAGTAAGAAAGTAGGGTTAGGAAGAATTAGGTTAGGTTAGGGTTAGGCTAGCTAGTTGTGTTAGGGTGTGGTTAGGTTAAAGCCAGTTAGGCTAGGTTAAAGAAGAAGTTAGGTTAAGTGTTAGGTTAAAGAAGTTAAGTGCTAGGTTAGGTTAGGGTTAGGTTGCTAAAGGTTAGGTTGTGTTAGGGGTTAGTTAGGTTAGGTTAGGTTAGGTTAGGTTAGGGTTAGGTTAGGTTAAAGAAGCAAGTAGGTTAGGTTAGTTAGGTTAGGTTAGAAGAAGAAGAAGAAGTTAGGTTAGTTAGAAAGTGCAGAGTTGTGCTAGCTGTAAGCAAAGGTTAGGTTAGGCTAGGCTAGGTTAAGAAAAGCCAGGTTGGTTAGGTTGTGTTAGGCTAGGTTAGTTAGTGTTGTAAGAAGTTGCTAGGTTAGTTAGGTTAGGTTAGGAAGAAGTTAGGTTGTGCTTAAAGGTTAGGTTGAAGAAGTTAGGTTAGGTTAGGGTTAGGTTAGTGGTTAGGTTAGGTTAGTTAAGCAAAGAAGAAGAAGTTAGGTTAGGTTGTTAGGTTAGGTTAGGTTAAGGTTAAAGAAGAAGAAGAAGAAGAAGTAGTTAGGAAGAAGGCTAGGTTAGTTGTGTTAGGTTAGGTGCTAGGTTAGGCCAGGTTGAAGTTGTGTTGTGGTGTTGTGCTGTGTTGTGCTGTGCTTGTGCTAGGCTGTGCTGTTAGGCTGTTAGAAGAAGCCAGGGCGCGAAGCAAAGTGTTGTGAAGTGTTAAAGAAGAAGGCTAGAAGTTAGTGTTAGGTTGTGTTAGCTATAGAAGTTAGTGTTAGGTGGTTAAATAGTGTTAGGTGCTGTGCTAGGTTAAAGAAGAAGAAGAAGAAGAAGAAGTAGGTTGTGTTAGGTTAAAGGTTAGGTTAGGTTAAGTAAGAAGAAGAAGAAGTTAAGGCCAGGTTAGGTTAGCTGTAAGCTAGGTTGTGTCAGGTTAGGTTAGGTTAGTTAGTTAGTTAGGTTAGGTTAGGTTAGGTTGTGTTGTGTTAGGTTAGGTTGTAGGTTAGGTTAGGAAGAAGAAGAAGAAGTTGAGGTTAGGTTAGTTAGGCAGTTGAACAGTTAGGTTAGGTTAGGTGTGCTGTGCTGTGCCAGGTTGTGTTAGGTGTTAGGTTAGTGCTAGGTTGTGCTTAAAGAAGGAAATTAGTGTTAGGTGCTTAGTGTTAGGTTGTGCTAGGTTAGGTCAGGTTAGGCTAGGTTGTGCTAGGTTAGGTTAGGCTAGGCGAAAGAAGAAGGTTAGGTTAAAGAAGTTAGTAAGGTTAGGTTAGGTTTAGGTTAGGCTAGGTTAGGTTAGGTTAGGTTGAAGAAGTTAAAGGTTAGGTTAGGCTTAGGTTAGGTTAGGTTAGGTTAGGTTAGGTTAGGTTAAGAAGAAGTTAGGTTAGGTTAGGTTAGGTTAGAGTTAGTTAGGTTAGGTTAGCTAGGTTATTAGTAGTTAGGTTAGGTTAGGGTTAGGTTAGGTTAGGTTAGGTTAGGTTAGGTTAGGTTAGGTTAGGTTAGGTTAGGTTAGGTTAGGTTTGTGGTTGTGCTGAAGAATGTGCTTGTGCTAAAGAAGTTAGCTAAGTTAGGTTGCTGAAGAAGAAGAAGAAGAGTGTTGTGCTAGCTGCCAGGGCTAGTTCAGGTTGTTAAAGAAGAAGAAGAAGAAGCTAGAGTTAGGAAGAAGAAGAAGTGTTGAAGGTTAGGTTAGTTAAAGCTAGGCTAGGAAGAAGGCTTAGAAATAGGTTAGGTTGTGCTTAGGTTAAAGAAATAGCTTAGCTAGGCAGTTAGTTAAAGCTGAAGTTGTGCTAGGTTAGGTTAGTTGTGTTAGGTTAGGAAGCAGAGGTTAGTTAGGCTAGGTTGAAGTTAGTGTTAGGGTTAGGTTAGGTTAGGTTAGTTAAGAAGCAAAGTTAGGTTAGGTTAGAAGAAGCAAGAAGGTTAGGTTAGGTTAAGTAGAAGAAGAAGAAGAAGTTAGGTTAAAGAAGAAGAAGAAGAAGTTAGGTTAGGTTAGGCTAAAGAAGAAGAAGAAGAAGAAGAAGCCTGCCAGGTTGTGGTTAGGCTGTGCTAGGTTGTGCTGTGCCAGCCAGTGTTGTGTTGAAGTTGTGCCAGGTTGTGCTGTGCTGTGCTGTGCAGTTGTGCTAGGTTAGTTAGGTTAGGGAAGAAGAAGAAGCCAAGAAGAAGAAGAAGCCAGTTGTGCTAGGCCAAAGAAGAAGTTAGGCCAGAAGTTAGGTTAGAGTTAGTTAAAGAAGCTAGTTGAAGAAGAAGAAGAAATAGGTTAGGTTAGGTTAGGTTAGGCAAAGAAGTTATTAGGTTAAAGAAGAGGTTAGGTTGAGGTTAGGTTAGGTTAGGTTAGGTTAGGTTAGGTTAGAAGGTTAGGCAGTTTGAAAGTAAGGTTAGGCTAGGCTAGGTTAGTGTTAGTTAGGTTAGGTTAGTTAGTTAGGTTAGGTTAGTTAGGTTAGGTTAGGTTAGGTTAGGCTAGGTTAGGTTGAAGAAGAAGAAGAAGAGTTAGAAGAAGTTAGGTTAAAGAAGAAGAATTAGGAAGAAGAAGAAGGCCAGGCCAGCTGTGCTAGTTATGCTGTGCCAGGCCAGGTTGCTAGCTAGGCCAGGTTGTGCTGATAGGCCAAGGCAGTTGTGCTAGGCCAGGTTAGGAAGTTGAAGAAGCAAATAGGCTAGGCCAGTGTTGTGGCTAGTGGCCAAAACTAGCTGTTAGTGGCTAGGCTGACAGCTAAAGTGCAGTTGTAATAACCAGCTTAGGTTAGGTTCAGCTTAAATAGGCAAATAGGCTTAGGTTAGGTGTAATAGGGCCAGCCAGAAGCTGTGCCAGGGTTAGGTTGGCTAGCTTGGCTGCTTGTGGCTAGGCTAGGCTAGGTTAGGCTAGGTTAGGCTAGGGGTTAGAAGTAGGCTAGAAGAGAAGAAGAAGGTTGAAGTTAGGTTAGGGTTAGGTTAAAGAAGAAGAAGAAGAAGTTAGGCTAGGGTTAGGTTAGTTAGGTTAGGTTAGGTAATTAGTTAGGTTAAGAAGTTAGGTTAGGCTAGGCTAGGTTAGGTTAGTGCTAGGAAGAAGAAGAAGCTGTAGGTTGTGCTAGTGCTAGGTTAAGGTTAGTTAGGTTAGGTGTGCTAGGTTAGGCCAGGCTAGGCCAGGCCAGGGCTTAGGTTGTGCTAGGTTGAAGGTTAGGTTAGGTTAGGTTGGTGAGCAGTTAGGTTGCTAGGTTAGGTTGTGGAGGCTAGGTTAGGCTAGGTTAGGTTAGGTTAGGTTTAGGCTAGGTTAGGTTAGGTTAGGTTAGGTTAGGTTAGTTAGGTTAGGCTAGGTTAGGTTAGGTTAGGTTAGGTTAGAAGGTTAAAGAAGGTTAGGTTAGGTTAGGTTAGGTTAGGTTAGGTTAAGAAGAAGAAGAAGAAGAAGAAGAAGAAGAAGTTAGGTTAGGTTAGGTTAGGTTAGGTTGTGGTTAGGTTAGGTTAGGTTAGTTAGGTTAGCAAGAAGAAGTTGTGTTAGGTTAGGTTAGGTTAAGGGAAGTTAGGGTTAGGGTTAGGGTTAGGGTTAGGTTAGGTTAGGGTTAGGTTAGGGAGTTAGGGTTAGGAGTTAGGGTTAGGTTAGGGTTAGGTTAGGCTAGTTAGGTTAGGTTAGGTTAGGGTTAGGTTAGGTTAGGTTAGGTTAGGTTAGGTTAGGTTAAGTTAGGGTTAGAAGAAGAAGAAGTTAGTTAGGTTAGGTTAGGTTAGGTTAGGCTAGGTTAGGTTAGGTTAGGTTAGGTTGAAGAAGAAGAAGTTGTGCTAGGTTGTGCTAGGTTGAAGTTGTGCCAGGTTGTGCTAGGTTAGGCTAGGTTGTGTAGTGTTGTGCTAGCAGGTTGTGTTAGGCTAGGTTAAAGAAGAAGAAGAAGAAGAAGTTAGGTTAGGTTAGGTTAGGTTAAGAAGTTAGGTTAGGTTAGGTTAGGTTAGGTTAAGGTTAGGTTAGAAGAAGAAGAAGAAGTTAGGTTGAGGTTAGGCTAAAGAAGTTAGGTTAGGTTAGGTTAGGTTAAAGAAGAAGAGTTAGGTTAGGTTAGGTTAGGTTAAGAAGAAGAAGAAGTTAAGAAGAATAGGTTAGGAAGAAGAAGTTAGGTTAGGTTAGGTTAGGAAGGTTAAGCAGTTGTGTTGTGGTTAGGTTGTAAGGTTAGGTTAGGCCAGTTGTGTTAAGAAGTTAGGTTGCTAGGTTAGTGTTAGAGGTTAGGTTGAAGAAGAAGAAGTTAGGCTAGGCTGTGTTAGAGTTAGGTTAGTTAGGTTAGAAGAAGTTAGGTTGAAGAAGAAGGTTAGGTGTTAGGTTAAAGGTTAAGAAGTTAAAAGAAGAAGAAGTTAGGTTAGGTTAGAAGAAGAAGAAGAAGTTAGGGGTTAAAGAAGTTAGGTTAGGTTAGGAAGAAGTTAGGTTAAAGAAGAAGAAGAAGTTAGAAGTTAGTTAGGTTAGGTTAGGTTAGGTTAGGTTAGGTTAGGTTAGGTTAGGTTAAAAGAAGTTAGGTTAGGCTAGGGTTAGGCTGTGGCTAGGTTAGGTTGAGTTGTGCTGTTAGGTTGTGCTGTGTTGTTGTGCTAGGTTAGTGCTAGGCCAGGGTTAGTGTTAGTGTTGTGTTAGTGTTGTGCTAAAGTTAGGTTAGGTTAGGTTAGTTGAAGAAGAAGAAGTTAGGTTAGTGTTAGGTTAGGGGTTAGGTTAGTTAGGTTAAGAAGAAGAAGAAGAAGAAGTTAGTAGTTAGGTTAGTTAAAGAAGTTAGAAGAAGAAGAAGTTGAAGTTAGGTTGTGTTGAAGAAGTTGTTGTAAGAAGAAGTTAGGTTAGGTTGAAGAAGAAGAAGTTAGGTTAGGTTAAAGAAGTGTTAGTGTTAGGTTAGGTTAGTTAGGTTAGTGTTAAAGAAGTTAGGTTAAAGAAGTTAGTTGTGCTAGGTTGTGCTAGGTTAAAGAAGAAGAAGAAGTTGTGTTAGAAGAAGTTAGGTTAGGTTAGTTGTTAAAGAATAGGTTAGGTTAGGTTAAAGAAGAAGGAGTTAGGTTAAAGAAGAAGAAGAAGAAGTTAGTTAGTTAGAGTTGTGCTAGGTTAGGTTAGGTTAGTGTTAGGTTAGAGTTAGGTTAGGCTAGGTTAAGAAGAAGTTAGGTTAGGTTAGGTTAGAAGTTAGAAGAAGAAGAAGTTAGGTTAGGTTAGGTTAGGCTAGGTTAGGTTAGGTTGAAGAAGAAGAAGAAGTTAGGTTAGAAGAAGAAGAAGAAGAAGAAGCAGGTTAGGCTAAAGGTTGTGTTAGGTTGTGTTGTGCTAAAGTTAGGTTGTGCTGTGTTAAATAGGTTAGGCCAGGTTAGGTTAGGTTGTGTTAAAGAAGTTGTGTTAGGTTAGGTTAGGTTGTGTTAAAGAAGTTAGGTTAGGTTGGCTAGGTTAAAGAAGAAGAAGAAGAAGAAGAAGTTAGGTTAGGTTAGGTTAGGTTAGGTTAGGTTAGGTTAGGTTAAAGGTTAGGTTAGGTTAGAAGAAGCTAGGTTAGTTAGGTTAAAGAAGAAGTTAGGTTAGGTTAGGTTAGGTTAGGTTAGAAGAAGAAGAAGAAGAAGAAGAAGTTAGGTTAAAGAAGAAGAAGAAGTTAGTTGTGCTAGCTAGGTTGTGTTGTGGTTGTGCTAGGTTAGGCTAGGTTAGGAAGAGTTGTGTTGTGAGTTGTGTTGTGTGTTGTGTTAGTTGTGTTAGGGAAGGGTTAAGGTTGAAGAAGAAGAAGTTAGGTTGTGCTAGGTTAAAAGAAGAAAGAAGAAGTTAAGTTAGTGTTAGGGTTAGGTTAGGTTAAAGAAGAAGAAGAAGAAAGAAGTTAAAGAAGAAGGTTAGGTTAGGTTAGGTTAGGTTAAAGAAGAAGAAGAAGCAGTTAGGTTAGGTTAAGAAGAAGAAGAAGTTAGAAAGAAGAAGAAGAAGAAGAAGAAGAAGAAGAAGAAGTTAGGTTAGTGCTAGGCTAGGTTGTAAGAAGTTGTGCTAGGTTAGGCAGTTAGGTTGAAGTTAGGTTAGGTTAGGTTGTGCTAGGCAGGTTAGGTTAGTGTTAGGTTAGAAGAAAGAAGTTAGGTTAGGTTAGGTTAGGTTAGTAGTTAGGTTAGGTTAGGTTAAAGAGTTAGGCTAGAAGTTAGGTTAGGTTAGGTTAGGTTGTGTTAGGGGTTAGAAGGTTAGGTTAGGTTAGAAGTTAGGTTAGAAGAAGAAGTTAGGGGTTAGGTTAAGAAGAAGTTGTGCTAGGTTAGGTTAGAAGGGTTGTGTTAGAAGTTAGGTTAGAAGTTAGGTTAGGTTAGGTTAGGTTAGGTTAGAGAAGAAGAAGAAGAAGAAGAAGTTAGGGTTAGGTTAGGGTTAGGTTAGTGTTAGGTTAGGTTAGGTTAGGTTAGGGTTAGGTTAGGTTAGGGTTAGGTTAGGTTAGGTTAGGTTAGGTTAGGTTAGGCAGGTTAGGTTGTGTTAGGTTAGGTTAGGTTAGGTTAGGTTAGGTTAGGCTAGGTTAGGTTAAAGAAGAAGAAGAAGTTAGGTTGTATAGGTTAGGTTAGGTTAGGTTAGGTTAAGAAGTTAAAGTAAAGGTTAGGTTAAGAAAAGGTGTTAGGTTAGGTTAGGTTGTAAGAAGAAGTTAGGTTAGGCAAGGTTAAGGTTAGGTTAGGTTAAAGAAGAAGTTAAGAAGAAGGTTAGGTTAGGTTAGGTTAGGTTAGGTTAGGGTTAGGTTAGGTTAGGTTAGGTTAGGTTAGGTTAGGTTAGGTTGAAGAAGAAGTTAGGTTAGGTTAGGTTAGGTTAGGTTAGGTTGAAGTTAGGTTAGGTTAGGTTAGGTTAGGTTAGGTTAGGTTAGGTTAAAGAAGAAGTTAGGTTAGTTGTGTTAGGTTAGTTAGGTTAGGTTAGGTTAGGTTAGGTTAGAAGAAGGTTAGGTTAGGTTAGGTTAGGTTAGAAGAAGAAGTTAGGTTAGGTTAGGTTAGGTTAGGTTAGGTTAGGTTAGGTTAGGTTAGGTTAGAAGAAGAAGAAGTTAGTGTTGAAGGTTAGGTTAAAGAAGAAGAAGAAAATAGGTTAGGTTAGTGTTAGGTTAAAGAAGAAGAAGAAGAAGTTAGGTTAGGTTAGGTTGTGTTGAAGAAGAAGTTAGGGGTTGTGTTAGTGTTGTGCTAGGTTGAAGTTGTGTTAGGTTAGGTTAGGTTAGGTTAGGTTAGGTTAGGTTAGGTTAGGTTAGTTAAGGGTTAGGTTAGGTTAGGTTAGGTTAGGTTGAAGAGTTAGTAAAGAAGTTAGGTTAGGTTAGGTTAGGTTAGGTTAGGTTAGTTAGTTAGGTTAGGTTAAAGTTAGGTTAGAAAGTTAGGTTAGGTTAGGTTAGGTTAGGTTAGGTTAGGTTAGGTTAGGTTAGGTTAGGTTGAAGAAGAAGAAGTTAGGTTAAGTTAGGTTAGGTTAGAGGTTAGTGTTAGGTTAAGTTAGGTTAGGTTAGGTTAGGTTAGGTTAGGTTAGGTTGTAGGTTAGGTTAGTGCTTAGGTTAGGTTAGGTTGTGGTTAGTTGTGTTAGGTTGAAGTGTTAGGTTAGGCCAGGTTGTGTTGTGCTAGGTTGAAGTTAAGAAGAAGAAGTAGGTTAGGTTAGGTTAGGTTAGGTTAGAAGAAGAAGTTAAAGAAGTTAAAGAAGTTAGGTTAAGTTAGGTTGTGTTAGGTTAGGGGTTAGGTTAGGTTAGGTTAGGTTAAAGAAGAAGAAGAAGAAGAAGTTAGGTTAGGTTAGGTTAGGTTAGGTTAGGTTAGAAGTTAGAAGTTAGAAGTTAGAAGTTAGGTTAGGTTAGGTTAGGTTAGGTTAAAGAAGTTAGGGCTGTGTTAGTGTTAGGTTGTGTTGTGCCAGGTTAGGTTAGTGCTAGTTAAAGAAGAAGTTAGGTTAAGAAGAAGTAGGTTAGGTTGGGTTAGGTTAGTTAAAGAAGTTAGGTTGTGTTAGGTTAGGTTAGGTTAGGTTGAGAAGGTTAGGGAAGAAGTTAGTTGTGTTGTGTTAGGTTAGGTTAGGTTAGTGTTAGGGTTAGGTTAGAAGAAGAAGAAGAAGTTAGGTTAGGTTAGGTTAGGTTAAAGAAGAAGAAGTTAGGTTAGAAGAAGAAGTTAAAGTTGTGTAGCTAGGTTAGTTGAAAGGTTAGGTTAGGTTAGGTTGTGCTAGGTTAGGTTAAAGTTAAGAAGAAGGTTAGGAAGAAGAAGTTAGGTTAGGTTAGAAGAAGAAGTTAGGTTAGTTAGTGTTAGGTTAGAAGAAGTTAGGTTGTGCTAGGTTAGGTTAAGAAGAAGTTAGTTAGGTTAGGTTAGGTTAAGAAGAAGAAGTTAGGTTAGGTTAGGTTAGGTTAGGTTAGGTTAGTTAGGTTAAGGTTAGTTAGAAGGTTAGGTTAGGTTAGGTTAGGTTAGGTTAGGGTTAGGTTAGGTTAGGTTAGGTTAGGTTAGGTTGAAGAAGTTAGTTAGGTTAGGGTTAGGTTAGAAGAAGAAGTTAGGTTAGGTTAGGTTAGGTTAGGTTAGGTTAAGTTAGGTTAGGTTAGGTTAGGTTAGGTTAGGTTAGGTTAAAGAAGAAGAAGAAGAAGTTAGGTTAGGTTAGGTTAGAAGTTAGGTTAGAAGAAGAAGAAGTTAGGTTAGGTTAGGTTAGGTTAGAAGAAGTTAGTGTTAGGTTAGGTTGTGTTAGGTTAGGTTAGGTTAGGTTAGGTTAGGTTAGGTTAGGTTAGCTAGGTTAGGTTAGGTTAGTTGTGTTAGGTTAAGAAGAAGAAGGTTAGGTTAGGTTAGGTTAGGTTAGGTTAGTGCTAGGTTAGGTTAGGTTAGGTTAGGTTAGGTTAGGTTAAAGAAGTTAAGAGGTTAGGTTAGGTTAGGTTAAGAAGAAGAAGTTAGGTTAGGTTAAGAAGAAGAAGAAGAAGTTAGGTTAGGTTAGGTTAGGTTAAGAAGAAGTTAGGTTAGGTTAGAGGTTAGGTTAGGTTAGGTTGTGTTAGGTTAGGTTAAGAAGAAGAAGTTAGGTTAGGCTAGGTTGTGTTAGGTTGTGTACAGTTAAAGGTTAGGTTAGGTTGTGTTAGGTTAGGTTAGGCTAGGCTAGGTTAGGTTAGGTTGTTAGGTTAGGTTAAGAAGTTAGGTTAGGTTAGGTTAGGTTAAGAAGTTAGGTTAGGTTAGGTTAGGCTAGGTTAGGTTAGGTTAGGTTAGGTTAGGTTAGGTTAGGTTAGGTTAGGTTAGGTTAGGTTAGGTTGAAGAAGAAGTTAGTGCTAGGTTGAAGAAGTTAGGTTAGGTTAGGTTAGGTTAAAGAAGAAGAAGAAGGTTGAAGAAGGTTAGGCTAGGTTAGGTTAGGTTGAAGTTGTTAGTTAGGTTGTGTTAGGTTAGGTTGTTGCTGCCAGGTTGTGTTAGGTTAGGTTAGGTTAGTTAGGTTAAAGAAGTTAGGTTAGGTTAGGTTAGGTTAGGTTAGGTTAGGTTAGGTTAGGTTAGGTTAGGTTGAAAGAAAGGTTGTAGGTTAGGTTAGGTTAGGTTAGGTTAGGTTAGGTTGAAGAAGAAGTTAGGTTAGGTTGAAGAAGAAGAAGAAGAAGAAGAAGAAGAAGTTAGGTTAGGTTAGTTAGGTTAGGTTAGGTTAGAAGAAGAAGGGTTAGGTTAGGTTGAAGTTAGTTAAAGAAGGTTGTGTTAGGTTAGGTAGTGCTAGTTAGCTGCTGTGTTGAAGAAGAAGAAGAAGTTGGTTGTGCTAGGTTAGGTTAAAGAAGAAGAAGTTAGGTTAGGTTAGGTTAGGTTAGAAGAAGAAGTTAGGTTAGAAGAAGAAGAAGAAAGAAGAAGTTAGGTTAGGTTAGGTTAGGTTAGGTTAGGTTAGGTTAGGTTAGAAGAAGAAGAAGAAGAAGAATAGGTTAGAAGTTAAAGAAGAAGTTAGGTTAGGTTAGGTTAGGTTAAGAAGAAGAAGTTAGGTTAGGTTAGGTTAGAAGAAGAAGTTAGAAGTTAGGTTAGTTAGGTTAAGAAGAAAGAAGAAGAAGAAGTTAGTTAGGTTAGGTTAGGTTAGGTTAGGTTGTGCTTAGGTTAGTGTGAAGAAGAAAAGAGCTAGTTAGGTTGTGTTAAGAAGTAGGCTAGTTAGGTTAGGTTAGCTAGGTTGTGTTAGGTTAGGTTAGGTTAGGTTGAAGAAGAAGAAGTTAGGTTAGGTTGTGTTAGGTTAAGAAGAAGAAGAAGTTAGAAGTTAGGTTAGGTTAAGAAGAAGAAGAAGAAGTTAGGTTAGGTTAGGTTAGGTTAGGTTAGGTTAGGTTAAGAAGAAGTTAGGTTAGGTTAGGTTAGGTTAAAGAAGAAGAAGTTAGGTTAGGTTAGGTTAGGTTAGGTTAGGTTAGGTTAGGTTAAGAAGAAGAAGAAGAAGAAGCTGAGGCCAGTTAGGTTAAGAAGTTGTGCTAGGTTAGGTTAGTGTTGTGTTGTGCTAGGTTAGGTTGTTAGGTTGTGTTAGGTTAAAGAAGTTAAAGTTAGGTTAGGTTAGGCTAGTTAGGTTAGGTTAGGTTAGTTAGGTTAGTGTTAGGTTAGGTTAGGTTAGGTTAGAAGAAGAAGAAGTTAGGTTAGGTTAAAGAAGAAGAAGTTAGGTTAAGAAGGTTAGGTTAGTTAGGTTAGGTTAGGTTAGGTTAGGTTAAAGAAGAAGAAGAAGAAGAAGAAGAAGTTAGGTTAGTTAGAAGAAGAAGAAGAAGGTTAGGTTAAGAATAGGTTAGTTAGGCTAGGCCAGGTTGTGTGTGCCAGCTGTGCTAGTGCGAAGAAGAAGCAGTTGGTTAGGTTAGCCAAGTTGCTGTGTTGTGTCAGGCCAGCCAGGTTGTGCTGTGGAAGCTAGGTTGTGAAGTGCTAAGAAGAAGTGGTTGTGTTGTGTTGTGAAGAAGTTAGGTTAGGTTAAAGAAGTTAGGCTGTTAGTTAGGTTGTGGTTAGGTTAGGTTAGGTTAGGTTAGAAGAAGAAGAAGAAGAAGAAGAAGAAGTTAGGTTAGGTTAGGTTAGGTTAGGTTAAGAAGAAGGTTAGGTTAGGTTAGGTTGAAGAAGAAGAAGAAGTTAGGTTAGGTTAAGAAGAAGAAGAAGAAGAGCTAGGTTAGGTTAGGTTAGGTTAGGTTGAAGTTAGGTTAGGCTAGGTTAGGTTGTGCTTAGGCCAGGTTAGGTTAGGTTAGGTTAGGTTAGGTTAGGTTAGGTTGTGCTAGGGTTAGGTTGTGGTTAGGTTAGGCCAGGTTAGGTTAGGTTAGTTAGGTTAGGTTAGGTTAGGTTAGGTTAGGTTAGGTTAGGTTAGGTTAGGCTAGGTTAGGTTAGGTTAGGTTAGGTTAGGTTAGGTTAGGTTAGGTTAGGTTAGGTTAGGTTAGGTTAGGTTAGGTTAGGTTAGGTTAGGTTAGGTTAGGTTAGAAGAAGTTAAAGAAGAAGAAGAAGTTAGGTTAGGTTAGGTTAGGTTAGGTTAGGTTAAGTTAGGTTAGGTTAGGTTAGGTTAGGTTAGGTTAGGTTAGGTTAGGTTAGGTTAGGTTAGGTTAAAGAAGTTAGGTTAGGTTAGGTTAGGTTAGGTTAGGTTAGGTTAGGTTAGGTTAGGTTAGGTTAGGTTAGGTTAGGTTAGGTTAGGTTAGGTTAGGTTAGGTTAGGTTGAAGTTAGGTTAGGTTAGGTTAGGTTAGGTTAGGTTAAGAAGAAGTTAGGTTAGGCTAGGTTAGGTTAGGTTAGGTTAGGCTAGGTTAGGTTAAAGAAGTTAGTGTTAGGTTAGTTGTAAGAAGCAAAGTGCCAGGTTAGGCTAGTGCCAGGTTAGGTTGTGGATAGGTTAGGTTAGGTTAGGTTAGGTTAGGAAGTTAGGTTAGGTTAGGTTAGGTTAGGTTAGGTTGTGTTAGGTTAGGTTAAGAAGAAGTTAGGTTAGGTTAAATAGGTTAGGTTAGGTTAGGTTAGGTTAGGTTAGGTTAGGTTAGGTTAGAAGAAGGTTAGGTTAGAAGAAGAAGAGAAAGGTTAGGTTAAGAAGAAGAAGTTAGAAGTTGAAGAAGTTAGGTTAAAGAAGGCCAGGTTAGGTTGTTGTGGCTAGTTAGGTTAGGTTAGGTTGTGGTTAGGCTTGAGTTAGGTTAGGTTGTGTTAGGTTAGGTTAGGTTAGGCTAGGTTAGTTAGGCTAGGTTAGGTTAGGTTAGGTTAGGTTAGGTTAGGTTGTGTTAGGTTAGGTTAGGTTAGTTAGTTAGGTTAGGTTAGGTTAGGTTAGGTTAGGTTAGGTTAGGTTAGGGGTTAGGTTAGGTTAGTTAGGTTAGGTTAGGTTAGGTTAGGTTAGGTTAGGTTAGGTTAGGTTAGGTTAGGTTAGGTTAGGTTAGAAGAAGTTAGGAAGTTAGGTTAGGTTAGGTTAGGTTAGGTTAGGTTAGGTTAAGAAGAAGAAGTTAAGAAGTT
>CM075484.1:20000-147500 GCA_037950665.1 Hypophthalmichthys nobilis
CAAGTTCAATCAACTCCCCGCCCACTAATTAGTATATATACCAAGTTTCAACAATCTATGACCTATAGAACCCAAGATATACAGGATAAGAAGGATCAGTCATTGACTCATCCCTAGTATTGGACCCTATATCCTAACCCTAACCCTAACCCTAACCCTAACCCTAACCCTAACCTAACCTAACCCTAACCCTAACCCTAACCCTAACCCTAACCCTAACCCTAACCTAACCCTAACCCTAAACCTAACCATCACACCCCCCCAACCCTAAACCTAACCATCATACCCCCTAACCCTAAACCTAACCATCATACCCCCCCAACCCTAAAACCTAACATTTTTTACCCTAAGCTCTTAAACCTACCCCGCCTTTATTTGAACCCTACCCAAAATAGCCCGACCATAAAGTACCCCTACATAAAATAGCCCCGATCACAATTACCCCAACATGATTGGTTCTTTAAAATATATAGAAATATTAATAATGGCACACACACATATATATATATATATATATACTATACATAATTTTAATTTATTATAAATACATTAAAAAAGTTCATTTGAGTGGGTTACAGACAATATGAGGACCCCCTGACTCCGGGTTATATATAATAAAATAAAAGAAAAAAATATATACACATACGCACACACAATGGTATTTTCAATTTTGTTTAAGAGCTGTTTTCTACGTTTTTTATTACGGATACACACTTTTCAGGCAAGGGTTGGGATTTACAACATCTATTTAGGACGTAGACAAACATCTAGGAGTAAAGTGGGGTCGGTGATGGCACTTTTCAATCCCTAGCTTCATATGTTTGGAACGGCCAGTTGTGTGAAAGGACAGTGCACAACCACCTTCGGTTTCTTCGAAATCGTTGGTTGGACTTACAGTTCCCTAACCCTACACCCCTAACCCTAAACCTAACCATCATACCCCTCTAACCCTAAACCTAACCATCACACCCCTAACCCTAAACCTAACCATCATACCCCCAACCCTAAACCTAACCATCATACCCCCTCTAACCCTAAACCTAACCATCACACCCCTAACCCTAAACCTAACCATCATACCCCTAACCCTAAACCTAACCATCATACCCCCAACCCTAAAACCTAACGATTTTTACCCTAAGCTCTTAAACCTACCCCGCCTTTATTTGAACCCTACCCAAAATAGCCCCGATCACAATTACCCCAACATGATTGGTTCTTTAAAAAAATATATAGAAATATTAATAATGGCACACACACATATATATATATACATACTATACATAATTTGAATTTATTATAAATACATCAAAAAAAGTTCATTTGAGTGGGTTACAGACAATATGAGGACCCCCTGACTCCGGGTTATATATAATAAAATAAAAGAAAAAAATATATACACATACGCACACACAATGGTATTTTCAATTTTGTTTAAGAGCTGTTTTCTACGTTTTTATTACGGATACACACTTTTCAGGCAAGGGTTGGGATTTACAACATCTATTCAGGGACGTAGACAAACATCTAGGAGTAAAGTGGGGGGGTCGGTGATGGCACTTTTCAATCCCTAGCTTCATATGTGTGGAACGGCCAGTTGTGTGAAAGGACAGTGCACAACCACCTTCGGTTTCTTCGGAAATCGTTGGTTGGATTTACAGTTCCCCTATTTTGGTGCCGGCGACATACCTAACCGGATTCTAAGACGATGGGGATTATCCTGGTACTGGCGGTTATACTTAAATCTAACATTCCAGGAGGAGGATTTAATTCGGAAGATTTAATTCGGGGGAGTTTTTGAAGCACTCGTTAATATCTATGGGTTAAAGAGGAGGGGGATGATAATGGAGCCTTTAGGAAAATAGCCCGATTGCGATGCCAAAACAAGGAACAGAGCCATTTCTGATTTGTTTTGGAAGGAAAAGGTAAAACCAGCGTTGTGGGTGGATCAGCCTCATCAAAAACATGCGCCGGCCAGTGCATTTCAAGGCCCTCCTATTCCAAACTGGATAGCCGTGAGACGGTTATCTGGGGGAGGCGTTGCTTTTCTCCACCTAACTCTAACCCTAACCCTAACCCTAACTTAGATCTAATCTGATACCTATTCTGTTCTTAAACCTACCCACAGTAGCCCGGTGAATTAATTCTAGGCCCAATGCCCATATGGGAGAAACTCCTAGTCAGGAGGGTGGTATAGTCTAACAGGCGTCGGCCCGTGCACTTCCTCAGTCTCCCTATTCCAAACCTTCCTAGACGGGTGCTAGGTTGGGGGAGCTGTTGTAATTTTTAAACACCTAACCCTAACCTAACCCTAGCCCTAAAACCTAACATTTTTACCCTAAGCTCTTAAACCTACCCGCCTTTATTTGAACCCTACCCAAAATAGCCCGACCATAAAGTACCCCAACATGATTGGTTCTTTAAAAGATATAGAAATATTAATAATGGCACATATATATACTATACATAATTTGAATTTATTATAAGTACATTAAAAAGTTCATTTGAGTGGGTTACAGACAATATGAGGACCCCTGACTCCGGGTTATATATAATAAAATAAAAGAAATATATATACATACGCACACACAATGGTATTTTCAATTTTGTTTAAGAGCTGTTTTCTACTTTTTATTATGGATACACACTTTTCAGGCAAGGGTTGGGATTTACAACATCTATTCAGGGACGTTTCAAACATAGACAAACATCTAGGAAGGTTTAACACTGTCGTAAAATAGGGGTCGGTGATGGCACTTTTCAATCCCTAGCTTCATATGTTTGGAACGGCCAGTTGTGTGAAAGGACAGTGCACAACCACCTTCGGTTTCTTCGGAAATCGTTGGTTGGACTTACAGTTCCCCTAACACTAACCCTAACCCTCATAGGACCAGCCCGGATTCTGTGGGACTATCGCGGTACCGGCGACATACCTAAACCTAACCCTCACAGGAGGAGAAATTAGTTTGGAGGTAATTGGGCTATCCCTGAACCTGCGACTTACCTAAACCTAGCCCTCACAGGACTAGCCCGGATTCTGTGGGACTATCGCGGTACCGGCGACATACCTAAACCTAACCCTTACAGGACTAGCCCGGATTCTATGGAACTATCGCTGTACCGGCGACATACCTAAACCTAACCCTCACAGGAGGACGAATCAGTTTGGGGATAATTGGGCTATCCCTGAACCTGCGTCATACCTAAACCTAGCCCTCATAGGACCAGCCCGGATTCTGTGGG
Organism: Hypophthalmichthys nobilis; assembly: GCA_037950665.1. Lineage (NCBI taxonomy): Eukaryota > Metazoa > Chordata > Actinopteri > Cypriniformes > Xenocyprididae > Hypophthalmichthys > Hypophthalmichthys nobilis. The sequence goes on from CM075484.1 coordinate 23,244, forward strand.
ACTATCGCGGTAGGATCCTGGGACGATGGAGCTATTTTGGTGCTGGCGACATACCTAACCGGATTCTAAGACGATGGGGATTATCCTGGTACTGGCGGTTATACTTAAATCTAACATTCCAGGAGGAGGATTTAATTCGGAAGATTTAATTTGGGGGAGTTTTTGAAGCACTCGTTAATATCTATGGGTTAAAGAGGAGGGGGATGATAATGGAGCCTTTAGGAAAATAGCTCGATTGCGATGCCAAAAAAAAGGAACAGAGCCATTTCTGGTTTGTTTTGGAAGGAAAAGGTAAAACCAGCGTTGTGGGTGGATCAGCCTCATCAAAAACATGCGCCGGCCAGTGCATTTCTGCGTCCTCCCTGTTCCAAACTGGATAGCCGTGAGACAGTTATCTGGGGGGAGGCGTTGCTTTTCTCCACCTAACCCTAACTAACCCTAACCCTAACTAACCCTAACTCCAACAGCTGGTGGCGCTAGAGCTCCCAAACCAAGTTCAATCAACTCCCCGCCCACTAATTAGTATATATACCAAGTTTCAACAATCTATGACCTATAGAACCCAAGATATACAGGATAAGAAGGATCAGTCATTGACTCATCCCTAGTACTGGACCCTATATCCTAACCCTAACCCCTAACCCTACCCCGCCTTTATTTTAACCCTGCCCAAAATAGCCCAATCATAAAGTACCCCTACATAAAATAGCCCGTATCACAATTACCCCAACATGATTGGTTCTTTAAAATATACAGAAATATTAATAATGTCACATATATACTATACATAATTTGAATTTATTATAAATACATAAATACGTTAAAAAAGTTCATTTGAGTGGGTTACAGACAATATGAGGACCCCCTGACTCCGGGTTATATATAATAAAAAAAATATATATATGCACACACAACGGTATATTTAATTATGTTTAAGAGCTGTTTTCTACTTTTTTATCATGGATACACGTAACACCCTCGCTTTATATAAAATTATTTGATCCTTTTCACCCGTTTTTTCTTTTTTAGAAAGTGGTGTGCAAGCGTTGGGATTTATAACATCTATTCAGGGACATTTCAAACATAGATAAACATCTAGGAGTAAAATAGGGAGGTCGGTGATGGCACTTTTCAATCCCTAGCTTCATATGTGTGGAACGGCCAGTTGTGTGAAAGGACAGTGCACAACCACCTTCGGTTTCTTCGGAAATCGTTGGTTGGATTTACAGTTCCCCTATTATTTATATAAATTATAATAACACAACTCCACCCAACTCCAACCCAAGTAATACCCATCCAAAACACAAGTCCAACTTAACCATAGGAGCACCAGATATTTGCATATATATATATATATATATATCTATATCTATATATATATATATATATATATATATTAGAGTGCAATACCGTATCTCGACACCTGGTGGCGCTAGAGCTCCCAAACCAAGTTCAAACAACTCCCCGTCCACTAATTAGTACATATACAAGTTTCAACAATCTATGACCAACAATTAGAACCCAAGATGTACAGGATAAGAAGGATCAGTCATTGACTCATCCCTAGTATTGGACCCTATATCCTGATACAAACTAGCTGAGATGCACATATTTTGTCATGAATTCTAATGTTGCATGTGTAAAAATCAATAACACAAATATTGATTTCTCAGGTACAAATATACATACATTAACACTGCTTTAAAAATGTATTGAATCTGATTCTCATTATGGAAGTGCATTGTGGCCTAAATTTAGGTCTGTTCTTCACACAAATTTTTATAGCGAACAAGTCATATGGACTACTTTTATGATACTTCTATGGTGATTTTTTGTTTTGGTCCATTTTGGTCCACTGTGAACATTGATAAACATCTCCATCTTTATTCCTTTATATGGGTTTGGAAAAACATGAGGGTGAATAAATGTCAAAAATGTCATTCTTTACTGAACATCTGATTTCTTTATTCTTAATAAAATGTATCATTTTATGAAATTACATGATGTTATTACAGATGGTCAAAATTAAAAGATTGGAAGAGGTGTTGTGTTTCTTGATGCTTTCCCAAAATTTGTGAATGACAGTAAAAGTATGATGTATGTTTTCCTACCAGGGGTGTGTTCCACTTCGCTTTTAGACATTCACCCGCAAACTTCCCTAAGCACTTCCTCGAGGGAATCCCTGCCACCATTTTGAAGTGAGTTCCACTTTGTCAAGTCGGTGAGGGAAGTTTATGTGGATAGGACCTCGTCCCCTTGATTTTGAGCGAGGGAGCAAGTCTACTCCAATGTACACTCCAAGAAGCTTTATATCCCACAATGCAACTCGATTGTGACATCACAGCAGATCGCGCTTAACTGTAGTGTATATTAATTATTTGGAGAATTAATTGCATAATAGTTTATAATATATTATGTTGAGATTTAATTGTATAATACTTGTAGCTACCTTATGTTTACAGTCAAAGTTTATACTATTGATTTTGTGTCTGAGTATTTTTTTTTTTTCTCCAACAGCTCATATGCCTAAATGATTTTATATATTTTCTCCAACAACGTATATACATATAGTATGATGAATAAAACCCTAACCATAACCCATAAGTAAAAAAAGGGGTTTAAATAATAAATCAACTCCATAGTAAATTACGCACATCAGAGTCCACGGAGGGAAGTTAGCGAGTGAAGGGCAAAAAAAATTGGAGTGGAACGCAGCCCAGATGTGCTTTTTCCATGATTAAAGGGTATATAAAGAAACATTGTAAAGGTGGTTAAGAAAGAAGATAAAATAAGATGAATTTGATTAGTCAGCAATGAACCGCTCTACAAAGTTCTCCATGAGCTGAAGAAGCAGCACAGCCAATGACACAGGAACTACCCAGAATGCACCTCTATCCAGAGCTGAAACAGAGAAGAGCAAACATACTTTGATATGTGCTGTGTCAGACTCTGTACACAGGCATGCGCACTATACCAATATTAACTAGTAAAACACTTACCGTGAGAGGCAGAGGCTGTTGTGACCTGGCTGGGCTGAGCGACTGGTTTCGCAGTTGGGGTGGGTTTAGCAGTTGTAGTGCTGGTTTCTGTGGCTTTTATGAGGGGAACAGGCCCTGAGCGGACAGCGTAGTTGTGGGTCAGAAAGCTGTTTATTATAGTCTTGTCTGGTGTTTCCGTACATGGATCAGGACAACTCTGGGATTGTTTGGTGGTAACACAAAGCTGCACTAGACACTCAACATACATCTAGACAGACAAATGAACAGAGTTTAACAATAGACACGCTAGAAGGACCCACCCGTAAATAAAATGTACATATTGAGAACACAGATAATGAAACATACAGTGTCTCCCGTTATACCCAGAGAACCGAGATATAAGCGGTAAATCCGAACAGTAGAAGTTGACGTCAAGATCTCAAAGGTTCCGTTTCCAGTTGAACAGCTGAAATACAGAGAGACAGGTGAACAGATTTATGATAGAAAAGAGGAAGGTGTAGTCAAACAACTTTAAGTACATGAAACAAGAGGAGAGGTTTTTAAGGGAGAGGCTATTAAATCTGAATTATCTTCATTTGAGATTCCACCTATTATCACAAAAAACCCTAAGGTGCCCTAAATCTTTATTTCTAAAATATAAACTATAATTTAGTTTTCGACAATTACACTTTAATAGTACAAAAGTGTCTATGATACAATCATGTGTTTATGATATTGTGGTGAGATTAAGACCGAGACTGAAGCCATCAGTATAAGTCAATGTAAATGATATTCAGGGGAATATCATCAAAACTGCACACCTATATCTCCTCTACAAGCCACATTATTTTTGATATTCATGTTCATAGCACACATAGCACACAGGAAACACGTCAGTGGAAGAAAATGAGTGAGTTCTGTTGGTCCAGGTGCTGCCACATTGCTAGGGTGTTGTGGGTGGTTGCTAGGGTGTTGCTATGCAGTTGCAAAATGTTTGAGTGTTTTTTAGTGTACTGCTAAGGAGCTAGGGTGTACTGGGTGGTTGCATACAGGCCCAAATTAAGTCTTTATGATATTTTTGGGTCACTCCTTCTGGGAACTTGTTAAAATAACTAACACTAATAACTATTAGCATTAGAAGTAGTTTGAGTAACAGACTCAGAGCCCTATCATACACTCTGCGCAATGCGCGCCACAAGTGTTTTTTGCTACTTTCAGCCCAACGCAGTTATCATTTTCACGTCCTGCGCCACGTTGTTTAAATAGCAAATGCACTTGCGCCCATTTGTGCGCCCCTGGGTGTGCTGGTCTGAAAACGAGGTGTGTTCAGGCGCAATGTTGGCGCTTCACTATTTTGAGGTAACTAAAATAGACTGCGCCATTGACCAACTAAAACCTGGTCTAAAGTCAATGCCGCAATATTTGTTTAGTTATTTAAAGAGCGCGTTAGTATTACAACACACACAGGGAGCACCCAAACATGCCAAATATTAAAAATAAAAGGATTACAATGTAAAAGATTATTATTGTGTGCATAAAGATAAAAATGCTTTGGTAGAGTCCGGCTTTTCCTGTAGATGGTCTGCTTTAACCTCGCGCACGAGCAGATCTGTTTCCTCTCTAAAGAAGCGTTCAGTTTTTCCGCTTGCAAATTCCGCCATGTAAATAGTGAATTCACCATGGCACGAGTGCAACTGGCTTTTAAAGGGAATGGGAGATGAGACTCTGATTGGTTTTTTGCATGTTAGGCCCAAAACACACCCATGACTTATTAAGAGAATAGGGACAAAACTTTTAGACCATGCGCCGGGCGCACCGACCATTTTTTTCGTCATTTCACTATCAAAAGTGGATTCAGACACGCCCTAAGCGCACTTGCGCTATGCGCTTTAGACCATGTTAGATCATTAAAATAGGGCCCTACGTCTTTGACCGGGCTAATGTTGATACTAACCCGTGGCTCAGCAGAGGCCGTGTGTTTACAAAGTCTTGTGTCTCTGACTCAACACAGTGGCCCACCATGAGCTCAGCACGGTCCAGTGAGCAGTTGGAAAACACATGCAGGTCCAGCATCTCCATCCTGCCCGTAGCACGTATCTCTCGAGCTGCACGCACTGGCTGCGAACTGCGCATACGCGGCAGACGCGTCTCGGCAGCCAGAGGGCCCTCTCCGGGAAGATGGAACTCAATCCAGAAGGACACTGCACCAAATATCTCCACTTCTTCAGGTATGGAGATTTTAAATGTTGGACCTTTGGCTTGTTGGCCGGGAATCCGGCAGGCGAGTGGGAGAATGAGAGTGGCAACACGGCTTATAGTGGAGTTGGGATTGATGCTGCGTAAAGTGTTGGTGTACAGCAATTCTGAACCTAAATGCTGGAAAATATTAAAGATGAGATACCAATGAAATAAAAGGAAATTAAAATGAAACATTTAAAAGAAGCACCACTCACAGCTCATGTTGTTCCAATACTTTCTTTAACTCTCATCCTCTTTGTAGAGACATTCTTTTTTAAAAGAGTTTAATTTCCCTGCTGTACTCCAAGAAATATATAAACATATATTTTTTGTACACACTGTTTGTACACATATGGACTACTTTTGTGATATAATGTAATAAGTATTACATTATTAAGTTAATTATGTAATAAAATGTTCATGGTGTTATACATTTCTCTCAAAATATAATTACACAATTAGAAAGAAAAAGCTTTTTTTCTGCGTCAATGTGACTCAAAATGATGAAGCAGGTCATAATCACAAAATTCCGGCACTTTTTCAGAAAATAAGCCTATATTTATTTTAATGTAATAAAATAAAATAAAAAACCTCCCATTTTGTGTTCAAAAAATATTATGCTGAGAGAAAACTGTTTTTTACAATTGCTAGGACAATACTTAGGCGACTTCTTCATAACTACACAATTCTCCTAAGAAACATTCGTCTTGGCACAAAAGTTAATTTCACATTCTCAATGCACTAAAACTACCAAAACACTTCATTCATGAGTCAAATCAACTCATTTTTACCCAACACGCACAATTTGTCACTCATAAAACAATGAGCAAAAACACAAATTATACATCATTTTCTTTTGTAATATTTCTTTACAAAACAAGAATGACTCTCTCTACTGTTCATAATTCACTGCAGTTTAGTCAAGCAAATACTTGATCTCCAAATTATTTAATCTAACAGTTACATGGTCCGTGTTTACATATAGTAAAAAAACAACAACAACAAAAAAAAGGCACAACTCTCAGTAAATACTGGAGGGCTAGCAGGATTCCCAGGGGTCTGAGAATTCAGAAGTCTCCAACAATTGGGGGAGAAGATCCAGAGTTTTGTAAAAGATGGTGTAAAATTATAAATAAGGCCTCTCTAAATCTCATTCTCTTACTTGTTAAATATACACAGAAGGAATTAAAGAAGATAAAAGAGGAAATTGCTGAAACCAGAGCCTCAGTTGTCTCCTCTTACAGTGAAGCTGTCTTCAAACAACAACTAGAACTTCTTAATTCATCCATGTTAGAATTTAAGAAAGATCTACAACAGAAGAAGATAAAGTTTAGAAGGGACACCATCAACTACCAAGAAAACAAAGAATATCCCTGGCTTAATCGAGGTGGTATTTCTACCAAGCCATCACGCAAGGTCCATTTTCAAAAAGAAATCTCTCATACCTCAGCCTCCAGTTATGCGGATTTTTAACGGATCATTTGAGCGACACAGACAATCATCAAAAAACTGCACGTCATTACCAATTTGTTCGATCCTGAAATGTTTCTATAGACATACAAGAATAGATCACGAAAATGTGTCTACCCATAGTGGTCGTTTGAAATTCAAGACTAAAAGTACCTTTTGCCCTCAGGTTACAAACACTTCGGTTTGTAGACTAGTGGAAAGAGATGTTGATAAGCTATTTTGTGATTCTCCTGTAAAGAATAAGTTAAATTTGTCAATGTCTGAAAAAGATGCTTTCAATAAAGTGTATAGACACAAAGACATAGTAGTTAAACCTGCTGATAAAGGGGGTAGCTTAGTAATTTTGCCTACAGCTCTCTACAATTCTGAGATTCTCCAACAGCTACAAAATACCACATACTATAAAGCCTTGACATCAGACCCAACAAGACAATTCCAAAGTGAAATTGAACATTTTCTTAAGACAGCACACCTTGGTGGTTTGATCTCTGAAAAATAATTACAATATCTTTTCAGTTATTCTCCGGCTAGGCCTGTATTCTATATTTTACCCAAAGTCCATAAAGATTTAACCAACCCTCCTGGACGACGCAGGCATCAATAGTCTGACAGAGCCAATTTCTAATTTTGTGGACTTAGGGTTCCCAGTTACCATAGGGATACTAGTGACTTCCTTCAATGTCTGTCAGCTAAAAAAAAAAAATCTGAATAAAGACACTTGCCACAATGGATGTGACCTCTCTATATATTAATATTCCCCATACTGAGGGTCTTCTGGAATTGAAACATTTTCTTGATCTACGTAGTGATGATGATGGTCTGCCAACAAAGTTCATTGTTGATATGGCTAAACTTGATTTTAACAAAGAATTACTTTCTTTTTGAGAATATTTTCTATTTACAAATCGAGGGCACAGCCATGGGTGCCACTATGGCCCTGACTATGCAAACTTATACCTTGGTTATCTAGAAGACCAATACATCTGGAATAATAATACTTTTATTGAAAATTTGGTTTTGTTCAAAAGATATATTGATGATTGTTTTGTGATTTATTAAGGTTCTGCCAGTGACTTTAAAAAGTTTGCCTTGTATATGAATTGCTTTAGACCATCCATTAAGTCTACTTATCATGTGGGGACAACAGATTTTATCTTCTTGGATTCTACCATTTGTGTTGTTAATGGCCAACTAGTCTCTACATTGTATAGAAAAGAAACAGCTAAAAATAGCCTTTTACATGCTAAGAGTGCTCACCCTATGTCTTCGAAACGTGGTCTACCGTATAGTCAAGTTCATGAGACTCTATTGCATCTGCTCAAATAAGGATGATTTTGAAGTTAAAGCCCAGACTTTATACAGTGATTTTAAATCACGGGGATATTCAACAAAGTGGTTAGACACTGCATTAGATAAAGTTTGTTCTTTGTCAGATAACACCAATTTGATCCCTACAAAGAAGAAGTTCTTGTGTTTTTAAATCTACATTTAGTCCTTTGAGTCCAGAAATTAAAAAGGTAGTAAATAATCACTAGCATATTATACAAAGTGATTGTGAATTGTCAGATTTTTTCACTGATCCAACTCTCTGTGTCTACTCTCCCAAATCTAAGGGACAAACTGGTGCATGCAGATACCTATATCCCCACTCCTGGGACCCTCTCACATGCCCAGGGAAATTTTCCATGTAGAGATTGTACTGCTTGCCTTCATTATATAAAATGTAAATCTTTTACACACCCAATTTTTGGCAAAAACTATAGAATGAAACAATTCATTACATGCAAAACTACACATGATATACATAATTATGTGTCTCTGTTCCCTACTGTACGTTGAAAAAACGAAACGTGCATTGTGCACTAGAATTATAGAACATATAAGTGTCTAGGAGACAAGATTACACTTCTCCAGTTTTTTAAGTAAGTAAAACATTCTCTTTCTGACTTCAAGTTCCTGGGCATTGAGAGGGTTCTGCCACATGAGAGGGGGTAACCATGACAAAAAACTATTACAAAGATAGGCTTTTTGGATTTTCGAGCTAAAATCATTAACCCTTACTGGATTGAATGAAAAGATGGATCTTGGTGGTGATTGTGCCTGAATGAGAAAATAATTCATGTAATTTTAAAGATGTCGTCATTGAATGCATTTTGTGCCAAAGCAGTGATAAATGATCCACAGTTTATCCCACATAGACTGATGCTGTGCTCACTGTGTGAAGTGTTTTAAAAAAGTGACCTATAATTGGTCCTAGTGATTGTAAAAAACGGTACACTGTAAACCATATTTCACTTATACACAACATGCTTTTGTAAGTTGCTAGTCTGTTCATTATGTAATAATGTTCTCCTAGAATAACCTATTATGTTATATGAAAAACATAACATTAAATGAACATTTTATTACATTTATTACTTATTACATTATGAGTTGCTACAAAAAATGTTTGGAACAACATGGGAGTGCGCAAATGAGGGCAGAATTTTGGGTTAACCACAAAAAAAAAAAAAAAAAGTTATACTGGTTTAGAATTCTGACGTGTTCATTCAACAGCTCGGTGTAATTACACAGATAAATGTACAAAGAAAAAAATATACAGGATAACCTGGTGTTATTGCTAGAAATACAAAGACACTAATAACTACATCTATCTACCAAGTGAGAACATTTCATACCATTCTCTTGGTTCCACATCCCGTCAGAGAGAAGGTGGTGGTCACATGGGTTGTGTTGTAAAACACTGGGCAGGTCGGATCATTCAGCTGGAGGTCAGAGAAATGAAGATTCTCCAGGAAGGAAGTGGGAAGCACTAGAGACATCTGAAGCTCTCGCTCCTTACATTTCAGCTCTGACAAATAGACATGAGAAATGTTCTTACATTTGCAACAAAATGAGGGTGAGACAGGCTTATGACAAGTGAGTGGACGCTTTTGAAGACAGGCTTGTGCTTTTACTAGTTATGCAAATTTTGAAAGAATGCATATGAGATAAGGTCAGGTTTTAGTCTGGTTCTCTTCAAATAAAATACTTCATTTTTATACAACAGAAAGAAAGCCGTGCACAAGTATCAATGAAAAATGCAAAAGGAAACAAAAATCAGAATCAGAAGATTTAACAAAGATCATCAATCCACTATGGAAACAACGGACATCATTTGCTGCAGGTCACTTTTTTAAAATCAGAATCACAAATCAAAAACATATTTGCACATCTGTAATGTATTTTGATTCACACAGCAGATCTTTCTGGTTCTCGAATCTGATTGGCTGAGAGGTCTTTCCAGCCATGTGATATTCTACCAGTATCACCACGGGAACCGTTGCACCGTCTGTATCACTCCGCTTTCAGTGAGTATCATGGCAGACAAGCAAGTCCACCATATTTTTACAGATACTACTGTTGTTGTGTAATGGAATTTAGTTTTAAGAGTTTTTTTAGGCAAGAATGTAGTTATTTAGACCTCAAATATGCAATTTGTATATAAACATAGAGCCTATTTGAAAATTTGTTTAGACATTTTGGAAGATGTGAGCTCCAGGCCTCTGACAGATATAAACATGAGATATAATTTATTTTGGGTATATCAAATGGGCAATCTTAATCTATTACTTGTTCCAGAGCTAAGCGATTTGGCTTAAGGGCTATATTTAGTTTCCTAACTTTATATTTACATTGAACTTAAATCCTGCACTAACTAGAGCTCTGCTTTTATATGTTTGACTGAACTGTTTGCTTGTGTTTATTTCCTATTGTACAAACTTATTATACTATTACTGTTCAATAAATAATATTTTATATAAATAACATGCCGTATTTGGTATTGAGAAAGGGTCCGTTAGTGAGTGTGATTTCGATTTCAGTGAAAGTTACATTAATACGCCATTAGATGGCGGCAAAGACTGTATGAGTGAGTCGGTCCCCAAGACTTTTATATTTTATTTAAACTGCATCTTACAAGATGCAACTGACAAATGCATTGACTAGCGCTGTCATGAGAAATCCTCTTAACTGTTAAAAGGACAAAAACAAAGATATCACTTTTCTCAGCAGACATTTAAACTGATTTTGTGATTATGAATATAAGACTGACCTGAAGAATATCAGATGCAGGTAATACACTCACTATAAGTCGATCTCTCTCTCTTGAGAAGTTAATTGCCGAGGTCCAGAAAAAGCCACCACTGTTTGACAAGTCAAACCCCCTTTTCAAGTATACGAAAATGGATATATTGAAAACAATCGGTCATACCCTCAGAATAATGGGTGAGAAGTATTAACAATGAGATCATTATGCCAGGCAAGCAAACAGTGTAACATAAAATTACCTCAGGTATCCAGCACTAGTTTCAACAACATTGTCTTGCTTCCTTTGAAGTTGCAGTGAAAAAGATCATCCCTGCGTTCCATTCAGAAGGGCTCATCCCTATGCCCTAATCCCTTCAAAGTGTTTACATTCCAGAGTGAGAGCTTCGAAGGGATGAAGGGTGTAGGGGAAAAAAAACCCTCTTTTTTTGGAACGCACTTCTGCGTCATCTTAATGAGACAATCAAGGAGGCGCCTTTGTCTACGCATTCAAGCTACTGCCAGTCTTTTACTTTAAATATACTGTATATTGTGTCTATGTATTTGAAACGTTTGAATGGACTGATAAAGGTAGATGTCAAGTAATTTTGTTGAAGTTCAATGTCATTTTGACCATAATAATATACCAAATCTAACTCGTATAAATATTACAGTAGTTTAGAAAAATACTATACATTTATCGGTAAAATCGAACTCCGAGCCTCCTGTACCTATTCTGTGACATCAAACTTCCCTGTGCAAAGGATCATGGGGGCTCGAAGTGTCCATCAGTTGTACCCTTCGAAATCCTTCATTCCAAAGGGCCCTTTGAAGTGGCCAGTTTTGAGCACTTTGGTTTGGAACGACCCTTCAATATGGCGGCCATGTCATTAAACCTGTCATTTAGGATTTATTATCTTTGTCTGTGTCTGCCTTCCTGCAACCACCGTGACACAAATATAGTTATTGTTATAGTTATCTTTATAGTTATCATTCTTGGTGTTAACGGGCCTTTAAACTGTCAATATGAGATTTGTATCTGTGGCGGAAGGAAGTAGTTCCTCACAAAAGAGAGTTTTTAAAGACACACTACGTTGTTGTTTTTTATTTATTTACACACTTGTGCAGTTGAACTGTTGTATAAACGCAATATCACACTCGTAGCTATGTGATATGGCTCTAAATCAGCACGGCTGTGATTAGCTAAAGCCGAATCACAGCCGTGCTGATAAACTGATAGCATTAATATAGCACTATTGGTTAAGCAGGACAGTGAATTGGCACATGTTTTGGTGTCTTTCTAGTGTTTTCTGCTCCATGCTGCTGTGTGACAGATTAGTGTCCATGTGCTCTTTAATAAAAGTGTAGTTTGTTGCTAGTTTCATTATGGATGTCTATCAGTGTTACGTACTAGATAAGGAATACAATAACACCTGAGGTGTACAGTATCTACAAAACAACTGGAGTCTGTATTGTATAAAGCGCTATATAAATAAAGGTGACTTGACTTGCACATTAAGCTATACAGGCTGAAAATGACTGTGGAATATAGTGCTGCCACTCAAACCATGGAATTATTACCTGTTCCTGGCGGCAAAGGGTCTGTTCGCGCTGAAAGAGAGTGATACTAGATTAAATAAAGATTATAGGTATATGACCTCCCATCGCTAGTTTTTTTTTTTTTTTTTCAAATACAAAGAGGAAAACATGGAAGAGGAGTAAAACAGCCTTACTTTGTTTCAGCCACATACACCTGATGTGAGACTGCAGGCTGTGAAATAAACAGAAGAAAGTTATAACTGTCAACCTTGAATTTGTTTTATGAAGTATTCATGTTGACTCCGTAAGCTCCTTTCTACCTCTGAGTATTTGCTGCAAAACAAACGGACAGCAGATGGGCAAACTGATTAGGACCTCTGACCCAGGACAGTGTGACGGAGCTCTGCGAATTCATGCCTGTTTCCATTGGTGATATGAAGAGGCCCGGTGGGCCAATCACAGCTATTTCAGACACACTGCATTGAGAAAAGACCAGAGATTTCAACTGACAGAATGATAAAATAATCAATCATTAATTATTATAGCACTTGAAAATATCTTCATATTTGGGGTCACAATGTGTGAGTGATGTTAGAGGTTCGGATGATTCGATTCTCTCCTCATCTCATAACAGTACTAATGATAAGTGCATATAACCAAACAGAAGCATGGCATTTCTGGCTTCACCAAACAGAATTGCAAAAATGAATTGCAAAAATAAATAACTACACACTACAATGTCTAATGTACAACCATTGATGCACAAATGTGTTCATTCTGGAAGGAGTGAACTGATCGGTCTGATCTGAAGAAGTTTAAAGGGATTCTGAGTGAAGATGCCATTACCTGACACTGTGTCCTCTGCTGAAAAATAGATCTGTGCCGGATCATGAGCTTGCATGAATGGGAGGTTTAATTGGGACACCACTAGATTAGAGGCCATCCATCAGCAGAGGCATGTGGAAGTTTTTTACCAATAAGCTTTGTTGCAAGTGCAGTTGAGCACCATGACTAGGAAAGTAATTTGTTGTAATGATGCCACTTTTCTGTTTCTGTCAGTCAGGTTAAAAAAAAAAATCTCTCAGATCGGTTCTGACTAATTTTATGGGGTTGGGATTTTCTTTTTTAATAATGAATTGATGGATGTCGGATTTAAGAAAGTAGTTATTTGGGTCAATTCAAGTCGGGTACAGATCTTAGAACTTAAGAAGACCTCTACACTCTAAAAAAAAATCCTTAAAAATAGGGCACAATGTACTGTATTAATTTAACAGAATTTTCTGCATTTATTTTTTACAGGTGTTTTATCTGTATTTAGAATTCTCACTTCATTGAGTTGAGTTGTAGGGTTAACGGAAACATATGCGCCGATCCCGTGGGTGCTCGAGCACCCAATGGAAAAATACGAGATATTCTCCATTGATTTAACCAATGAAAAAAATCGATTACAGCTTTCAGACACGATTATCTTCACCTTTTTATAGTTTATTTGAGGCCGTTTCTATTGCGTTATTTTAATGAAAAATGTCGAGAGCGCATTCCAGGTGATGCGCGAGTACAAATCTTTTCGCAGGCGGTTTTCCTTCACTGTCACTGTCACGCTCAACTGGATGCGCGCTCAAACTCAAACTCTCCTTGCTCTTTCTCTAGAATGGTCTTCTTATTGTAAGTGCTTATTGTAAATTGGTATTTATTGAATTATTTTATTTAGTGAGCTGCTACTGATCATCAGATATTAGTGAGAGCGCGACTCGCAACAACACTCATGGAAAGAATATGCTTTTGTTTGGTTGGTAACATAGGCTTAATTAGCGGGTGGCACATGTCCCCACCACTTTTTTTTTTTTTTTTTACATTTTGCTGCACGGATAGTCTATAATGCAAATGAAACATCCATTTGACGTAAATTTGTGTTAAATAAGAAGCGATCTGGCACTGGAATGTGTTGTTTTTTTAAATCATGCCGCTGTTATCAGTGGTGGAACGTTGTCTTTGTGGCTTGTACACAGTCTTTACACAGACGAGCGAGTCAATCTATCTATCGGTAATGTTGTTGCTGCAACTCTGTTCTTTCCAGCGAAATCATAAACAAAATGCACACAAACATGTCCCTGCTCTTGCCTCTTTAAATACAATCATTAATGAACATCTTTGGTTTTATTGAGAAAATCAAAAACTAAACAAGGGCGGATTAGAACCACTGATAATTAGAACCTGGAACGTCTGACTCACATAGCAAAAGTTCTACCACTAAAACATATGGGAATATGAATATTTAGCACGGGTCTGTGTATATATGCTCCGTGCACCCACCAGCAGAAACATAAATCGGCGCCTATCTGCGGAAATGTCCGTAAAATTACTGGATAATGTCTGGCAATGTGCTGGCAGTACTTTTTCCGTTATTTTACAAATTTATTTTTTACAGTGTAGGTTGCACCCCAACTTTACTTCAAAATGTCTTTTGATGTCTTTTGATATTCATACAGATTTGGAAGAACAGGAGGTCAAGTAAATTACTGAATTTTCATTTTTGGGTAAGAATTTTAAAATAAGAATGACATTCCTTTCTAATTAAAAATTTCATTTTCGGTACCTTAAATTGAGCAGGAAACAGTGCAAAACTTAAATATAATGTCCAAATGTAACTGTCCTGTCTGCTTACCTTGAGTCAACAGTAATGTTGACATGGACTTCTTCAAAGGGCAGGACGTGAATCACAGCGCCCCCTGCTGGACTTTCACCTGTGAACTCTGGCACACCGGAGCAGCCTGATCCACTTTCAACTGCAATACAACACACCAGTAATTCTATAGTAACACACAATAAAACTGCCTACAAATGTGCATGGTACAGCCCTATCTTATCTATCTTCTTACTTGTGTACATACTCAAATTTAACTGTATTATCTGATGTTATACCTATATATTTAATATGTAAAAACCTTTTGATCTTAAGGCTTAAGCTCTAATGCAAGTGTCTGGCATATATAGGAACTTCTTCAATACTGTTTAATGAAGTTGGTAGAGAGAATGGAATCTGGGAAAAGAATATAAAATTTTAATTTGATTTAAATTTGAATATATTTAATTTGTATCGATATTCAATATCTATACTTCAATTTGTGTTATGGTAAAAAATGAATAACTTCATGCCTTATTTCTATTATTTTGTACTCTTACTATAAAATACTTGATTGGTATACTGTATATATGCACTAGTTTTTCTCATAGCACTGAGATTTTTCAGTACTTATATTGTTGAATGTGTTTATTTTGAAGGCTTCAAAGTTGTACTGTTATTCATTAGTTCATTGTGAAGACTGAGATGAATTGCTAACCTGTTATTAAGAGATGCACAGATACAGTGGAGAAAGGCTTTGCCTCGTTGTGAATCTGGTTCTTTACAGATGAAGGAAAATCTTCCACCATGATCTGTATTGAATACTGACCCAAATATCCTCCACCTTCATACAACAGTGTACACTTCTCCTTTCAGGGTCAAAACACAATATAATAATTTGAAAATTAAATATTGAATGTAACTGAGAAAAAAAAAAACCCACATGTAAAAATTAAATTGAACTGAATATTTAAAGGAAAAGGTGACTGACTTCATTAAGCTGCATAAATTCACCAAGGCCAGTCTTCTCATAACGACAGCGAATCTCATCTCCATCCAAATCCATCACATTCACCGGGATTTCTTGAGGACAACCAGCTTGTAACCTGATATAAAGAGATACAAGTTTCAGATGTACAATATGTTTTCTATGGGCATTTCTGAAGTGTGTTTGCAGGGCTTTACCTGACTGGAGGAGGTAGCGACACATATGGAGGCTGGTTAATACCGTTAGTGTCCGATCTGACAGAGAGATCTGCTCTTGAAAATAGTGAAACAGCTCCATCAGATCTAAAGAGTAAACACAATATGAGATTGTAGTCACTCGACAGGCCATTTACTTGGACAGAATCTGTAATCACTCACCCGAGCTGAAGAGTAGAGGTGTGGTTTTGGGGGATGTTTGTCTGCCACTGACGGAGGCACCAGCCTGGTGAAGGTAAAACTCCTTTCACTGGAGACGAGCTGAGCTGATCGATGCAGTTCACTTCATTACACAGCTCATCCAGCGCTGGACAGGGCAAGCTGGACACCAGACTGTAATGAGCCCTGACCTGCAGGCAGAGACATGAGATTTCAACCCTGTAAAGCATACTGTATCATATTCGCAAATCTCTAAAGCCTCAAATGTCAATGTGGTCAAAACTTTGCTGTAAAACCGGTTACACACAATCTACTACTAGTTTTTTTTGGGTTAGGGTTAGGGTTGGTGGGGGGGGGGTTGCAAGTAAAAGGTCTTTTAGTGTAATTATATTTCATTCACTGATTATGTTATACACCTGCGGCTTGTTTCATTGATTAGATTGCCTTGTGAATTTAAACCTTGGGTGCTTCTCAATTCTTATTTGTGCATCCTCGTTTCCTTTCCTTGCTTCTTTTCCTCGCGTCTTAGCTCCACCCCTTCAGGATGCGAGGGTAGGACACAAGGAAAAGACACAAGGACGGAGGATTTGAATCAAGTGAAAGGATATCCTCGCTCCCTTTAGTGTCTCTTCAAAGTGTCATTAGCTGCATTTAAGGGATCTACCCATATGTTGTTAAAGTTTGGTTATTTAAAAAAAATTATAATAAATATTAATAAAGCAAGATGCCCCATTGAAATATGTGAGATGTCAAGTTTATTTAAACTGCAAAAGTAAAGCACACATTTAAATTATTGTGACAGATATGAAGGGGGAGGAGAATTTATGCGGGCGTCAGGTTTCTCGACGAGAAAGACTTCCGCAAAGGATACACCTGTGTATCCTCGCTCATGACTCCTCAGAAAGCTTCCTCACTCCTCGTTCCTCGCCTCCTCACGGTGCAATTACAGAATTGAGATGTCCTTCAAGATGGCTGAGCTCGATCGGTTTCCGGGTCATAGGATGGAGGACAGAGGAGCGAGGAAACGAGGAGGGACATTGAAAAGCACCCTTTGTGTTTGTTCTGTTAAGTGTCTTAAGTTCTGTTCACGTCTCATTGTTCTCTGATATTTATATGTATTTTATGTAAGTATCTGCTATACTGTTATAAAGATCTCAGTGATTTACATTACAAGCATTAGAATTTCATCTGACTTTTTATACATACAAATATCTGCAACCAAGTCCATATTTTTGCTCATTTTGTGCCTCTGAAAACAACAAATGTTTTTCAGCCTCGAGTATGAGCTCCATAATCTCCTATATCAGACTATATGAGCAAAAAAAGCCTGATGTATCAAATATGATACTCAATGTACAAAACTTTATTATTTTTTTAAATATTTTTTTAAAGGTTCAATAAACTGTTCCATTTAAAAAAATCTGATTCTTCTACTTATTTCAGGCTTTACAGGGTTAAGTTCTGCTCAGTTGTTCTTAAAAGCATACAACAGTCTGGCATTACAAGAAAACAAGCATCTTAAACTAGAATTGATTGTTTTGAATCAATAAACATTTGGAAAGCCAGATGACATTGTTTTGATTGGATCTAAACTTGAATGTCTGTTCACACTGCCTCAAACACAACGGTCATATTCACACTGTGGCAACAAACACCAACAGGGTAAAAACTAAAGAAATCTATAATACCTGTCCAATAACCCTATCCATAACATCTTAATGGGACTGGCTTGACTGGCTCAGAACAAGACTTGCTTGTAGACTTTTCACACCGGTAATACCAGTTCAAAACCGTAATACCAGTATTAGTGCTGGTTGGACATTAGGTGGAGCTATGGACTCATTTTCACACACACACATATATATATATATATATATATATACAGGTGCTGGTCATATAATTAGAATATCATCAAAAAGTTGATTTATTTCACTAATTCCATTCAAAAAGTGAAACTTGTATATTATATTCATTCATTACACGCAGACTGATATATTTCAAATGTTTATTTCTTTTAATTTTGATGATTATAACTGACAACTAAGGAAAATCCCAAATTCAGTATCTCAGAAAATTAGAATATTGTGAAAAGGTTCAATATTGAAGACACCTGGTGCCACACTCTAATCAGCTAATTAACTCAAAACACCTGCAAAGGCCTTTAAATGGTCTCTCAGTCTAGTTCTGTAGGCTACACAATCATGGGGAAGACTGCTGACTTGACAGTTGTCCAAAAGACGACCATTGACACCTTGCACAAGGAGGGCAAGACAAAAAAGGTCATTGCAAAAGAGGCTGGCTGTTCACAGAGCTCTGTGTCCAAGCACATTAATAGAGAGGCGAAGGGAAGGAAAAGATGTGGTAGAAAAAAGTGTACAAGCAATAGGGATAACCGCACCCTGGAGAGGATTGTGAAACAAAACCCATTCAAAAATGTGGGGGAGATTCACAAAGAGTGGACTGCAGCTGGAGTCAATGCTTCAAGAACCACTACGCACAGACGTATGCAAGACATGGGTTTCAGCTGTCGCATTCCTTGTGTCAAGCCACTCTTGAACAACAGACAGCGTCAGAAGCGTCTCGCCTGGGCTAAAGACAAAAAGGACTGGACTGCTGCTGAGTGGTCCAAAGTTATGTTCTCTGATGAAAGTAAATTTTGCATTTCCTTTGGAAATCAGGGTCCCAGAGTCTGGAGGAAGAGAGGAGAGGCACACAATCCACGTTGCTTGAGGTCCAGTGTAAAGTTTCCACAGTCAGTGATGGTTTGGGGTGCCATGTCATCTGCTGGTGTTGGTCCACTGTGTTTTCTGAGGTCCAAGGTCAACGCAGCCGTATACCAGGAAGTTTTAGAGCACTTCATGCTTCCTGCTGCTGACCAACTTTATGGAGATGCAGATTTCATTTTCCAACAGGACTTGGCACCTGCACACAGTGCCAAAGCTACAAGTACCTGGTTTAAGGACCATGGTATCCCTGTTCTTAATTGGCCAGCAAACTCGCCTGACCTTAACCCCATAGAAAATCTATGGGGTATTGTGAAGAGGAAGATGCGATATGCCAGACCCAACAATGCAGAAGAGCTGAAGGCCACTATCAGAGCAACCTGGGCTCTTATAACACCTGAGCAGTGCCACAGACTGATCTACTCCATGCCACGACGCATTGCTGCAGTAATTCAGGCAAAAGGAGCCCCAACTAAGTATTGAGTGCTGTACATGCTCATACTTTTCATGTTCATACTTTTCAGTTGGCCAAGATTTCTAAAAATCCTTTCTTTGTATTGGTCTTAAGTAATATTCTAATTTTCTGAGATACTGAATTTGGGATTTTCCTTAGTTGTCAGTTATAATCATCAAAATTAAAAGAAATAAACATTTGAAATATATCAGTCTGCGTGTAATGAATGAATATAATATACAAGTTTCACTTTTTGAATGGAATTGGTGAAATAAATCAACTTTTTGATGATATTCTAATTATATCTAATTATATGACCAACACCTGTATATATGTAATCCCTCTACCCAGGTCCTACTCACCCTGCAATGTGTGGGCATCGAACCTGGGTCTCCGGCGTGGGAGTCGGATGCTCTAACAAGGAGGCTAAAGGCTGCAACCTCTAACGTCAGTCGCTAGAGCATCTCTTGAGATCAGAGGAGTGAGATTTACTTGCACAGCAACTACTAGCTGGCCTCCTTTACACTCACCCCCCTAAAGCCCCAGGTATACTTCACTTTCCGCGCCCGGACGCGTCTCGCGCATCTTTCAAAGTATACTAAACCACGGATGCGCAGTAAAATTTTTTATACTTTTACCAGACATCGTGTCATCAACCAGGCATTCTCTGGGCAGGATCGGAGAAGAAAAATTGTGCATCCACCATTGCAACATAGTTCAGAATATACACCAAGAGAACAGGAATCAAAAACGATGTAGAAGGCATGTTTATGAGTTTACTCGTCTTGTTTTTGAATCGCTCTTCACACTATTCTTCCACGACTGCACATTGTGCTCAGTAGTGTGCGTATTGCCGCCTAGTGGACTCTTCTGTCCTGCTTGCGCATGTGCTATTGCACGCGCACCGTCTGCGCGGTCTTGAAATTTGGGCTGCACGCAGACAGGGTGTGCAGCCGGCCGCTAGCCCTCCGCGTGACGAAAATTACGTCATACGGACGGTGCACGAAAGCGGACGGCCGAAGTATACCCGGGGCTTAAACCTCACTCCCATCCGGGGCATGGCACCAATGTGACTGTGTGTGTTGGATGGAATAATTCAGGCTGAGATCAGGTGGATGGTCACTCAAAGTTGCTTTACTGGGCCTGGGACAAGACAAGACTGGGACAAACAGCACCAAAAGGCTGATCAGCATACAGTGCATCGATGTTGCATGAGAAGTCTTAAATGAAATAAACAGAAGTTCGGAGTTCACAAGCAGGCCAATAAACACACTCTTTATCTTATCGTCACAAATAACACATATTTGACTCAACTAACACAACTAGGAGCTGACAGACAAAATAAGTAAACTTTTGTGTAGTTTAAAGTTCAGACTTGGGCTTGAAAACGATCCAAACGTAGTTATTAAGACTCTGCTGATTACATAGCTCCGCCCCGCAATATCATGTGCACAAACGCGAGCACAAAACTCATCACTGTCTTAATGAGAGAGTCATTAAGTCATTCATTCAAAAACGCAGATTTGTTTAGAAACGAAACACCCCTGTTTTGGCTCTGAGACGTGCAGCAGTTCTGTGTGTTGTTTTTTGAAATATTTTTGATTTGCAAATAAAGCAAAAATGGAATATTGTGTCTAAAATGTTAACTCACAACATTCGCTTCTTGGTCATTTAATATAAAATCATGCAGTATGCAATCGTGCTAATATTCTGGCAATGCATTTTTTATTGCTTTTTGTAAAGTGGGTAACACTTGATAATATCTACTTGCATGTCGTACAAATGTACTATCAATTGTATTGTAAAAACGATATTATCATAGACGACACATATAGATCTCCAGTCACATTCCATTGTGAACCATAAAGAGAGGAAATAAATGAGGCCTGAATCAGAGGCTTTAAATCTTGACACAAAAATTGAAATTGTTGTAGTAATGAATCTCACCTGCTGTGATCTGTCCTGATCAAGCAATTCAATATTGACAGCTGCACCCAAAATGGATCCCGCAGTGGTTCGAGTCAGTGACAGCAGGCAGACGGCCAGAAGCCACAGATTCAGTCTCATCACGGCCGCGCTCCACTGTTCCACACACAGCACATATCATCTTCACACACTTTGTTATAGCATCAAGATGTTAGAATAATATTTGTAAACTTAGGATACTAATTCAGTCCACTGTGATTTTTTAATGAACATAGGCTACTCTATGGAATTTTATCTCATTCTCATGATAAACATATTCACATGCTAAACCCCAAATGTTTCTTCAAATTTCACAATAGCTTGCTCAAAGGTATTATTTTTATTTTGAAATTCGGGATAACTAGGACAATTTCCCCCAGTCATCTCAATGGCAAAAACTGTCCCAGTTTACCTGAATTCACCCTAAGTACTTCTAAGACAAATCTCTGCCATGATTGTTAAAGAATCAGACGTACCCAAATGCCTCCTGATGTCTCTTGCTTCCTTCAGAATGTTTCCCTCCACTGTTATTATCACTGATTTATCAGTAACCTGGATTTTTTTGATCGATTAGACAACGTCCAGAACTCATGTGCAAAACATCTTGTTTCCTAGCATCAATGTGAAAGTGAAATGTTATTAAAAAAGATGCCAAACTGGCTTGGTGAGAATTGTTAAGGCATGCAGGTCTATTGGTCAATGATTTCACGTCAAGGAGTGTGAATGCCAGGAACAAACTGCGTGTCAAGGAAAAAAAGCTCAACAAAGAAAAAAACAACCCAATATCCTTATTGAATCTTGTAGAGACAAAAATCACACCTCCTTATATGGCCAGTAAACTAAGAACGTATATGAGCAAAAAACATTTACCAGCTATAAGGCCGTTTGTTCTTTGCACAGATCATATGAGTTCACATGTGCTCATGTTTCAGATCAGCCGGTTTCTGTCACAGTGAAACTGCATCTGTCACACAAACCTGAACACACAAGTTCTTACAAGTATCTTAGATAAGTGTTTTGGTAAATTTAAAGTTTAAAGTTGCTATAGGTGTTTTCTGTAGTGGATGGTTTATATGTCTATTTCAGCATTTACTGTCGGCAGTGATTATTTGCCATCTGGATCAAAGCTGTTGGTGTTTTTCCCCCTTGTCCTTCAAGAAAATACTGGGCCGAATGACCCTTTGTTTCTAAACAAACTCCAAGGTTGTGTGGTAATTTAATTCCTATTCAAATCTACACCTCTATTAGGAGCAATTAATAGAATAATAGTTTATTTACTCTGCTTATATGGCTCTCACTTAATGCCAGGGGTTTGAATATTACAATTTACTATTTATATTATTTGATATATGAACATGTATTGTAAACACTATGTAATAGTATAATTACCATCTGAATAAGGCTTTTAATTTGAATCAAATCAGCGTATTAAGTCCAAGCTGAAGCCCTGGAGTTCACATTTTCATTGTGTTGGTTTCTCTCACAACCCATAGACATACAGCAAATGCCTTTGAATGTGTGTGTGTGTGTGTGTGTGCGCATTTTTGTGACATATCATGACACAAAATGTATATAATGACATGGGTATGACATAGGTATTACAAGGAGAGCGTGACTTATGAGGACATTACCCCATGTCCCCATTTTTCAAAAGGCTTATAAATCATACAGAATGAGGTTTTTTTTGAGAAAGTAAAAATGTGCACAGTTTCGTGTGATGGCCCATAAATTAGGTCAGCCGGAACCGGGAACACTTCCTATGACACCAGATGTACTCGTTACATCAGAAGAAGAATGGCATCTACGCTAATATTAGTCTTTCTGTTTATTCCGAGGTTTACCGTAATCAGCCGGACACGGGCCGTATCGAAGTGAGATCGAGAACGTGCGCCTTGACACGACAACAACGCACCCCTGAAGTGTCAGCAGAGATTGTGTCAACTAGATCATCCCCTGTGAAGGCCTCATCGACACGACAGCCAGTGGCACAGTTCCTCAATAAACCGTCCCAAACCGGCGTGATGAATACGATCTTCAACAACTAGATGGAACTGGATTAAATACTTGTACTGTTGCGATCCCAATCGGACTTATGAAAGCTGCCTGAATCATAATCATGCACTGTTCGTTTTTTTCTCCATTTTAACACCTGTTTGCCACCTGATGTCACCTGTTGGAGTTTGGGTTCCTTGCCGTGGTCGCCTTTGGCTTGCTTAGTTGGGGACACTTGACATTTGATATTCAACAGTGTTTTGATCTGCCTGCAATGACACCATTGTATGAGAACTTAACTGAGCTGGATGATGACATCACTGTTTACTCCAGTGCTGATATAGATAAATTAACTAAATTAATAACTATTGATTCTTACAATGGAATAAATCAATACTGAATTTACTTAAGATGGACAATGACACCATTTTCTTTAAGAGCTGCTGTGCAGCCAAAATTATATTTTACATATCTTACAGTTATCACTGTAAAGCTGCTTTGACACAATCTGCATTGTAAAAAGCACTATAGAAATAAAGGTGACTTGACAAGGGAGAAGGTGACAACCCAATACTTGGAAATTGGTATGGTGGTCTACAAAATCATTTACGTTTAAAAATGTGTGCTAAAATCAGTTATAGAGAAGTCGTCCCCTTGGAATTATAAGGTTCTATCTGACATTTTTGTTAAATTGAGTTATTCACATATTGTAAATAAGTGGTCACAGAATAATATGTAATTTTTTTTTTTTTTTTTTTAAATGTTGTGCACATTTAATGTTTGGGACTTTATTTTCTCTTTAAAAAAAAAAAAAAAAAAAAAAAAAAAAGGTTCTATCTACATAGCTGAATGGAATGCAAAAAGTTTGAAGCTCAATATCTCAAAACTACTCGGAATACAGAAAGAACCTTATAACTTCAAGGGGACAGAGTATTGATTTCAGAGCATATGATCTGATATAGACCATTTGACCCAACAAATTAAAAAATAAAAAGAGAAAAAAAAAAAAAAAAAATCTTACATAAGCTTTTAGCAATCAGGAATGAAGCACTCCGGTGAGGAAAGATGTTTTAATGATAGATACAACATCAACATTTCTCATCATCAGAACATGGGTCGCTGGATAGAAAATACTGATATATTTTCCCATGTGAATTTTGTAGAAATGAATAGAGCTAGTGGATTACAAACTATTGAAGCTACAGTACACTTCAAAGCCATTGGTCCTACAGTAAAAGCACAAAATCTGCTGGTTTGCTGGGAGTTAGTCTGGGTTTAGGGTTTAATCTGAGCACTCCATTAGGATCAGTTTTCTATTAAAATGTGCATAGCTTATAAAGAGCAGGATGTTTTCATTTAAGACTGCAGGCTGACCGTCAGTCACAAACAAGAGTGCAGCTAAACCGGCCAATCAGAGGTCAGAGCGGGAGTGAAGGGTTTGGTCCTCTAAAGCATCTCTCTGCTTCACTACTGTCCGTTCTTCACATTAAACATCTTCTCCTGAAACATACAGGAAAAAATGATGTTGCATGTGCTGAGGCCCACATCACCCTGAGTAAAGTGTAAACAGAAGTGCAGCGAACAAAACAACGTACTAGCGAGCAGCATTCATCCGCTAACACAAGATGTTTAATAATACAGTTTCATTACTCAACCTCATCAACGGGTTTAAATCACCCAACATACAAACATTCAAATCTTTACATTTCACAAACATGCATTATTTCTGCATTCTGCAAATGTGGCCACTTTAAAGATCACAAACAAAAACTCTCAGACTCAAATGGAGGAAAACAGGAAAAAGAGGATAAATGTGTTTTTGCACCTTGATCATGGCCTCAAGTTTAATGGCGTCGGCAGCAAATTTGCGGATCCGTCAGAGAGTTTCTCCACAGCCATGCGGTCCTCATTGTGCAGCCAGCGGAAGCTCTTCTCATCCAGGTGTATCTGCTCCAGATCGCACTCCTTCGCTGAAAGAAAGATCATGCTTGCTGAAAGCGTTTCAAATGGGTGGTTTAAGGTTGTGTCTGTGTCCGTGTGGATGCTCACCTCCCTGTGGCGTGAGGGAACATGTGACTGCGCTGTGGTCCTGGCTGAGCTCGCCCAGCAGCCCAGGAGAGATGGTGAGCAGATCACAGCCGGCCAGCGCCTTCACTTCCCCCGTGTTCCTGAAGGAGGCGCCCATCACCACCGTGCTGTAGTTGAACTTCTTATAGTAGTTGTAGATCTTGGTCACACTCTGCACACCTGAGAGAAAGACAGTGACGTCAAGACAGAAGCTGGACTAGCGGAGTGAAAAGAGACCCACATGTAGGACACTATGCAAGAGTTTAGCCCGGACAGCCCTAAAACGGCACATGAAAGTGCGGAAATCTTTGCAGAAACTTGGGGTCACATGCCGGACTTGTCTAAAGCATATGCCATATATGAGAAAATATCACAGCATCCATCGCTTTTTCTAATCTCTCCATTTTCATGCTGTCAGACCATTGTTTTTTCATGAGCCAAACTTCGAACTCATTACAGTCACTTTGTCTGCTGTTGAACTCTTGCCTGTGTGGAGAATAGATTGAGTGTTTTGGACTGCTGCCTTGACCTTGAGTAGGTAAACACACTGACACGTCCGGTGTGCGATATCTGTCCTACGCATGACGCTTCACAAAACCCTTAAAGAGTGTCCCCCGGCAGCATGTGTCACTATAGCTAGTGTTTGCTCATCCTGTTGAACATGAGGGTGCACGTTTCGATCCGATTATGTCTTTTTGTGCTTTTGCCCTGATATTTAGACATTAACAAGATTAACGAGATGTTTAATGTTTCCGTCTGAACTATTATCTGAGAACATGCCTGGGTCTTCATGGGGCTCGTAGTTTTTGCGGTCTGTGTTTTCCTTGTACCAGTCCAGGATTCGGCCCACAAACGGGGAGATGAGGGTGACGCGGGCCTCGGCACATGCGACCGCCTGGGCGAATGAAAACAGCAGAGTCATGTTGCAATGGATCCCATGTTTCTCCTCCAACTCCCTGACAAACAGTCAAACACAGACATCAGCGGACTATCTCATCTGTTAATTAATAATACAGGTGCATTTGATGAATTAGCTTTCACACCATGTGTGCGATCATCATGACAACACTGTAATGAATTAACACCTTCATCTTAGAAGCTGTAGTGAACACACTCACTGTCCGGCCTGAATGCCCTCCCATGTGGAGGAGAGTTTGATGAGAATCCGTTTTTTACTGACTCCCGCCTCTTCATACAGAGAGATGAGCCTCCGGGCGCGAGACACCATTGCGTCTTTATCAAACGACAGCCTGAAAATCAAACATCACATGTCATTAAACATCTTGTGACAAACACATACATAAACAATTTTGTGCATTACAACATGAATTATGCAGAGAGTCCAGCAGGTACCGGATGTTACCGTAAAAATCATGAAATGGATTTTTGTGCGGTAACACTTTATAATAACTTTAATTAATAACCCATTAACAACATTATATAACATTATCATCATTTTTTATTATTTATTATTATATAACATAACATTATATAATGCTTAACAGATCAGTAGATAATATATTCACAGCTAGAAAAATGAGATGATGTGCTTGTTAATGTTTACTAATGAACTTATTAAACATTACATGATTAACAGATCATTATTTAATATAAATTAAAATACTTACAAATGTCATTAAACTTTTGATTCACATCACATTGATCATGGCACTCTTTAAAAATCTACAAATGATTTTAACAGATGTTATAAAATGATTAAAAGCTTATTTGTTAAATGTACATTTGAATGCTAATAAAATGTCATTAAACACTTTATATCACCTAATGCACTTTTTTACATTTGTAAGCATATCAATTCACATTTAAAAAAAAAAAAAAAAAAAAAAAAAAAAAACTTCAAAAGGAGAGCATTCCTATAGTTTTGACTGTGGTATCAACATCGGTATTGAGAACTGTGAAATTTGGACTAGTGAAATGTGGCGTCATGACAGAACTAGTGTAGATCACGTAACGTCACCTGACTCTTACCTGGCATCGACTTCAGTGGAGACGCGGCCAGGAACCTTCTTTAAGATTTCCAGACCAAAGCTCACAAACAGCTTGTCCATGGCATTGGTCACCTGCTCCTCCTCACTCCTGAAATTGAATATTGTTTATTAGAGCTGTAAGAAACTATATAGCAGAGCATATTTGTGCACAACAGTCCTGTTTCTAGCAACCTTTCAACAGGGACGAAGTGAGAAGAGTGAATTTTGCTCATGGTCTGAGGAAAGGACAGCAATACTCTTACCCGCCGTTAGCCATGCCGTATTTTATGGCCTGGTCCACGAGGTGCTGGTAAGTGGACATTTTAGCTGCAGCCAGAATGAGAGACGGATTGGTCGTGGCATCCTGCGGCTTGTACTCTTCAATAGCTGCCGAGGAGAAAACATGGCAAATTAAAACAACTAACAATTGATGATATACATACCAGAAATGATTAGAAGCTGATATCAGTGTCTGTTAATTAAAAGGAGTGTGATCATGGCTGGTGCAACAAAAGATTTCTGGTTCAAAACTGTACATTTACCATTACAAACAGCTTGACATCTTTAGTAACTGATAATAACTCCTGTCCTGTTCGGCATTTTTGCCAACAAAGATGATTCTGGAGTACTGTTAACCTAAAATCTAGTTATTCAGGTTTATGAGGCTTTGCCTGAACATAATCTGAGCCAATGAATAGGAGATGAGTAATAAAACGCACACAAAGACAATAGCCATCTTCAGTCCTTTATTAGGGCAGGAGTCGGCAACCTACGGCACGCCGCATACTCACTGCCGCATGTGACAACAGCTGAAGAGGTGCATGTAGTCCCTTGAACTTGCATTCAGAAATACAGTTTGAGGTAATCATTCCTCATAGTCAAACAGCCTGGTTTATTAAGAAAGGAGCTAGCAGTTTTTGTTTTGTGTTTCACACCATCTGTGGATTTTCAGCCGATTGAGGATGTTTAATTTGCCTCAGATAGTCGGTGAGAGAGATCCCTCTGATTGGCTGTTCAGATTAGCAAACTAATGCATGAGAATAATAGCAAAAGTGATAAAAGTAAGCAAACAACAGGTCAGGAGGGCACAGATAGAAGGCTGTTCTCTTCTATCCTTTCTCTTCTGAGCGTTTCAATATGCAAATATTTTCATAACGACATGGCTGTCTAGAAGGAAGAAAGTGAAGACCATCTTTCATCACACGCAGGCGCAGAACACACATGCTAGTCGGCCAATGGCTGTAGACTTTGCAGTTCAAGCACATCCTTTTGACCCAGGTGATGCGAGGCCAAAACAGTTGGCTTTCATTGATGCTGGTTTGGTGTGTCATGGCTTCAACATACAACACTCGTATGTCAACTGTTACACACTGTTCATATGCGATGTCTGGCAAATGAACATGCGTTTACAGTGAAAATCGCTTATTTGATTATAACAGTTAATTATACACCAACAATAAGTGAAATTATAAATAATTTAAATTAGTTACAATATTCTGCCAGCAGGAGGACAGAGTCTGTAAGCTAACTTTTCATCAGGCTCTTAAAGACTTCCGTTCATCTGCAGACAGAAAAGGCCACAGACCATCAGAAGAGAATGGATTTTACACAAAGAAAATTGACAGCCTCCTTTCTTTGTAACTGCCTTTATACATATATAAAAAAAAAAAAAAAAAAAAAAAAAAAAAAATACACCACAGCTTTAAGTCATACAGCAGTTTAATCATTTTTACAGTTCAGCTGTAGTATTTGTGATCACGGTCAGGCCGTAGGCTGCTGTTTTATGTGCACCATTCTTTACAAAATAATGGTTAGCAACCAAATATTACATTGCAAATATGGAAACATTTAAGTTTGTGCTGAATAACAGGTACGTGAACCTTTCAATTTGGATGAAGACATTTGCATTCTGTCTTTCAATCTGGTCACCCAATTTCTCTTTCCAAATCGTAACATCTCACTCTCTTTATTAATAACTAATAAGTAGAGCAGCACGATTAAAGGTGCAATATTTAAGAATTTTGCAGTAAAATATCCAAAAACCACTAGGCCAGTGTTATACATTTTGTCACTTGAGTACTTACAACATCCCAAATGTTTACAACTATTTGTAAATCGTGAGATAATTGCAGTTTTAACCAAGGCTTCAGGACGTGTGAGGAGTCGCCTGTCAGTGTCGTCATACCCGCGTTACCCTCGGTTTACGGTTTTATTTTGTAGAAACCATGGAAACACCAAAGACTCTTTAATATATTACATGTTTTAATAGGCAAGGGAACATCTGTTTTGATATATCGACAAAACACTAATTGTTGTTATATAGCTCAACACGTTTAGTCTTATTGTTTAAATCTAATGTTCTTGATTTTTTGCGAGTACCATGCTTTACCATGCCTCCGAGAAAAACACTATTTTGTGAAGTAGCTAACATAGCATAATCAGATGCAGCTTTATTTTTAGTAACAGTAATACAACATTTTCTCCATCATACAATACATTTTAAAATTAATTGCATGCCATTCCAACACAAGCCATCCAGCATTTAATATATTCTAAAATCGATCTATCTTACTGCAGTGTGTCTCAAACAAGTGTCTCACAGCAGCCGCCGAGCGAACGCACAGAGTAACGTTATAACATCATTTTCAACACTCTCAAATGTGTCTAATATGATAAACAGAGCTGCGTTACCTCATACTCATGACCGGAAAAGCGGAAGCGGCGCCGGCGACTGTGTCATAATAAAAGTCCCGCTGCTCGTGAGGCGTGTGTTGCGCAATCGCTCCAGCGTCCTCGTTCAGCTCCACAACACTCGCTCCCGCTCTGCTTCATACTACAGTAACGTTAATAATCGCATCCATGATCATGATTTCGGCCCGAGTCCTATCCCGATTGTTTCCACCGGCTGTGATGTGAAGACCACATGTCCCAAGATTCCGCGCTCAAACTTGCCGTCATCAAGCTACGCCTTTGTTTTGAATAGGCCTCTAGCGACCTCTAGCGGACAGAAAATATTACATAGTGCACCTTTAAATGTGGTAATTGCGTTGCTTTCTATGGGAGACAAACAAAAACTGTCATTTTAATTTGTGATCTGAAGACGAACAAAGGTCTTACGAATTTGTAACGACATGAGGGTGAGTAATTAATGACAGAATTTTCATTTTTGGGTGAACTAACCCTTTAAGATATCGTTAATACTTCTTGAGTTACAGGCATGCAAACTTGAGACAAAAAAAAGAAAGAAAAAAAAAGAAAGAAAAACCACAAGAGGTCACTGTTGGCATTATAATGAAACAAAGATTGCTAAAGTCAAGAGACAGACCTACCAATCTCTGTGTAAAAATAGAATAATGATCTCTAAAGTCATTTTTACACCCCTCTAATTTGGCTCCAAATCTGAAATTTGTCATTTTGACCCTCCTCTACAAAATAGTGGATTACTCAGTAAATATACATCTGTGATATTTAATATTTTGCCTTTCAACACCATTTAGGTTTGTCTTCCTCAGTTTGAGTTGACACAGAATGACCCTATTACATCATAATGTGACAAAATCCAAAACAAGTCATTTTCAGAGCTTGGTTTCAATAAAAGCGGTTTTTGGACTAACAAGGAAGTTTTGGGTTCTGAAACTTACAGGATGTTTTTATACTACCTATGGACCTCTTACATGTTAAAAGATCAAGGAAAAATTATTTCTAAATTCATGACCCCTTTAACACAGTCTCGTTTGTCTGGTTGTGTGTAAATTCATAACTCTCAGGAACTTGTCAATGGGGATCAACTGCCTGATCATCATGACAATGCAAAAAGCTGCAAAGGCGAGTTTTATCCTCCTTCGCCTCCTTGTGTAAAAACAAACATTGAAATCACTCATCGGCAGTGGTGAGTTTCACAAGGCAGTCTTAGGCAATGGAATCTGATGTAAGTTACAGCCATCCGATTCATGCAACAATGAATGCTGGACTTTGGACTTAATCCAAAGCTCATTTCTGTGTCCTGGACGAAGTTACAGGGACGAACTGTCAGAGAAAGTCAAGTCTGCCTGTTAACAGTGTTCACATCTGTGAAAAACAGCTTTAACACGTTTGTACAGATATATGTGTAAACGCAAACAAGGCTTTACGTCAATATAAGTGATTGGAAATCGATTTCGGGGATTTGTGTCATTAAAAAGTTAATAAATTTATTCTAAGATTAAATATTCCCGTGTTTTAATCACTTTAAATGTGGTCCGATTCCATCATTCATGCGTTTTCATGTTTTCCACGATAACACAATCCGTGTTGCTCAGAACTTCCCTTCCTTCTCACAAAAACACAAGCCAGACAAACACATAAATATGAATTAAGCCACTCACGCTTTCGCGTAAGATGATTCATATTAATAAAGCAACGCATTCGGTAATTCGTCGGGTGACTAACGCCCATTACTAAGATCTGCCTCTCGGCCAATCAGGTAGGCTGTTTCTGACTGTCAAGTAGAAAGCTTAATATTCATAAGATGAGCCGTGTTCGTCCAGCGATTCCAAATTTCGCTTCCGGGTCTCAGCATGATACCACACGAGATTTTTTTTTTTTTCCCCCTGACCCAGTCGATTTGATTTACATTAAACCAATTACTGGGAGGCATCACATGTTTTACTCAGATCTGACTAACTCAACACGTTCCTAACCACTCATGCATATCATTATCAATGAGTTCCGCTTAATTAAGACAACGGTCTGAAAAAAACTCTAGTAAAATTGCGAAAGCGTCAGTTCCTCAATGCAGATCAACTTAAACTAGCAATCATTAACCAAATAACGTCCGAACTTTTTTCTTGAGGGGAAAATGAGGAAAGCGACATTTGTAGTTTTCTGTGAGCAGACAGCACGATCTCGGATTTGAGTGTTGACTAGTTGTGTCCACTAGATAGGGAACGCAGCTGTCAACAGGTTCAAGGCTTAATGAATTAACGCACGACCAGTTGTAAACACTTCCTTACGCACCAAACTGACTCAAGATTAAGTTAAGGAAACATCTATAAGACATTTACCGTTGAAGTCGCCCGTGTCCGCGACGACCACCGTGTATTTCTTGATCTGCTCCAGCGCAGACTCCATCTTCCGCCGTTTGTCCGGTGAGACAGACATGATCCCCGAAAAAAACAGAGCTTTTATACCGGCGCCCTGAACAGAGACACTACTGTCAGCAGCCTGATGAAGAGAGAGCGCGCGAACGGGAGAGCAGCGGACACGCGCCTGCGTGGGGGCGGAGCCACGGCATATGACGCCATTGCGTAACAAGCAACGATCGAAGGATTGAGCCACAGTCACTCATATCAAAGTAGGTATTCTGCAAGATCACAGTCACACATCAGGATCAGCGGCCTATTTTGTGCCTTAAATGAATGTGTATGCCCTTGTCAATGTTCAGAATCTACTCAAATAAGTTCCCTTCACATTTCTACATATATTATGCATAAAATCATCGAGAAATGTACACTGTCTGTACATTTATGCTTATGTACTATAATTTTGTTCCAATACATTAATTTAATTCTTGATAACTGTTTGTGATTCTATCTCTGTTTTTCATTTCATAACCAGCATTCATTGCCGTTTTGTTGGGGATTTCATTAATAAAATGACTTGACTACAAAATAAATGAAGCCTATCTTAATGGCTTCGCAGTGGATTGGGGAAAATACTGACTCAGAAAATTACGATCTGACTCAAGTTCTTCATTAACAACAGTAAAAACTGTTCATATTGACAGCAGAGCAGATGTTGATTGAGATCCTGCAGACAATAATCAGGACTGTTTCACCTTTCGTTGGTTCATGCAGGAGTCCAGTGAACAGAGAACGTCTTCAGAACTTTATTTATAATCATTCATGGAACATTTTTCAGAAACGTTACTACTTATTTCAGAACATTTTTAGAACATTCAAAAGAAACATTGTACATGTTCAGAGAACATTCAGAAATATAATTTTCATAAGTGGGTTCTAAATGAGAACGTTAGCAAAAGTTCTTAGAACATGTTTTTGTTAGCTGGGAGTGAAAGGAATTAAAATGGAATGTGAAAGAGCAAATGAAGCAACAAAGAAAAAAGACATACATGTTAAATATAGTAAAATGGAAATTAAGAGTTTAATTAAACAACATGAGGAGAAGTTGGGGGAAGCAATGGGAAGAAGATAGAATGGGGAAATGGTTCAAAACTAATAACAGGGAAAACTAGAAGTAAAGAAACCATAATCTCTAGACTTGAATTTGGACTTCTATGACCAAATCTAAGTTAACACTAACTCTAAGACTTAATCTAAATAGAATAAAGGGAAAATGATACAAAGAAATGAGGCTTCAATCAAGATGAAACTGAGCATGTCATAATGATCTCTCCAACATATAGTAATAAAAGAAAGATACTGATTCTGTGAAAAATTAAGATGAAGTCTGAGTTGAAGTATATATTGCAAAGAAATTCATATAATGTTTTAAATTCTTAATAGCCTATCTGATAACAACAAACTTATTACTTAGTTCACCCAAAAATGAAAATTCTGTCATTAATCACTCACCCTCATGTCGTTCCACACCTGTAAGACCTTCCTTCATCTTAAGAACACAAATTAAGATATTTTTGATGAAATCCAAGAGTTTTTTTTTTATCCCCCATAGAAAGCAACGTAATTACCATCATTAAAGGTCCAGAAAAGTGGTAAAGACATTATTAAAACAGTCATGTGACTGTTGACTGTGAGGGTGAGTAATAAATGACATTATTTTCATTTTTGGGTGAACTAACCCTTTAATGTTATGAAGAGACGAGAATACTTTTTGTGCGCAAAAACAAAACAAAAATAACAACTTTGTTTAACAAATTCATCTGTACTGAGCCGCCGTTCGGACGTAAACAATGAAGATCTGCAGCGAAAATAGCGTATGACGGGACAGATGAATTTGTTGAATAAAGTGGTTATTTTTGTTTTGTTTTTGCACACAAAAAGTATTCTCGTCACTTCATAACATTAAGGTTGAACCACTGCAGTCACATGACTGTTTTAACGATGTCTTTAATACCTTTCTGGACCTTAAAAGGTGCAATGTCGTTGCTGCCTATGTGTGGATTAGATACCCTCGGATTTCATCAAAAATATCTTAATTTGTGTTCTGAAGACAAACGAAGGTCTTATGGGTTTAGGTGAGGACTTAATGACAGAAATTTAATTTTTGGGTGAACTAACCCTTTAAGCACAAGAATATAAGTACTTCAATACAAGTAAGAATAGATGAATTTGTTCATGACTCACACTTCTAACCAGCAAGTGGCGGTAATGCACCTGTCGTTGTATGTCACCCGCCTTAAAAACTCAGGAAGAAGAAGAAGAGAGAAGCGCGGCCGCTGCAGTGACCGCTAGGGGGAGACATCGAATACAGATGGTCGCCGAGAGAAGAGCAAAATGAGTTTGACTGAAGATTTCACTTATTGAAGAGATCGAAAACCTCTTCGAGACAGGAGTAATTAAGGTAAACATAATTTCAGGCAACTCTAATTTCCAATTAAGTAAGTTTATAACAACATTATGTTGTTAATAAACAGTGAAAAGTTTACTAGAATATTGTGTCGGCAAAACTGATCTATAATATATTATAGAGATCTATATATAGATAAGTGATTTATAATATAGCTCTATAATAGAGATCAGTGGTCGATACATTGCTTGTAAATGTGTACATTGCGTGATTTCAGCATCGTTACGTCATCAGCGCAACGGTTACGCCAGACTGTTAAGAAATGAAGCTTTCGAAATGCTGGTCGATTCCAGAGTGAAACTGATATGAGGCCATTTCATAATGATTTAGCACCACAATATCAGAATGATTCAAGCAAGTGTGGGCTGATTGACAGTCAGTTTAATTGTTCATCATGTTTTGGGTCTATTCTGTTGCTGTTAAAACTGACAGAGCTGTTATTGGAGAATTTAAATTTATCTGACGAGTAAATGAGTGAATCTAGATGTATCTGTAGGCTCCAACACTGGTTATTTTACACTATTATTAAACAAAATTTGATATAGGATATATACAACTAACAAAATAGCTAAATTGTATTTTGAAAGAAATGTTGGTGTTACTTCTGCCCTGTTACGCCCCCTTTACTGCATCATTCATTTGTCTATTTCAAAGACAAATTACTATTATATAGAAGCATAAATACATTTTTATAAAATTTCTTTTTTTTTTTTTTTAATGAAAGTCTGCAATTAAAGTATAGCTACATTTTGTAGTGTGAAATCTTAGCCGTTGTTGCCTTTGACCAGCAGATGGCGCTAGTGTTTCGAGTCTTTCCATGCAGTCAATCATGTTTCAAAGCGATTATTTCAAACGTTTTAAAGATTCAGAAAGCCTTATTTGTCTCATCACTAGTGCAAATTAGATTCATCATCTTATTAGGGACACAGTTTATGTTCTGTGTCTGTGTTGCACACAGTAACTCTTAACCTATGTTGTTTACTCTATATGAACACCAAACGTCAACACTGTTACCACAACCTCATTTCAAGTCTCTTTAGCAATGACATTGATACCCAAGTTAATGTTATTATTGCAGTAAGAGATGTTAGATAATTTTTAAGTAGATAAGACTGAGAGAAAAAAAAAAAGAGCTTACAGAGAAGATAAAAATAGAGTCTCAGTTAGGAATAACATTACAGCATTCCTGGGATGCCTGATGGCGGTCCCTCCCTGAGCCTGACCAGAAACGAGTGAATAAAACACTCTTCGGTCAGGAGAGAAAACAGCAGCTGGACTTAGAAAAGAAAAGACGCAATGAAGAAGGACAGTAGAAGTAACTGCATCATAAGGCAATAAGGCAGAGGTGAGTGATATAAAAGTTAATGCCAGTTACTGTATGCGCCATTTATAAAAATCTGAACATGAGTTTCTAGAGCAACTAAAAAAAAGAAAGGGAAACAAAAAGTGCCAAAGTGGACAAATAAGGTATTTTTGAATTTGTTTGCTCAAAAAAACAAATGTTGCTGTGGACACTATTTGGACAAATTTCACAAGAAGATAGATAGATAGATAGATTACACTTGCTATTTTCTTCTGGTTTTTCACAGTGAAACACTTTATTCCAGTTACAGTGGAGTAATTGTGATTAATTACTACTAATTATTTGCTAAAGCTTTTTATAATAATCCACTTGTTAAGTCTGACATCAAGCATTACTGTTTACCTAACTTAAATATTAATTTAAAATATTAAAACTTAAAGTATGCATTACACTGAAATAACCAGTCAGAAAGTCATTCAAAATGTATTGCTTTTCTTGTGATGATCTCGCCACTTATTTTCATCACATTATAGTCTTTCATTAGGAATATAATGATAATGTGCAGTAGAATTACTTCTCTGAGGGTCAGTTTCCTGTTGCATTCTGCTGTATATTTACTGGTAGACGTGAGAAAGAGGCTTTAAAAAAAGAAGTCAGAATGCACTGTTTCATTAAATGGAGTTTAGGTTGTTACAGTTTAAATAGTTCATTTTCAGGCCATTGTGAATAAAAGTAGATGATAATAGACATTAAAACATTGTGTCTAAAGTAATTTGGCTATGAACTATGAACTGTTGTTAAACAATGTTCTGTTGCCATTCCTGCCTAGAGGAGCTTGTGTGATGTTTCAGTTTACATCAGGCCTGTTTAAAATCTCAGCGGTTTTATAGTGTTTTTACAGCAAGTCAAATCTTAGTCTTTTTATGGCTATTAGTGCAGTGAGGGTTCGGATAAATGATCTAAAACTAGGGTATATTTTAAATAATTTTTGCAAATAGTTTTCTATACTTCTGCAGGTTTTATAAATTCATGCATGCTTTTGCATTTTATAGCATTCTTGCAATAACCTGTTTTCTAGTGTGCATGTAAACATATTGCATCTCTGCTCCATCCCTCACTGATGTTGAGTCTCACAGTTCCTCAATTAGACTAAAAAATTGTTAGCTGTCCAACAGGGAGGCTCTAAACCAGGCAAAGTTGTGCTGGTCCTTTCTTCCCTATTGTTCCGTATATCTGAGTGAAACGCTTCTGGAACAAGAACAATTGTAGAGCGTCATCAGAGAAGAGAAGAGATGCTGCAAGAGGGAGGAGAAGATATTCTGATTCAAGATTACCAGGAACATGAATTTAAAACAATAATGATGATGTGCACGGATAAATCATAGGATAAACACTGCAATATTCCACAATAAAAAAATTCATGGTGATTTAACCCCTGAAAAAATATAAAGAGAGAGTAGGGTTTTTCCCTAAATCCTCAAAAAAAAGAAAGAAAAAGAAAAAGTATATCCATCCAGAAAAAGATGATATTTAACATTTCTCTTCGCAGGGTGACCCCTGCACCCCTGAAGAAGTTCACATCTTATTGACCTCTAAAGAAATCTGCAACATAGAATAGAACATCATCATTTTCTGTAACTGTAACTTTCAGCCCTAATAAATAAATTAATATTAACCATAAATCAACAGTATTGCACTTGTAGAAACACTCAATATTATAGTTAGAGGTAATTTTATAAGTTCATGAAATATGATGCATAAGTTTTGAATTACTGTATGGTCACTAATAAGACTTGTCTTATTTTATAATTTAATAACATTTACTAATAATTTTAATATACTGAAAATATATTGTAAATATAGTAATATATAGACCAAAGAGTTTTTGAACTTGTGATTTAACCTTGTACATGGAAAAGCTTATTGTTCCTTTATTAAAGGAAATAGGAAAGTCAAGAGCTTTGCCTCATTTTCTGTGATCAAACACATTGTTTGCATGCATTTGGTTGCATATATGTTTTTTTTACATCGAATCAAGATGGATGTATAGTCCTCTCTATAATATATACACAGTTGAATTGATTAGACAGGATGATAGTGAAACTGCAGAGGTGTGGATCAAATGATCTGAGCAGACAGAGAGACTGATAATGAAGCTTTAGAGAGACTCTGTTAATGAGGTCTCCGCAGTAATGTTAGTTGGGAATAAAAGCGTCAGGCGGGATCAGACGAGACTTCTAACAATCACAAACCTTTAAGCTGCCTTTGCACTGCAAGACCTAATGCACAGATGACAATGTTTATAAAAATAACACGACCAGATATAACAATGTGTTTTCAGAAGAAGAAATATGTTGAAGGAATTTATTCAAATATCAAACTCTGGTAAACTGAACCATGTTGTTGGCAGGTTAATTAACTCAGATCCTACATGCAAAAGAATCTTAATTATGAAATGTTATTTGTGCATCACAGCGTCGAAACAAAGGCACACACTGACATTTACTCTAATCGTGATGAATGTCAGCGAGCCTGTATCATGCTGATACACACCAGCAGCTCATGAATACAAGTGGAAAAAGGGAAGAGAATGACAGCAGGAGGAGGAGGAGAGATGAAGAATGAGAAATGAAAAAGTGTTGCAGAGGAGATATTCTGCATCACACTGCTGTAATAGCTAGTTGGGGCTGATGTGGATTGAGAAGAGGAGATGTGAGATAAAGAGAAGCTGTGTGTTGAAGGAAGATGGCGAGCAGCGGAAGATGATTGGACAAGCTGTGAGGAGGCGTGGCCAGAGCCTGAATGATTTGTGCGACAGTTACCAGAGAAAGAGGAGGCGAGAGATTGTGAGTGTGTGTGTGCATGTGTGTGAGGGGGTGTAGGAGCGCAGGAATAATCGCAGGAGAGACATAGGAGATCTGTTCTGCGGTAGCTGTTGGGGTTTTGCATGCTGAAAGGACTACTGCTCAGGCTGCTGTCTCTGCTTTATACCTGGAGTGAAGAGCAGAGGACAGAAGAGGGTCGATGCACTGAACCTATTAATGCTCTGCCGGACCTCTGAATCCTGAAGCAAACTGAGAGGGATAAAGACACAGAGGCTGAGATAGAAGGAGAAAGAAGTGGCGTGGATAAAGGGAAGTCGGTTTTAAGGAATGAAACGTACAATAGGTTTGGCAGAAAATGAGAAGCAGCATGAGGGACAGGTTGAAGAGATGATGCATTGGTTCAGAATTGAAGATTGAAACCTTGATTGGCAAAGCAGTGCAAGCCTCTGTGTATTAAAATACGTGTCAATTCATCAGTATTCATCTGTCCAATCATGCTGTCTGGGAAATCTTAAGCTGATTTGGAGGTCAAGAAAATACTGGATATTTTGCACAGTCCAGCCGTGAGTGGGACTTCTCGTTTCTCCAGTAGGCGTGCCTTAAGCATTCAGGTGTGCCGAGGGGTGTTTATTTGTCAGGAGGCCAGAGTCACGTACATGCTGAAACGAGTCTGGTCCAATGGATGTTTGTGGTAAGGCATCTTCCTCAATGAAGCGGATTTGACCACCATTAGAGCACCTGTGCCATTGATTGAAGGTCCAGTAAGGATTAATTGCATTGCAGGAAATTACTGAAGTGCGTCTGGAAGATACTGAATCAGCAGTTAAAAGTGATTAAACACTCATAAGGACTGTGGGTGGACCTTTGTTGGACTTTATTCCTTGAATGTCTACACTTTGTAACGTTTAGCTTGTGGACCAAAGATTGTTGCATCCTGACATTAAAAAATGCGAACTCCTTTTCATCAAAAAAACAAATAATGTCCATATTTTAATGACAGCGGGCTTGTGCTTTCCAACTTGCTAGTTTGTCACATTTCCTACTTTGTGACTTGTCTTGTAAAAGTGGGGATCATTTGGCCTCTGGGGGTCCGGGCTCCGGCCCCGGCCCCGGCCCCCAACCCAAAAATGCGCCGCTCGAGTACAGACGAAACCCCGTACCGCCGTAGTCCCTCTTTGGACAGCAAGCCGGGGTCGCCGCCTCTGCGCTACAGCGGCGAGTACGAGTACCACAGCTCACCTTTCGTCTTTGGCATTCGTACGACACCAGGGTCAAAGAAAGCTAAAGCCAGCTACACCACAGCACAGGGCAGGAAATATGTGGTGTTTTACCTGGACCTGTCCTTCATCTTCCTCCTAGAGCTGCGGCGCTGCAGGATGGCCGAGGGCTGCCTGAGGGCCCTGAGATACGGGATGGTTTTCTTCAATCTGCTCTTCTGGGTGAGTGTGATTCCTAAACAGATCATCTCTTCTGTTATTCTGTTCAAATCAGAGAATGTTAAAGGAATGGTTCACTCAAACATAAAAAGAAAATGCTCAGTATTTACTTGTGTTGTTCCAAACCTGACTTGCATTCTTCCATGAAACACAGCAGTTGTTTAGCTGAATGTTTGAGCTACTCTTTACCATAGAACGACCACTAGTGAACATGTTCTTTCAAGCTCCAAAAATGGCCAAAACACCATAAAACTCTCATAAACATAGTCCATGCAACTTATACGCTATATTCTGAAGTCATTCTGAAGAGAGAGCTATTCCCCTCTGCTGCAGCTCTCAAATCCTGTGTGTTTCTGTTGCTTTATGATCAGTGTGAGAACCAATTGCATTTTGGTGACATGAACCTGGCCTTCGTTGGTCACTGTGAAGTGTCGATGTGCAGGCTGGAGTCAGATGAGTTTCTCTGCTGTAGGCCCACAGTCATTTGTGCTGTGTGTGATCACATAATAAAACAGGCTTAAATAACTTATTGTTCTACAATTAACAATTTCATGACAGTTGCTTTGGTAAGAGTGTATCTAATAAAAACATGAACTCTTTCCCTGCATGTTAAAAAAAAAAGTTGCCAGCCAGCACCAGCATTTTTGAGCATTTTCACAAAAATTTTAGTCCCCAGAAAATTTTGTTGTGTAACAGAATATGTTCTGTCGTACCTGAACATACAATATATCAAAAGAAAGAAAAGAGCCTGTGCTTTTAAATAAACCAAAAAAAAAAAAAAATTCTAGCTTCACACATTTTTTTTTTCACTTGAATGGGGGTATTTTGAGAAAGAAAGAAAAAACTGAGAAATTCATGATTTTGTCAAAGACTTCGTCCGGATGGGATTCAGAACAATGATCTAAACACAGATGGAGTAGATCGAGTCCATCAACACCTCAAAGCTTCACAGTCGTTTCCTCTTCATGGGTTCAACATTTCTTTCCATAACATCAGGGAGTTTAAATTAGTTTACTGTTTGATGATCGCAGTATTTTACATGTGCGTCAGCAATGTTTCTGTCACTTGTTTCTGCTTCTTCTTCATCTGTGTTTTGATCTGGAGATTCTGTACTCTTTCAGAAGATGTGTAATAGCGCCCCCTACCGTGTAACAGTGAAAACATGGATTGA
Source organism: Hypophthalmichthys nobilis (assembly GCA_037950665.1). Classification (NCBI taxonomy): domain Eukaryota; kingdom Metazoa; phylum Chordata; class Actinopteri; order Cypriniformes; family Xenocyprididae; genus Hypophthalmichthys; species Hypophthalmichthys nobilis. The sequence goes on from CM075484.1 coordinate 64,970, forward strand.
CAGAAAATTCAGTCAATGGTGGGGAAAGAGTTAATGTGGAGGTGCTCATATTCTACATTATGGTCGATACTCTTGTGTTGTTGTTTTTTTTTTACTTGGCATTTAGAATCAGCTGTGTTTATTGTTTTCTGCCACTGTCATTTCCTCACTTGTGTCACACAGTGCGGCTGAACACATATTTCAGTGCTAACACTTCCTGTGTAAGAAGAATGACAGTACAGTTATAGCGTCTGTCAGGTGAGCTGCTGTGTTTTTCTCCCTGCTGACTGCTTCTCTGGACGTCATCTGTGCTCCAGTGCTCAACATGAACGCCTGCGAAGTGTCTTTGCTGTTTGGAAGGGGAAGTTAGTTTCTTTGATAATAAGCCACATCCGTGTTGGATAACCTGAATTCTTATTTTATTCTCATCAAGTGACCACTGCTTGGTCCGGATCACAGCTCATTTAAAGGGGTCATATTTTTTGGAAGATTATTCTTAATTTGGTAAATAGGTAAAGCATTAAATAAACATTACAAAAAATGTCTTTAAAAGTCAAAATACTGATTGTTGTATTTTATATCATTGATCATAAAGCTGTCAGTCTACAGCAATCCTTTGTGCTAAAGTTTAATTGATTCAAACTTCACTGGCATTGTCCCAAATGGCACTCTAAACCCTCACGGTCTTCCTCTGAGTCCACACTTTCGTGACGTAATGCCGCTTTGACTGCCGGGTAGAAGTGCTCCGCATATCTCGCAGGCTAGCAGGCTCAGCAGAAGTGCACATCGAGGGTGCATAGCGGCCTTCTGAAAGCTAAAATGACAAATGGGACACCCTATGGTCTTGTGGACTTAACGGACAAGACAGGTGCACACAGTGACCATTGTAAGTCCACAAGACTGAAAGTGCACATGAAGTGTGCCATTTGGGACAGGGCCACTGTGTTGTTCCAAAACACGGAAAATACTTAATAATCCCTTCTTCTTTTTTTTTTTTTTTTTAGTATGGTAATGTCAGGATCAGGACCTCTAGCAAGTGCTGCTGTAGAATATACACAATACACACACTTTCTTCATCTCTACATTTGCCAAAGTTTTTTTTTAGATATAAAGTAAAATTATGTCAACTTGCACCAATGGCAAAGTTAAAAATCTAAAGTTCAGTGTGTGTGTGCTTCAGTGCTGCTGAAGCTGTCTGAGGAACCAACAGGATTTTGGATGCTCTGTGATTTTCTTCGCTTTGGGAAAGCTGTTTAGATAAATGGTCCTCCACTGGACGTCAACTGAGCAGAAATCCTTAGAAACATGGCAAGAAAATTGACTCAAAGCCTAGCTAAGCAGACTTTAACTCTGCATTCCCTTGTGACAAAGAAGTGTGCTTAATTGTATTGAATGCGCACATGTAGAGTACTTAAAATATACTTGTAAAGTATATTTTTAACCTGTAGATATGATATTAATCAAATAAATGCACTTTAAGTGTGTTGAAACATTGTCATGAAAGTGTGGTCTCTCAGTTTCGTCACAATGTTTCAACACCCTTAAAGGGTTAGTTCAGCCAAAAATGAAATTTCTGTCATTAATTACTCACCCTCATGTCATTCCACACCCGTAAGACCTTAAGTTATTTTTGATGAAATCCAAGAGGTGTTTTTATCCCCCATAGAAAGCAACGTAATTACCACCATTAAAGGTCCAGAGAAGTAGTAAAGACATTGTTAAAATAGTAAATGTGACTGCAGTAGTTCAACCTTAATGTTATGAAGCGACGAGAATACTTTTTGTGCGCAAAAAGGAAAACAAAAATACCGACTTTATTCAACAAATTAGTCTCTCCTCTGTCTTTACTATTAAATGTCTTTACTCTCTGGACCTTGAATGACAGTAATTACATTGCTTTCTTTGGGGGATCCACCTCTTGGATTTCATCAAAAATAACTTAAGGTCTTACGGGTGTGGAACGACATGAGGATGAGTGATTAATGACAGACATTTTTGGGTGAACTAACCCTTTAAGTACACTTTTGAAAAGGGTTTTTATTTTATAGTCTTTTACATTTTGTAGTTTGCCTTCTTATGTTCATGTTCTTGTTTCCCATTTTTTGTCTTTGATATATTCATCATTACATTTAGTTTGCACTTAAGTATATTCTTTTAAAATATATTATTTCTGTAATAAGTTTTCTTTCAAAAGTATGCTGAAGTGTACTTCTTTTTCACAAGTGTTTCTTTTCAAAGATTTCAACCTGAAGTCCGGTGCATGTTCTGTGCTGTAAGTGCTCTTCTTGCCCTTGCCCACAATGCAAACATCCACTGTGTCCAAACTCAAGAGTGAAGGTGGTGACAAGGCAAATGGATTCACAGTGGATCCTCTCCCAGATAGTGTGAGTTGTGATCTCTGATTGAACTGCCATTCTGTGTAGACATGAAGGGATGCTGTTATTAGCACAGCTGACAAGCAGTGAGGGAATTTCCCCCATCAACCGGTCAAATGGTTTGTGTATAACAGGCACAGATCCTGCTCACTACACTAAGGCCTGAAACATAATGGAAAAAACATCCAGCTACACAAACTTGATTTCATGCATTGTTGCATTGCACAACACGCTGAGAGTTACAGTATGTGTTCAGAATACAAGCTATTTTACTTTAATCTTTGATTCCTGCTGGTTTTAAATGGCTGAAAGAATCAGTTCAGTTCTTATGTGATTAAAATTGAGAGAAATCAATCTGTGTCCTGTGCTGATGTCATTAACTTTCAGCCCCAAATCCCCTCCAAAAAACAAACAAACAAAAAAACATTTTACAACCCTGCTAAAAAGCTCTTGACTTTATGATGATCCTGCCGGGGGTTTTAGATGATGCAACTGCAAATAAAAATATTGGGTAAACTAGAGCATTTTTTCTAACTTTTTTTTATTTTTTATTTTTCCTAATGAGCTTTTCGCCATTGAATGAATATTTATATTCAACGTTCCTCTTGACATCCATCTTGGAAGGATTTTTTCACTGAGCTTGTTGTAATGCAGTATGGGATTTACTTCTCTGCAAAGAATATATGGGGATGCTGCCTTGGCATGTGGCCAAAAAAAGGCATCTTTAAATACTGCTTACAATTTGAATGCCTTAAAATGCTGCCTACATTGGAGCTCAGAAGCACCACATTAAAAACAGCACTAGGTTTTTCACTTGGCTTGAATTCTATGCAACATGCCATCTTTGTACAGCCAAGATGAAAAGCCTGTATTCAGTTGCACAAGGAATGATGTCGTGTGTTGACTGAGACACACCATTGACACTGTTATACAGATTGATCAGCTGAGCAGTTATTTGACAGCCAATGAAACACATTAAGGAGGCTAATTGACAGAATATGTCATGTTTCTATGTCATCCTTTGTGGTCAATTAATGTTTTGTTCAGTGTATTCTGGAGCATGTATTAAAGATGTTTCATCTCAATGGCTTCATCATGGTAACTGTTCACCAGTTTGTTTTCCCTCTCCTGTTATCCAGTTAATGTTGCTGTGTCGGACTGATCTGGATGCTCAAATCACACGGCAAAACATTGAAGCGCCACAGAGTCACAGTGTTGCAGCGGGTTGGGCAGAGATTCTTCGTTTGAAATCTTTGAAAAGAAGGGTTGTAATGCAGTTTAAAGGCCGCTTAGCTAGGCTTTGAGTCTGTTTTTTGCCATGTTTCTAGGGATTTTCTCAATTGAAGGTGTTTCTCAATTGACGTCCAGTAGAGGACCATTTATCTAAACAGCTTTCCTAAAGCGAAGAAAATCACAGAAAATCCAAAATCCTGTTGGTTCCTCAGACAGCTTCAGCGGCACTGAAGCATCCATGCATATATATTATATATAGAGAGATAGATAGATAGATTGCAAATCCATTAACATAATCGTTATTCATGCAGATATGAGTACAATACATATTAATTAGTACATTTTAATGGGGAAGGGAAATTTAACATTTAGCTGAACTTTAGCCATGAACTGTTCTCATGAACAGACTCTCATCTGTTCAACCATGAAGCTGGATGATCTTTTGATTTGAGCTGCAAAACAAAAATAAATGTGTGTTTCATTCAACAGTACTAGAGATGTTCATGGACCCGAACGCACACAAGTAGAGATCAGTACATTTAATTGCTCTTGAATGACACACAAGCACATTTGATCTCCCATGACCATATTTGATGTTCATTATGTTTATACGTTCATTAATGTTTGTGTAAATTAAATGTTCATCAATACAAAGCAATAACGTCTCTTCAGAAGAATCACTTGATTCTTATGGATTACAATGAGCATTTCAAAGTGTTTTGGTAGATTGGAGGGACAGAAATCACAATATCTTCATTTGTGTTCTGAAGATGAACAAAAGTCTTACGGGTTTGGAATGACATCACGAAGGTGAGTAAATGATGACAGAATTTTTTGTAGATTTTGATTTGTTATAATTAGATGCAGAAAAAGCTTTTGAAAAGGTTGAATGGAATTATCTTTTTGACATGCTTAATTGTTTTGGACTTTGAGAGAATTATTGTGAATGTATAAGAATCCCACAGCTGAAGTGCTGACCAATAATACAGTGTCAAAATCATTTATTGCATCTAGAGGATGCAGGCTGGGATCTCCAGCTGTTCATATTACCATCAAACCATTTCCAGTTGCTGTCAGAAGGCATAACAGTTGCTGGTATAAAACACAACAGACACTTTTTATTGTACTTGTACTTACAAACAATACTCAGATGAGCTGTAGGCCGATACTAGTGCTGCTGGGAAATTCTTGAATGAAAAACAGTTGCCATGGCAATAATGACAGCAGCAGCCTTATTAAAGAGTAAGAAAATGTAAGATGCTGTATTTTTAGGCCATACACCAGGCTATATATATATATCACTATATTTAGACTGCAGAATGAGCCTCTGTCTCAGTGTTGTGGTTTTGTTCTCCTTTTGTAGTTTTCTCTTTTCTTTCCTTCTCATTTTTACACCTTAAAACATATATTGTGTACTATTTCATATTATTTAAGATTTATGATAAATTTATGAAAATAATAATTTTGAAATTTTACAAATCTTTATTTTAAAGGGTTTAAAGGGAACCCCTGGTGTTAAGACTTGTATGGCTTAATATAACGTAAATGATGTCTTACTGAAATATGTAGTAAACCCATTAAAGATTTACGTTATTTAAAAAATCCTTGACATATTTGGACCGATTTGGACAATGGGCGGCGCCATTTTGTTTAGGTGCACAGTGCGTTCTATGTCACTGTCCTATTGCAATTTTTGCCGCAACACAACTCGGAATTAGTGATGGGCAGATCGAGGCTTCGTGAAACACTGAAGCAGTTGAAGCAAATGTGTCGAGGCTTCGAAACAATCTGACACCCGTCTCCACGGTGACCCCTAGTGGTCAGAACAGTGCAAATGCAACAAAACTCAGGCCAAACATGCATTAAAAACACCTTTTACAAATGTATTGCAAAAGTTTTATTGAAAGTAAAATCTATCAAATGCAATTAACTAATCATCTAATAAGATTAAATATAGAGTGTCTGTATAATATGTGTTCTTTTATCAATTTTCAGGGCTTGTTTTCTTTGTTCCATGGCTCAAGCTAAACAGGCAAATAAGAGATTAATAACTACCATTATTCATTTTAATTATTCTAATGTCTAATTAAAACATCTACAAATGTATAAAAATGATCAGAGATCAGGTAAACCCATAGGGTAAAGCCCATAGACACTTGTTCAATAGTTCTCAGTGAATCTGCATGATTCATGGGTTCACTTTATCATCGCCCTCTACCACTGATATTTCGAACTGTTTTGAAACGTTTCTAAACAGTGATGACGTAATGAAGCCTTGTTTACTGAAATCACGTGACTTTGGCAGTTTGATACACGCTCCGAATCACTGATTCGAAACAAAAGATTCATAAAGCTTCGGAGCTTCATGAAGCAGTGTTTAAAAATCGGCCATCACAACTCGGAATATAATATACAATGCCACATTGTGCAGCTTTTGGTAGTAATTTTCAGTCAATGAGCCACAAGAGAAGAGATGTAAGTCTTTACTGCTTTACTAGCGATAAGAGGAGAAAAGAATGGGAAGTTGAAGAATGTGGATGAATAAAACTTCCTAACTGCGTCTTTGTTCTCTTCACTTTAGCCCTGATGACTTTGAGGCTTTTTATCTGTATGTTTTGGGGCAACGGTAATCTAGTAACGCATACAGGTCTTAATATCCGCGGGGTTCCTTTTAAAACCCGATCAGCCTTTTCAATTTGAGCCAAAGCGCAAAATTAGTCAGGATAAAAACATCGAATACGTGCAATGTCTCTGTGGCTATTCGAACTACTGTTGTATGACTGACGTGTAAAAATCGTCTGAACGCATTACACACAGTTAAACATGCTGAGAAGATGCTGCTGTTTCATGCGATCACAGATATCTCGTGCATCAGCGCACACGAGCTTTGAGGCAGTCTGTCTCAATCCAGATGTGTTATAGGCTCACCTTCGTCAGGCTCCACGACAGGCGCGGCATTTGGTTAAAGCACACACTTATATCCATCGGCAACTGTAAGCTCTTTCAGCTGTGGTCTTCAAAAAAGCCTCAAAGTCATCAGGGCTAAAGTGAAGAGAACAAAGATGCGGATCTTTAGGAAGTTTTATTCGTCCACATTATGCACAACTTCCCATTTTTTTCTCCTCTTATCGCTAGTAAAGCAGTAAAGACTTACATTGCTTCTCTTGTGGCTCATCGACTGAAAATTACAACCAAAAGCTGCACAATGTGGCATTGTATATTATATTTTGAGTTGTGTTGAGGTAAAAATAGCAATAGGACAGTGTCAGTAGCTCAGTGAGTGCAACCATTTGACGTCATCGACATAGAAAGCACTGTGCACCTAAACAAAATGGCGCCGCCCATTGTCCAAATCGGTCCAAATATGTCATGGATTTTTTAAATAATGTAAATCTTTCATGGGTTTTCTACTACATATTTCAGTAAGAGACATAATTTACATTATATTAAGCCATACAAGTCTTAACACCAGGGGTTCCCTTTAAACAGTGTTTTATTGCACATGTGGAAAAGTCCTTAAGACACTAACAGTTCACAGTCAGTTAATAAGGCCACAGTTACTATAACTTTGGAGAATAAAGAGACTGTCTACTGACTCTGAAATACAAAGGGAGACCGTGTTACAGGGAAACAGTGGGTTTCACTTTATTTTACAGTGACATAATTACATTGTACTTACTCAAATAAATACTGAGTAATATTAATTAACCACATGTACTTACTATAGAGTTACTGTTAGGGTTAGGGTTTGGTTTAGGGTTAGTTACTTGTATTTATGCATAATTTACTGTTATTACTATAGTAAGTACATGTAGTAACGTGTAACTACGTCACCTTAAAACAAAGTGTTACCAGACAGTGTTACAGGGAGACAGTGTTACAGGGAGACAGTGTTACAGGGCGACAGTGTTACAGGGAGACAGTGTTGCAGGAGACAGTGTTACAGAGGGACAGTGTTTCAGGGAGACAGTGTTTTATGGAGACAGTGTTGCAGGAGACAGTGTTACAGGGAGACAGTGTTACAGAGAGACAGTGTTGCAGGAGACAGTGTTACAGAGGGACAGTGTTTCAGGGAGACAGTGTTTCATGGAGACAGTGTTGCAGGAGACAGTGTTTCAGGGAGGCAGTGTTGCAGGAGACAGTGTTACAGGGAGACAGTGTTACAGAGAGACAGTGTTTCAGGGAGACAGTGTTACAGAGAGACAGTGTTTCAGGGAGACAGTGTTACAGGGAGACAGTGTTACAGAGAGACAGTGTTTCAGGGAGACAGTGTTTCAGGGAGACAGTGTTACAGAGGGACAGTGTTTCAGGGAGACAGTGTTACAGGGAGACAGTGTTACAGAGAGACAGTTACAGGGAGACAGTGTTAGTGTTACATGGAGACAGTGTTACAGGGAGACAGTGTTACAGGGAGATAGTGTTAGTGTTACAGGAAACAGTGTTACAGGGAGACAGTGTTAGTGTTACAGGAAACAGTGTTACATGGAGACAGTGTTACAGGAGAGACAGTGTTTTAGGGAGACAGTGTTACAGGGAGATAGTGTTAGTGTTACAGGAAACAGTGTTACATGGAGACAGTGTTACAGGGAGATAGTGTTAGACAGTGTTACAGGGAGACAGTGTTACAGGGAAACAGTGTTAGTGTTACAGGAAACAGTGTTACATGGAGACAGTGTTACAGGGAGACAGTGTTACAGGGAGATAGTGTTAGACAGTGTTTCAGGGAGACAGTGTTACAGAGGGACAGTGTTTCAGGGAGACAGTGTTACAGAGAGACAGTTACAGGGAGACAGTGTTACAGAGAGAGTGTTTCAGGGAGACAGTGTTACAGGGAGACAGTGTTACAGGAGACAGTGTTACAGGGAGACAGTGTTACAGGAGACAGTGTTACAGGGAGACAGTATTACAGGAGACAGTGTTAGACAGTGTTAGAGGGAGACAGTGTTACAGGGAAACAGTGTTAGTGTTACAGGAAACAGTGTTACATGGAGACAGTGTTACAGGGAGACAGTGTTACAGGGAGATAGTGTTAGACAGTGTTTCAGGGAGACAGTGTTACAGAGGGACAGTGTTTCAGGGAGACAGTGTTACAGAGAGACAGTTACAGGGAGACAGTGTTACAGAGAGAGTGTTTCAGGGAGACAGTGTTACAGGGAGACAGTGTTACAGGAGACAGTGTTACAGGGAGACAGTGTTACAGGAGACAGTGTTACAGGGAGACAGTATTACAGGAGACAGTGTTAGACAGTGTTAGAGGGAGACAGTGTTAGACAGTGTTACAGGAGACAGTGTTACAGGGAGACAGTGTTACAGGGAAACAGTGTTAGTGTTACATGGAGACAGTGTTACAGGGAGACAGTGTTACAGGGAGATAGTGTTAGTGTTACAGGAAACAGTGTTACAGGGAGACAGTGTTAGTGTTACAGGAAACAGTGTTACATGGAGACAGTGTTACAGGGAGACAGTGTTTTAGGGAGACAGTGTTACAGGGAGATAGTGTTAGTGTTACAGGAAACAGTGTTACATGGAGACAGTGTTACAGGGAGATAGTGTTAGACAGTGTTACAGGGAGACAGTGTTACAGGGAAACAGTGTTAGTGTTACAGGAAACAGTGTTACATGGAGACAGTGTTACAGGGAGACAGTGTTACAGGGAGATAGTGTTAGACAGTGTTTCAGGGAGACAGTGTTACAGAGGGACAGTGTTTCAGGGAGACAGTGTTACAGAGAGACAGTTACAGGGAGACAGTGTTACAGAGAGAGTGTTTCAGGGAGACAGTGTTACAGGGAGACAGTGTTACAGGAGACAGTGTTACAGGAGACAGTGTTACAGGGAGACAGTATTACAGGAGACAGTGTTAGACAGTGTTAGAGGGAGACAGTATTAGACAGTGTTACAGGAGACAGTGTTACAGGGAGACAGTGTTACAGGAGACAGTGTTACAGGGAGACAGTGTTAGTGTTACAGGGAGACAGTATTACAGGAGACAGTGTTAGACAGTGTTACAGGAGACAGTGTTAGAGGGAGACAGAGTTTCAGGGAGACAGTGTTACAGGGAGACAGTGTTAGTGTTACAGGAGACAGTGTTACAGGGAGAGTGTTTCAGGGAGACAGTGTTACAGGGAGACAGTGTTACAGGAGACAGTGTTACAGGGAGAGTGTTTCAGGGAGACAGTGTTACAGGGAGACAGTGTTACAGGAGACAGTGTTACAGGAGACAGTGTTAGAGGGAGACAGAGTTTCAGGGAGACAGTGGCAGACCACGTGTCCCAAAGCTAGTAAGTGTGTTGATGGAAGAGTGGAGAAGTATCTCACATCAATAATCTGCTGCAGTCTGTAAGACACAAATATTTACCCATGTTAAGAAATTTGCTGGAACTAAAAATCGTAGAAAGTGAGAGGACAGGTCACACAGCTCCATAGCAATATAATAAAATAAAAAATTTTAGTTTTTGTGCCAGTGTGCTTCAGTAAAATCACTGGACTGCTAAGATTTGTGTAATGACATTACATTTATCCTGTTTACTTTAGTATTTTGACACTAATCGTTCATTATATCATATTTATTTAAACTAAGGGTGTGTATAGATGTAGTGTTAGACAGCAAGGTATAATTACACACAGCGGGGAATGAACACTTATTCTGTTTCAGCAAATGCTTTAAGAGGTAAACAGGGGTGTCTAACAGTTATTTACTTTGGACTAACCGACCACAGTTAAAACATGTTAGTATTCATCACCACAACTCAGCATAGTAACACCACTGTGTGCTTGTCATACTAAATAAAGAATTGAGTATCTGTTGTCCTTGTTTGTTTGTTTGTTTGTTTGTTTGTGTGTGTGTGTGCGCGCGTGCGTTTTTGTGATTTATGAGGACACAAATTTGTATAATGACGTGGGTATTACACTGGTATTACGACGTAAACATGAAATATGAGGAGATTTCATGAGTCCTCGTATTTATAATAGCTTTAAAAACATACTAAGCAATGTTTTATTAAAAATGTAAAAATGCAGATGTTTTCTGTGATGGGTAGGTTTAGGGGTAGAGGTAGTGTAGGGGGAGAGAATGTACAGTTTGTACAGTATAAAAACCATTACGCCTATGGAATGTCCTCACTTTGATAGCAAAACAAACCTGTGTGTGTGTGTGTGTTTCATGTTTGTCATCAAAAATAAATGCCTTCGAAATCAAATTCATGTTAATGTGCTTATGGATTTTAAATAGACTACTGAAAGATCACAGCATTAGTGCCTCTATAGAGTATAGAGATATACTCTTCATCTGGACTGCAGAAGAGGGTGAAACTGAGAGACAAAGGACTTGAGAAAGAAGAGCCAATAATGTCTGTCCTTCAGCACTGTGCACATCAGATCCAGGTGTCAGTGTTGTCATTCAGCTAACAGCACTGTATGCTTCCGTATAAATATTGCAGCCAGACAGCATTGTGCGGCGCGTCGGACCCCGGGGAACGAAGTGACCCAAATCAGCAAGACAAACACGTTTCACACCTGCATAAACAAGTTAGCGGCCGCAAATGATGACACAATGCGCTGCACTGTCCGCTAACAAGGCATGAGAGTGTAGAAAGGAGAGTCTGTGTGAACGGAAGATGAAGGGATGACAGAAGTGTGAGAGAGGAAGAGAGAAACAGAGAGCCAGAAGAACAGGTGTATGAGCAGCAGGGTGCAGGAGAGAAAAGAAGATGCATAGGAATAGATCCAGTCCACCAGGAGCTCATGGCTTCTCCATCATCAGGTACATGGACTGTTTCTTGGGCCTGGAAAGTCAAATGTTTCCCTGCTGTGATTCACTGACTTCAAACAATGCTGCCACAGTTGAAATGTGTCAACCAGTGGAGGTAGAATAGCTTGACATTATTTGCATGTGAGAAAGAAACAACTGACTTCAGTTGTGGCTCATCAGATCAGAATGTAGCTTTAGATGTTTGAGTGTTTAAGTCTTTTCTTTTGAGCTCTAGTGTTTCAGAATGTGAAGCTGTTTTTGCACTGATGTCAGACTGATCATTCTGATCTGATCTTTTGCTTTCTGGTCATCAAATTCCAAATAAATAGAAATTATCAAATGAGATGAAGCACATTTAATTTTCAAAGTCCAGAAAGAAACCTTGCTGTATTTTTAGGGCATTCTGTTTTATCTAGTGCCTCAAACATGCTTTCTTGAAAACTGCTTACTTTGGTTCACGTGGTCTTCGTTTCAATAATAGTTAAGTCATGTTTCTTATAGATTTTCAGTCATCTTTGTAACATGTTGTTATACATTTGTTTTCTGGAAAATGCTATTCATGCTTTTTATTGAAGATGATTTGCCACACATACAAATGACTCGATCACTAACTGTTTTCACAAAGCGCAAGATTATTTAACCCATGAGTCATGACTCGTGAGTTCAGAAACTCTGTAGTGACAGTTAGTGCTTAATTCACCAGCATCTCATCAAATACCTTTTAACGTTAATGAAAAAGACAGATGCACAGATGCATGAGACAGTTGAATCAATTTCAATTTAAACTCATTTTGATTTGAGAAGAATTAGATTTTTTGTTTTGGGTGAATCAAGAGCATGTGTTTGAGTGAGGGTGAATTAGGCTTAAAAGACTGAAATATTTCACAAAGGCATTCTCAAAACAGCCTTTAGCAGAATTTAAAGAAGATAACAGACATTATGTAACATTCTCTTGGCTGTCTGTTGATCTTCTGCAGCACATTGAGAGACTCTCACATGTACCATACTGGCAGACTGCATTGTTGTTTTATACATACATGCACATCTGCGTCTCACCACAACATGCCCTATTTAATCATTAGAAAAGTGACACGGTGCATTGAAATTCTTTTAAGATTAGTGGCACTAAAGCAAATTCATGCCAGTTGTAAAACAAATGTTTGTGTGTACTAGTCTGTTCTTGCGTTTGTAGTTTTAGCATTTGCATCAGCACAGTGTTGTTTTACATGCTCTCTCTCTCTCTCTCAGCTGGGCGGCTGTGGGATTCTCGGAGTGGGAGTTTGGCTTTCCGTCACCCAGGGAAACTTCGCCACCCTCTCATCCTCCCTACCGTCGCTCTCTGCTGCCAATCTGCTCATCGCTGTGGGCAGCATCATCATGGTGATTGGCTGTCTGGGGTGTGTGGGTGCGGTCAAAGAGAATCGTCCATTACTCCTGAGCGTAAGTAAACTAAATACACTAGCATGTCACTCAAAACATCCTGTTAATAACAGAGCATGTGCGAGGGCTCTAAGCATGTCTTAAAATAAAAGGTGTGTAGCAACTCAGCATAAGAAATAGCATTTTTTCTTGAAGTGACATAAGTCTGTCTGACATTCGTTTGAACCATAAATGTGGCTTTCTGCTCACTGCTCACATGATAATATATGGCTCTGGAATCATTGAATAATTGACATTGAGTAGATTTTTATGGCTGCCATATAGAGACACTAGGAGGAATTCATACGATCACCTGTGGGTGAAACGCAGGAAATGAGTAGCAGACTGCTGTCTGTCTGTCTATCAGCATTTCAACAGTGTTACAGACGAGGCTGTAGAAAGATTATTTACAAAAGGTAATTAACATCAGCTTGATTCTTGGTGTTTACATGGATTATAACAGGTAGCAAATTATATCAGCGTACATGACAGCATAGCTTATAGTATTATAACATAGTTGTTATAGAATAAAGATCATGTGAATGTGATCATACTGTAAAGTATGTTCTTTGTCATAGATTTATAGATGTTAGTAGAGTTTGGAAATGCCATAAGAAAACAATCAACACAAAAGACCCTTACTAAATTCTTAAATATTTTTGTAAAAAAGGTACTTGATTTGAACGACCCTGACTTGCCAATAGAATATGGAGAAAAAGACATTAGCATAAATACTTCAGGAATTGAAAAAGAAACAGATGCTGTTAATTGCGTTAATTATTTTTAACAAATAAATGCAAATATTAATTGCAGAAATTAATGTGTGATATTTCCCAGCCTTAGTGTGTATGTGTATATATACAGTATACAAAACCATTCTGCCCTCACATCAGTTAAATTGCTTTACCTGAAGCAATCTATCAACTAGGGCTGTCATGATACCAGATTTATACCTATAGAAATCTCAAAATATAAAAAAAAATAAATGATTTAAAACACCATTGCATACAAAAGGAACAATTTCACTTAACTGCAACCAGTTTGAAATAACTGCCCTCTGTGAACTGATGTGGCTTCTTATCACATAATGAGGCAGAAATTATATATTTTTTAATAGTATTATATACAGTGATAAAGGCTGTCAGTTGGCATTGCATTATAAATGTACATTATGCTCATGAAAATACCCGAGATGGCTTGAAGAACACAGAGAAGCCATGTACTGTCGCAATGGTGTGTTAATTCTCTTCAGGTTTAATCAAAATATCACCACCCTTATTTTATTCAGCTGCAGCACAGCTAGATCTCTTTGTCCATACTGGGATTTCCTGGAACTTCATAAGTTTTTTTACTCCTGTGAGTCTCACTTGTGGAGTTTCTGCGTGAGGGCGCCCTCTGGCATCAAGTATGAATGAAACAGACATTACATGTGATCATTTTGCATTCCATAATGCTCATATTCCCCTACTTTAGGCAAAAATAGAAAAAATACTGCACTCTAAAGATTTTTAAGTAAATATACGATAATCCATACGTTTTTATCCGAATGAGCACACTTTTGGACTAAAAGCCCAGAGGGATTTGAATATAATAAAACACAGAAAGGTGCCAGCAGTTAACAGGTTAAAGTAATATTTCTCATTTCAGGACTAGCAAAATAGCAGACCAGGGTGATTAACAAGTTGTTTTCGCAGAATCCAAAAAATGTCCACACTGGCGAGCTCTAACTTTCTTGGAGTGCGGCGAGAGTGTCTCATCTGTCGTATACGAAGACATTCTTTTACGCGGCGGTAGCAGCTGCTCGCTGTGACTGCTTGTGTTTTATGACAGATGGCAACCAGCGTTAAGGTGCAATATCGCCACCTACTGTACGTTGGGATATAAACCAGATACTGGTGCTGGATAATTTACGTGCCATATTGTCATATGTGTACTATTCATTTGAAATATTACGGTTCTCGTCAATACCTTGTGACACCTCTAATTAACATGATAACAATATTTCATTTTTTTAAATATCACGATTATTGTCAATACCGGTATATCGCATCACCCCTACTATCAATACATGCCAAAGTATTTACTCTTCTTTATGATCACTCAGACAGCCTGTAGTAAATGAGGTGCACTAGATATTAGATATAATTAGATTTAAATTGAATTATAATTAGAATTCGATTTTTATCAATAATAGTTCAAGTCTCCTCAGCCCCAGGTTTAAACCATTTGTTCCATTGGGAGAAGCCATTTAAAACTGTTTTGCATGGTAAGATTCAAAAAACGGTTTTATAATTCTCTGAATCTAGTGTATCTTGACTTGTGTATCTTTTAAAAATCAGCCAGAGACCTGCAGATAGTTTTAGAGGACATGTTTCCAGGAGCCAGAGAGACCTACATTCTGTATGAGAGCGTCCCGAGTCGGTCTGTCATCATAATCTCACAGGAGCTGAGCTGGATTGTTTTATTTCAGCTGTATGCATACTAAAAATCCTGAAGAGGAAAGCAGAATGGTGGTCAGTCTAATCATAGCCCTTTGTATTCAAACCTCTTTCTCTCATCAGATCAGCACAACTCAACGGTGTAAAACTGGTAATCCAACAGTGATGAGAAATCAAAAAGAAAAACCAAAGTCATGATCAATCTCAGTAGCATTAGCTGTGCATCCAGTTATCTTCTCAAAAGAAATGTTTTTTAATCCAGTAAAAACTTGTAAAAATGTCTTTGTTTTTGCCAGTCCTATCAAACGAGTCATGAAAGAGCTCACAGCTGATAGCACATTTTCTTCATTCCTCAATTTGGAAAAGGAATGTCAAGCGAAAATCATATACTGCTGAAATAGTAAGAAAAGTATAGTGCGATTTTACTGGGGTTACAGTTTGGATTATGATTTTCGTCTTTAGATTCCCTGCATTTTTGAATGGTCTGAAAGAACCTCTACATACATATCCTACAATCTTCTTCAAAATGACTTGTTAGGATAAACCTGCAGAGCTCATCTCAGGTCAGCTCGATTCCTTTGGTGCCCAAGCGCTTAAACACGATATCTGCAGTTTGCCTTATACTGGGCTTTCCGCAGTTATCCATTTATTCCTATTGTGAAAGTAAAACAAAAATTATAGATATTTTAAAATGAAAAACACACATAAAAGTTGTTGTATGTCTTTTTTTTTTCCACTTCAAATAAAGCGAAAAATCCCAAACTATATTTTTTCCACCAGCCAATAGGATAAAACAAGCTAAAGGAAAACTGCTGTGCATACAAACAAAATCCCTCATCTGAACGTGCAAGTCTGCAGCAGACCCTGTTTTGCAAATTTATTTGATTACATACATGAATTAAATACTGAATTATTATGTTTAGCTTTATTCCCCACCCAAGCTGCTGTTGATTTGCTCCAGCTGTTCCTCCGTACTGTTTCCGGTACAATGTTGTCGGAGCCGAGTCGTCTGTGAATATATAATGCTGTTGAGCAGGGCTGCAGTCACCTCAGAGACTATCACAGCCTGAAGATGATTTATGATAAAATATTCTCTTGTCCACTTGGGGGATGATGATGTTTACTGCTTAAGCTGCTATTTATATCATGGGCTCATTTTAATGACAGCCTCGGCTCTCCTGCGAGTCTTTATCTACTTTGGGTCGAGCAGTTATGATGACGCCCAGTCATACTCAAACTGTTGCCAAAATCAGAGCCACATACTAGTATACTACTCTTACTGTTCCTGCCATAGAAAGATATGGTGAAAATAGTTATTAATGCTAGTATGCGGTTCTGAATTCAGGCTTTCTTTATTTCCCTCATACATGATGAGAAAGAGAAAGAGGACGTACCGGAAAATACATTTTGGATTTTCCAGTGAATAATTTTTTCTCCCTTTTTTTTTTTTTTTTTTTTTTTTTTTACATTTGCATGACTTTACATTACATTACCTGATAATAGTGAAACTTGGATGTTTTTTTTGAAGAAATGTGCATAAATGACAACTGCTCATCTGCATAAAATACAGATTCCATGCAGCAAAACACTGAAAATATCTTTACACAACAAAACACTCTTCTATATACTCTTTGATGCCCAGCAGTGCATTTTATACATAGTCTTGATCTAAAATAAAGAGTATGAATTTGCTTGAGCAATCTAACAAATTCAGAGTGTGCTTTGTGGAAATTTTAGAGATGATTTATTAAGATGTACTGATAAACACATAAAGGACGCTTTTATGGTAATTTCACCAAATATTAGGCACTGAATACAATCTTATTACATTAACAATACAAATACATTATTAATAGAATACAAAGTTATTACATTATTAATAGTTGGTCAAGAAAGACACTGGTAAGATACTATTAACTATCAGTGTAATTTGGGCTTGCTATATTTCAGTGCAGTTTTTCTAAAAGCAACTTGTCAACTTGAAAGAGTTGATCCAGCGTGAAAAAGACTGCAAGATTAAAGGAGCTGTAAATTAAGCCAAAGAGTATAGAACCCAAGAGGCGAAACTCTGATGCTGCCACTAGGCAGCCATTTTGGGGTGAAAATGCCAGCTGGACAATAGAATCCATCACATCAGAAACGCATTAGAAAATTTCTCAAATTCAGTAAATTTTATGACACCTACAGTAAATGTTGTATTGTCTTAGCCTATATATGTTTTATGTTATCAGTTGTGGAATCCAACCATTAATGTACACAAATGAGGTAACGTAGTTAGCCTACTACTATAGTATTTCCATTTTATGCAACTTTACATATTTACTATTAATAGTAAATTAATAAATTAATAATTAATAAAGTTAAGATCATCATGTTTGTAGCATGATCCAGGGGATTAAAACATACAATATATATTTCAGACTTAATAGTAGCCTAAATTACTCACTATGATCTGAAATATATATGTTTTAATCCCCTGGATCACGCTACAAACACAATGATCTTATAGAACATGATGCATTGCTGTGTTTGTTATCCCATAATTCCCACTTTTGGACACAGTTTTTTTGTTTACATAGTCTTGCTTTAACTGACATTAATAATAGACAACACTGCAAAAACAGTTTACAGTCAAGCTGTTATATTCTGTTATATATTTATTGTCCAAAATTCCCAATTTTTCTGATGCATGTCCTTAATTTAATTTCATACGTTGGTATTAATTCAGTGTTTATAATGCTAATACTTGAACTTTAAAGAATTTTAACCCAAACTGACTGGGTTTCTAGAGAGCAAAGGTTTTGTGAAAAAAGAAGACTTAAAAGTCTGTAAAATAAACTGTTAAAAGGATTTGATGATCATTAGTGATTGTATGTTATTCTGTGTTGTTATCATTCAGGTTGGATTTTAGCTTTAATGTTTTTTTTTAACAAAGCAGCTGATATTGCCATAGAAACTAGTGGACTGCCGAGTCGCTTTCACCCCAAAATGGCAGAAGCGTAGAGCTGCTGCTGGGCGCCGGTGTTGCGATGGAACGTTCTATTGAGTTTCACTTCTTGTCAGTATAAGTTCTTTGACTAAGCTCAATCCTCTGCACTGTATTATGGCCCATATAACATCATTCAGGGGATTTCAGCTGTACACTAGGTGTGCAATATGTATCGTCTGAGTCAGGTTATTGTCTTTTGTGAAAGAAAATAGTTCCAAACAAAGCCATAATAGAACAGTTGTTGGTCTCCAAGCATTTCTTTTCTGAATTAATCCACATTTTTAATGGTTTTGAATCGGTTGAGTGGAAAACTCAATGACCCAGTTTCGTTTCTGAATGAATCAGCCGTTTGAACGAATCGGTTAAATGAATGATTCAGTGAGTCTCTCGTTAAGACCGTTTCTTGCTGCCACTTACTGTTGGTTTTAGTTTTCCTGTAGCTCAGTGGTTAGAGCATGGCACTAGCAATGCCAAGGTCGTGGGTTCAATCCCAGGGATTGCACATACTCGGATACAAATGTATAGTATAATGCAATGTAAGTCGCTTTGGATAAAAGCGTCTGCCAAATGCATAAATGTAAATGTAAATTTTTTAAAATATAATTGCTTTTTTTTTACTATTTCAAATTTCTGCCATTTCTATTTTTTTCTTTTTTTTTTTAAATCATTTTCTATTTTTAAAACTTTTAAATTCATAGCATTATAAATGCAACAAAACTGTAATGCAGTGTAAATCATGTCTGACCACACTGAACAGTAAATACACCTGATCGCAGCTCTGCAGTCGAAGATGGATTCAGTCATATTTCAATACTCTCCCATATAAACATACTCTCTCTTCTGCTTGTGTTTCTACAGTTCTTCATTCTGTTGCTCCTGATATTATTGTTGGAGATTCTGTTCTTGATTCTGTTCTTCGCATATCAAGATCAGGTACGTGCAAAATGGATCTGTCATTTTACATACATTATTTTATATTATTTCACGGATTGTGATTGGTCAGTAGTGGCATTCAGCTCTCACATATTTCATTATAATGACAATAAATTGTATAATTCGCCGTTGTCTCTGTGATTTCCAAGTCTCGTCCCAGATAGCACAGGTGCGTCTCTAAGATGTCTGATAAAGAGTGCTTAATCTGGAAAACATGTGTTGTGTATAAACATCTGATAAACATCTTAGAAAAAGCAGTTATATACACTCTAAATCATAAACATCTTAAAGACATTTTCCGAATGTCTGTTTAACATCTGACAGGAAATGTCTTAGAGACGTCTTGCAGATGATGTACATGTGCTATCAGAGGAATCACTCCACACTCTGTTTCTTCTCACATCATAAAATAATTTACACCTAAATCAGTATTTCATGACCATGTATTTATTTGTTGTGTAGCCATGTAGTAAGTGGCATAATGTAGAGTCAGTCTTAATCATAAAATAAACACATTATAAATGAGGGTTAAAAGTGTGTGGGAACCTTTATCTTAAAATTAGATTTTGATGAAAGATCATCTTGGAGCCTTTTTTTATCTAGGGTCTTGGTACAAACAGTTACAGCAATAACGGCTTTAAGAACCATTAGATCTTAAGTAAACATCAAAGTCTTCTTTAAATGTTGGAATATGCTTTTCTGTCTTGTTTACTATTTTGCAAAACTTCTGTCTTTACCTTTCTTGGTAAAGGAACAGCACTGAGAGCAGTGCAAGTAAGAGAGATATTCATTGGGTTAGTATCATCTATAGCCATGGATATAAATGAACATTGCAACACTGCAGGACCTCAAGGCTGAGCTCAATACAAAGGTCATTGATGCAAAGGTCATGGGTTGAGATATTAGATATATTATTCCTGAGATTATTCTTGCATCAATAAAGAACTGTTAGAGATGATTTGATCCTTAAGGATGCTGTCTAAGGACACATGATGGCTTCTTTCTCAGTGTATAATAATCAAACTGTCTTCACTTTCTCTCTCTGTGAGAGATTTTTTGCCATCGATTTTCTTGGCCGTTCTCCTCAAAGCACATATGGCATCATAGTGTGATAGGCATTTTCCAAAGACACTTCCAATGATAGCAGCATATTTTGACGGTGGAACGTGTTTTCCTACAGCGACAGACTCTCCATGGCTCTTTGTGAAATGAACTATGTCAGTCTGCTATTCCTCCAGCACTCACCACAGAGACAGAAAACCACACCATTAATTCACCTTTCATTAGTGCTGATCTTCTCACTGTCAGCGGTTTTATTTCAGTGAAGATAGAGATTAGACAAAACATTTGCATCATGAAGCTAATTAAATTATTACAACATACAAAAATATGTTATAAAAATACAATATAAATAATACACTTTTCATCAAATTTTTTGTGCATCCGCACAAAATTACACGAACTAAGATACGTGCTAGTCGATATGTGGAAGTGATGTTTGTGACTTCTTTCCATAACTAAAACACGGACAATGAATAATTGAAGCGTAAGGAATTGATAAAATGGTGTTATAAAGAACATGAGCTTCCTGTGATGACAACAAACACCATAGGTGCGATTTAACAGCTTGGGCTGTGAAAGAACAGAGACAAAGATGACTTCAAGAAGAAAGAAAAAAGCATATTCAGTCACAGTACTGTTGATAACACTAGTCTCCTTCACCAACAGCCAGGGTGTGTGTGTGTGTGTGTGTATATATATATATATATATATCCTGAAAGATACAGTTTTTAATGATTTGAACAAAAGAAACATATGATACCATTGTTGTCGGATTTTGCATATTACTGTTATTGAAATGTATACTTGACAAACAGTTTTGGAGATTAGTGTTTCTGTGACTATTACTTAGAAAACAGCAGGTGAAGGTTTTAAGTCTGGGGCGTGGCCTCAGTGGAAAAAGAAATACGATTCATAATTTAACAATAATGTTATTATTATTCTTATTTTAAGAATGCAAAGGTTTCCCATTTAGGGTTTTCGTCTGGGTTTGGGTTAGTGATTCTAAATGACCTTTATTTGAATAAGTGAACATGAGTGTGTACAGTATGTGTGGATGGTCCTCTTTAAACTCAAGTTAGATTTAAACACACATCAGCAGAACATCAACCCAAACTGCTGCCGCTCACAGATCTAATGGGAGCGATTGCATTGATAAACTGGAATATAAAGCTGAAATTGTGTTATTCTGTAAATACTTTTTATTCTTGCATTCCACACATATGATTAGAAATGACCTCCTTGACCTCTTTCTGCTTCTTCCTCTCTACTGATATTCATTATTTATGATTCATCACTGTATTACATCTATCAGGAAGGCTGTGTAGAGCTAGTAGCCGATGATGGCAGACGGATCACAGGGAATAATGGAGGAGTCGATATAGAAGAGAAGACGTGTGTGAAATGGTGCAGCGCTCGGTTCTAAACTCTGCCTCAATGCTTATTTAATGCACATTTATGTTTCAAATGACAGCTCCTCATGCTTACACCCGAATCCTGTCTGGAGGACTGTATGGAAATCCAATCCTTTGAGGACAGCTTTTATTGGCAGGTTTTAACAGTATAGATCGTTGTCTTTCTCTGCCTTTTTCCTGTTTTCCTGTTTCCTCGCTGTTTGTGTGTTGAATAATTCATTGATGACGGCCTGTTTGGCCGACTGATGATGGAAGTACGGTTCCTCTGTAGTAAAAGCTGCAAAACCTTCATTTATTACTCATGCTAGATATCTCAGAAGACTAATATTCCATAAACACTTCACCTAACTTCATGTATTCAGTGAAGAATAGTTAAGATGGCCATAATCACGCATCAACGGTGCATAAAACCTCTGAATGTTCTTTTAGTAAAAGTGATGACTGCTTTCTAATAACACTAAACATATTTAATTGCCCATATTTTAACTGAAAATATGTCATAATAGAAACACTGTGAATTCACACTGAATGATTTCACTCAATTAGTCTATTAGGTTTTAATGAGAAGCGAAGATGTCTGAAATGTACATCTAATTAATGGAATTACTGAATAATAACCCCATGAATTACAGTAAGTATTTAATTTAAAAATAATAACACTAAAAACATTGTCCCTCATTAACAAATAGACACAAAAAACTTTGATATTTAATGTAATATAATGCCACAGATCACTATTTTCCAGACACAAAATTAGATATTTTAACCTCAAAACTTTTGTCTGACTAAATTATACAAATGTTGATATTAAAATTAAGAAGTGCATAGCCATTTATGAAATGTGTTGAGATGAGATTTTGTGGCATTTATGATCAAGAGAAAGTTAAGGTGGGCGATTTGCACCTTTCTTATAATATGGTCACACGTGTGATCGGGTCACAGAAACGCAGCTATAGTGGCGGGTGGAACAGGGACAGAGGTAAAGGATGAAACCAGGAACTGATCATCAGGAACATACGGCGGATATGGGACAGTAGTTTGAGTTTTCAGAAGCAATGCTGAGGATCTTTCTCCCTGTCGTGCTCTTGCACACTTTACTCTTGGCCAGCAGGAATGACTTTAGACAAGCACAGCTTTGTTCATTCATTCATTCAACTTGGTCGCTTTACCAGCTCATGTTCAGCGCTCTGTGAGCCGCATACATGAAACACCAGCAGAATGAATTTCTGTGTAAATCACTCATAAATCCATTCTTATGTAAATTGTTTCACTGAATTGAATACAACAGTTTTTATACA
Source organism: Hypophthalmichthys nobilis (assembly GCA_037950665.1). Taxonomy (NCBI): domain Eukaryota; kingdom Metazoa; phylum Chordata; class Actinopteri; order Cypriniformes; family Xenocyprididae; genus Hypophthalmichthys; species Hypophthalmichthys nobilis. Next base: position 87,856 of record CM075484.1, read on the forward strand.
CAGAAATTAAGTTTTTGTTCATTAATGAATGAATGGCTTGTATGTGTAGCTATATGCACAGTCGTGCATTTGTGCTTCATTTGCTTTTAATGTTTTTTATTATTATTATTATTATTTGGATCCGTATGCTGCATCACTGAAGTGCTTCTATCTGTTTGTAATAACGTGTGATGTTCAGGAAAAGTGAAGCTGCTTTGAAACAATCTGTATTGTATAAAGCAAAGTTCAATATTGGAATTCATTGTACTATGAAAACATATTCTATATTTTAGAACTCAAAACTTCCTCCACAGTCCAAGATCATTTATTGAAACTAAACTACAAAAGTTTGTGTGAAATTCTGAAACTTATGACCAACAGTTGATTAAAACCAGAAGGTTTACATTTACAGGTCAATAGCACATATGTATTGGTAAGAAATGTAGTCACAGTGAGCTAATATGCAGGAAATACTGTAGAACAGATACTGTTATTCTGAAACAGCAGAAGCACAAGCAATAAGAGTCAAATGTGTTAAAGCTTGTGCTGCTTCTGTCTGTCTGAAGAATCATAGAAACCAGCGGCTTCGGATCGGTTGTGTAAGTTATGTAACAACAGGCAGCAGTGTAATTATATTATTATGTTACATTCCTCTGTTAAAATTATTAATTATATTGATTTACTGACACATAGCATCATGGCTAGTCAACTGATTTTCACGGATATTATTTTATGCTCCACTGTCATTAGATTTAGTGCGTTTAGAAAAACTGAATATTCTGTGCAGGACTGTAGCACAATCAAATGTGGGAATGAAAATAAGGCCGTATTTCAGACTCTACAGCAAACGCGGTTCATACAGTATGTGCGAGTCAACAAACTTATTTCACATGTGAACAGGGTGTTTATACAGAAGTGTTCACTGCAACAAGAACGAAAAAAAACAAAAACAAATCTTAATCAGAATTTTTGTCTTGTTCTCCATTTAAAAAAATATCTTATGAGGTCATGAATGCATGAATGAACTTTTCTGCATTCGACATTGAGAGCATATGTCGTAATTTAGATATATTTATGAGATGGAAATATGCGGTTTTACACATGTTAGAAATGTGGATTTCAAAAGAAAGATTGATATGAAATAACACACCCAGGTTTCTAACTGACGACGAAGAGCAGCCATCAAGTGTTAGACAGTGTTCTATATATATATATATATATTATTCCATATTCATGTAAATGACTCTCTAAAATCAAGGACCACAATGGAAAAGTCAAAGAAGTTGTAACACAGTTGTATTGCTACTTTTTATGTCAAATAAACTCAAACTCAATCGACTATGCATTCTGTTAATTTTGTGAATTGGTACGTTTCGTCAGGCCGCAAAGAAATATAGAGCTGAGTGTCATCAGCGTAACAGTGAAAACTAACGCCATTTCTCCTAATGATATCTCCCAAGGGTAGCATGTACAGAGTGAAAAGCAACGGTCCTAGTACTGAGCCTTGAAGTACTCCATATTGAACTTGTGATCTAAATGACATCTCTTCGTTTACTACTACAAACTGATAACGGTCAGATGATTTGAACCATGCAAATGCGTTTACAACGTAATTTTCAACATAATTTTTGTAATTACAACGTAATTTTCGAGTCTAATCAAAAGAATGTTGTGGTCGATAGCATCAAATGCAGCACTAAGATTCTCTGCTCAGACCCCTATGGCCAGCTTCAACTCCCTGCCACCAAATGCTGGTGTGATGTATTCTGATCTTCATGCTGAAGGAACTGGATGAAATATTCCGAATGACATCACTGTTTTCTCTAGAGCTGCTGAACTAATTAACTAATTTAATAATTAATGAAATTTACTGAGTTATTGAACCGAAATCAACACTGAAGTGAAGTGAGCTGAATAATGACGGTTTACTGTTGTCTTTTTAGAGCTGCTTTACAGCAGATTTGAACTCTTCATTGAGTCATTATTTTCCAGTTTATCACTGTAAAGCTGCTTTGAAACAGTCTTTATGGTATAAAGCGCTATAGAAATAAAGATGACTTGACTTGATTTAGCATCATAAAAATAGAAGATCTCATGAGGTTTATTATTGTGAGGGACAAATGTCATTCTTATGACAATTAATTGTCACATCAATAAGCTTTTCTTGATGGTGTGTTCTAGATTGATCTGTATGCACAAAGTGACCTGAAAAAGGGTCTCCAGCTCTTCGGGACTGAAGGCAACATCGGTCTGACCAACGCCTGGAGCATCGTCCAAACTGATGTGAGTTACTGGATTCATTTCCTATTATTATTTCCCATAGCATTGCGAGACATGGCCATGGTCAGAGTGTGATGGTAGTGCCTCTGTGTTGTAGTTTCGCTGCTGTGGAGTGACCAATCACACGGACTGGTTTCACGTGTACAATGCCACGCGTGTGCCGGACTCCTGCTGTCTGGAGTACAGTGATAACTGCGGTCTGGAGAATCCCGGCACCTGGTGGACCGCCGTAAGAAACACGACCGACTTCCGATTATCAGTCGGATCAGCTCAGCCTCTGATCTGGGCAAACACACATGACTGTATGTGACTGTATGTGAGCAGGAATTATAGAGTTACAATGACTACAGCAACAGCCTAATAAGAACATAAGCAGGGGTTAAAGACCCCATACAATGATTCGACAAACACTCTTTTCTTTCCCGCGTTGATGTATTTTCCTGGTGAAGCAGGACAGACAGAAAACTTATTTTGTCTCTGTCATGGGTGTCCACCTTTTACAAGTAATGCTGAACATGTTACTTGACGCCTTCTCTTGTGTGTGACTAGCGGATGGTGTTTGTGTGTGTTGACAGCCGTGCTACGAGCGAGTGAAGGGCTGGCTGCAGGAGAATCTGGTGGCGCTGTGGATTTTTGCTCTCTGCACGGCTCTAACACAGGTACTAAACACATCACAATAATCAATATATGATAAAGAGCTCAGTTATTGATTATTATTTACATGCGTTTATGTGTGTTTTCAGATCCTGGGGCTTGTGTTTTCCATGACCATATTCTGTCATGCGGTAAAAGTGGACACGTTCTATGCATAGAGACGCGGTTCAGGACCAAACCGTTTCAGCCCGTTTCTGCTTCATCTTCACACGTCAGTCTTTATCGCTGTAGCAATCAATTGTAACATTTTGCTAACACTGCTATTTGCAACATGATTTTATAATTCAACTCAACTAAAAGAATGAAAAAAAAAAAAATACAAAATGCTCTTTATTGTGAATATTTACTGGACAATTCGTCCACTTGTGAAGAAATATAGCAATGTTAAACAGAGACCAGTAACTAATGTCATGATTTTATATTTGTATAATTTCATATTAATAGCCTATGTATGATATGAACAACAGCAATTTATATTTATTCAGAGTGCGTTCTCAATAGATTTTAGGCAAGATATAAAGATCAAATTTTTGTATATCTGAGACAGTCTTCAAAAGCAAAAGCAGTAATAAAACAGAAGCAACACTTTAGTGGAGCAAATGAAGTACTTGTGTAGAAAGAAGCACAGCTCTGTGTGCTGTTCAACAGAGCCAATTCAGTAAAAGAGCAAAATATAAGCACAATTTACTACATTTACAGTGGAACACAGCGTCACCAAATGGTCTATTAAACAATTCGGATAATAAGGCATCTAGAATTATTAATGGAGCTGATGAAATACCTATAATCATTTATCATGTTTACTCATCCCTTTTCTTAAAAATGGCTAAAGGCTGAAATGTGAGGTTTATCATTTTATAATTAACTGCTCCCAGTACTTTATTTGTACATGTTAGTAGATAACATTATGTTGTAAGTCACCCAACCAACTCTCTAGTTCATTTAAAATCTGGCCATCACTGTTAATGTTATTATTTTAATGTTTCTGCTGTTGTTGCATTTATTAAATACTTAACAACTGACTTTGTAACTTTGAACCCTTGATGTGCACTTTTGCCAAATCTGCATTAATGATCAACCTGAAAGCCAATGCGGCTTTATGCCACTGAAGTACAGACTCAAAAGATGAGAGAAAGTGTTCAAGAGCGTGAAAGCAGTGCAATAAAGAGTGAATTAGTGTGAATCCCCCGTTTATGAAAGATGACCATACACAATTAAATACAACTGAAACACATCATTTACTTTTTTAGGATATTGCTGTTTCTATTTTTTTCTATAGTGTGATAAACATCAAATCCAGAAGTTCTACAAAAGACCGGTCGCCACCTACTGGTGTAATGATGTACTGATGTATCTACAGAAGGACATACTGAACAGACTGAATCAACTGATTTAAAAAGTTTCACTCACTTGGTACTCGCCACACCTTGCTGTGATCAGATTAGTCTGAATTAGTATAGGAATTATGAGATAACACCCATCTATCCATCCATTCTCTAAAGCAGTGGTTCCCAAACCTGTCCTGAAGGACCCCCAGCACTGCACATTTTGTATGTCGCTCTTATCTGACACTCCTACTTCAGGTCTTGCAGTCTCTACTAATGAGCTGATGAGTTGAATCAGGTGTGTTAGATGAGAGAGACATCCAAAATGTGCAGTGCTGGGGATCCTCCAGGACAGGTTTGGGAACCACTGCTCTAAAGAGCTTGTCCTGTAGGTTGTGAGGAGGCTGGAGCCGAAGGCAGGGAAACACCCTGGATAGATGGTTGTCAAATAACATGCTGGATTAACTGTTCTGATGTTATACTGTTCATTTGAGAATCAGGGCGTCCCAGAGCTCAGGCAGCTGATTGGTCGCCTCGCGGCCCTGTCATCTGAACCTGCTGCCTGTGAAGGAGGCGTTTCTCAGCTTTCAGACGCAGCATGAGATTTATTTGAAGATTTCTAAAGTGAAAAGAGACTCTCTGGCCATCGTTTGCCATTGTGCATAATTCGAATTGAATTTTGCTAACAAAATGACTTCATTTGTGCTTTGCTCTCTTTAAAATTAAATACACTTGCTTTGATATTGTATTATCTTCTGCAATGACTTTCTCACATTTTAAGTGTGAATTGTGTCCTAATGTTTTTGGGGCCTCTGTACGTTTACAGATGACTGCCTGTGTGTTCAGATCTGTACAAATAGGAGAACCACAACAACATGTAATAGTAATGCAAAAAACTAAATTAAAATGCACAGTCTGTGCAGTGAAGATTAGAGATGTGTAATGGTCCTGGTCAATAAAGATAATGTGACTGAATGAAAATAAAGAGAAGGACTGTGTCGACGTTCAGAATAGGACACTAACATACTGTCACTATTGTTAAAGCAATTTAAAGCAAATTGTCTGTATGCAATACTGGATCCTTCAATGCAATGCGCTCGACTGGACCTTCCATTTCAGTGTGACAAATGAAGCAGAGCCGACTTCAAATATCAGCCCCTTCTCATTTGTAATAGCAGTATTCAGTAAGGAGTTTGTTAGTATTCCACTCTGAACACACTGTGAATGAAATGTAATTATCAAGGAACAGAACTTATAATCATGTGACCATCATGCACACCTGTGAGATATAAATAAATCTTTTACAAATATGTGGATTCTTATTATCACGCTTGCTTACCATCAAAATCAGTTCTTATAGCATTATCATGATGTTTTAACACAGTTAAAGTTATTTCATATTTTGCTGCTTTTCAAACTCCACACTCTTAGATTATGTGCTCACTATTTTCTGACAGAATTTGTAGTGACTGCAGAAGTAGTTCAGCTTTGGCACCACATTGTTTTGTGTCGTGATGTTTCTGAACATATAGCTGCTACTGTTATATATGAATGAATATATAGTAAGTGGGTCTCCACAGGCACTTGAATACTGATTTGGCTCCATACAATATGCATCAAATGTGTCTTTCTTCCATTACAGATTCACTCAACTGATCAATAATTCATCCTGATTCCTCTTCCTCTGCAATAAAACACCTCGGTCCCTGTCTTTCCAGAATAATGAATATTGTACAAGGCCAGATCAGCGACTTTGTAAGCATGTATGAGCGGAATTGGGTTGATCATGATCATGATATTTTTAACAAGTGATTTGCTGTGAACATGGGCTAATGGCCACATTCTCATGGGAAAAAGTGACAGTGTAAAAGACACTCCCTTTAATCTAAACAGTGTCATGATATTCAGAGAAAAAGACCCATGAGTGCATTGTCGTCATTAGCTGCAATATGAAACACCTGAAAGTGAAAACTTCCCTTTGTATTGCAATATTGAAAGATGAATCAAGAGTGTCGGCTGGAATAATCAAACCTCTCCTTTAATCAAATCAGTGGTGCTTCTGTAAAACTGTCTTTAGACGAACCGACGCTTTGAGAAACAAACACCACAGCAGTCTCAAATCATGCAGAATGAAATATGAAGTGTTTTCTCTGTAACTCTTAACAATACCAACCCCAGCACAAATCATATTCACCCATTGAAAGATACCCAGATTCGTTTTTCATTAGTTTTTCTAGATTCTTCATGTTTGGATCGACAAAATGAGGAGAGCTGGGGTTTTGACTAGAGCAACATATAAAACTCTGTTTACAATATACTGTAGTGGATCAGTGGTTCTCAATCCACCGCTCTGCACATATTGTGAGTCTCTATTATTTAAAGGGTTAAAAAAAACACTGCTGTATGAGACACCACACATACATACAATATGATATACATACACCATACAGACTAACTATACTTTTGCCTGAGCTCAAAGAAAATATTATTCAAATATTATCCAATCAGTCTAAATACCTTTATTTACACTATTTACATGAATTTGTCCATGCCTACATGTAGGTCTATTAGTTAATTTTACAGAGGAATGAGAAAGATCCGGTACCTTTTCCTGCTGAGGTCACTGTGAACTTCTGAATGTGTGTCTGTTTCTTCTCCTTCACACTAGAATCAGCACAGAGTTGCTTCAAAGGTTTCTGAGAGTCAATGACATCATAAGCCGACAGCCAATGATACGGTCAGTCCTCTCGGCAGTGGAAGTGATGGAGATGTTCAAGTACTCACAAACGTCTTTGAAGTAAGACCGCTGTCAAAAATAGAAATGAGTGTCATACGTTTAAAGTTTAAGTGTGTCACAGAGCATCAGCTGTGCTGATGAACGAACTAAACGTTATAGGAAAATAGTTTGAGCAATGATGCATGTTGTACACATTTACAATGTTATATAAAACAATGAACATATTTACCTGGTCTGAAGCCCGCTGATGTTCTGCATGAAGATCAAAGAAGAGTTGCTCAAGATGATTCCTGAATGGAGCTGAAAACACTGGAATCCCAGTCACTGTCTAGAAGTTTAGTGTCCCATCTTGAACAGGAATCCATCATCGAACTCAAGGCAGATCCATGGGATCAAACTGAAGAAATTATCCAGAGTTTTCTCAAGACTCCCTGTTGAAGCTTCAAGATTTCCAAGGTGCTCCACATTAACAACATTCAACACTCATGCTCAACACTAATGACCAGGATGGAAAGAACCTTTATTTCACCACTGCAGGTACTTTCAGCAAAACTGGTTAAAAATGAGTATTTGTCAGTATTATTGAAGATTCTCTGAAGAGTTTTGCCCAATCCATGGACCATTGTGTAGGACAATGAGGTGCGTGAAAACGTCATTCTGCATAGTGTGACTGTCAACACCAACAGTAAACATGTTCAAACTCTTTCTAATTAAACACACCTGATTCAACTTGTCAGCAGAGACTCCAAGACCTGATATGATCGGGTCAGATAAGAGAGAAATATGTGTGCTGCTAGATAACCAATAAACACTAGTGTAGGTTAAGTCTAATTTATCTGCCTACACAAACCTCTGTCTTGGCAAAGACACTCAAACTTTGACAATTTACTTCCTTTCTGGGAACACTAGCATGTCCCAGTTTGATTTGAAGCTGGGCTGTTCTCGCTTCACCTCAGCTTTGACCCTCAAGATCCCTCATTCTGGAAAGGGTTAGGGTCATTGTAAATGGTGATTTACCATCAGGGCAACACTGGATTGACAGATTTCTTTTTTAAAAAAATCTGGGTTAGAGTGACCTTACAGACCTTTAGTTTTTACAACTTTGTTGTAATCTGTAAAATTAAATTTTTTGGTTACACTTGATTTCAATAGTTCAACTTTAGACAGGATTGGACATTAAGACAGGATTAGTCCTTAGTTCAATTAGAACATTTAAGTGGCTTTTATAAATGTGCCTTAGAAATAAACATTACTGATCTTGAGACAAAATAATGGCACTGACATATTTTAAGATATTTCAGCGCAAGTTGCTTTCAGTTAAAACAGCTTTAACATGCATTTTAGACTGGGACTATCTTAAGTATCGTCTGTGAAACCGGGCAATAGTTAGTAGAACGTCTGGAGTGGACCACCGAAATAAAGTGTTGCCCCCATTTCTTAATTGAATCAACTTTAAGCCAAAATACAAATTTTGACAAAAACATTTCTCAAACACAGATCCTATGCAGATGATTAAGTGTTCACTTAAATCATAATCGCTGACATCAAGCTCAATAAGTAGTTTCATGTACTGATGTATGGGCTGTATTTGTCCAGTTAAGCTGGTATGCATCTGTTATTATATTGTGTTCATCTAGACAGATTGTGATTGGTCAGTTCTGGCCTTCTGGAGTCAAATGATGCTAAACTGTTGATTTCCTACGTAGCGGTTCAAGTTTCTCATATCACCCATGCTCTCTTTCTGCTCATAATAAAATCATGCACACTCCAATCAATATTTCATGTCCATTTATTTATTTATGAAGTAAGTAGCCATGTAATATGCAGGATAATGTACAGTCAGGCTCTGCTCTGAGGTCTTATATCAGCCTGTCTGGGTTTATTGCACAATAATGCCTGGCTGACGGCGCATTACGCATTCCATACCGGCATCACCGGAGAGAGTATATAATATTATGACTGGACTCACTTCTATTTGTAATGTGCTTTTATTAAAAGCCCCCCCCCCCCCACTTCATAAAACGCAACAGGCCCAAAGTACTGAAGGAAACTTTATTAAAATAAATGAACGAACAGAGAAAACATCACAATGGCAAACGCTTCACTAAAACTACTGCAGATCAGTATTAGACAGTGATGGCAGAATAACCTCCGTTCCTCATCTCTACGCTCTCAGGACAAACACTGCAAGTGTGGTTGTGAAGTGATGTGCGCGCGTACATGAGGCTGTGAGGGACTCAATTCATTCTACAGGAGTGAAGCACATGCTCACACACCCTCTGATTTATGTATAGCTATGTACAGATCTGAGACGCTCTGATTGGCTAGTGGATCCGCGTCAGCTCCTCCACGATTTTAATAACCTCGTCCACCGTGGCTTCCCGCTTCATTCCGCTGCCGTCATCGATCTAGAACACACAAAAACACATGAACTCTGATAAAGCCGTGTGAACGTGAAGGCTTCTCAAATGTAATCTTTACACAAATGCACTAAAGTATCCAGAAAAACATCTGCGACCTGCTGTCTGTACGGATATAAAGGCATCGTATGCATCACAAATCACACTAGTGTTTCCCGCAGATGCTGCAGGTTTTCTGGGGCTCAAAGAAAGTTCTGAGTTGTGCATTTGTAATTACGACTATCGTGTGCATTCAGGTGCGTTCAACTCATAGATATGTTATTTCTAACATCCCACAATTCTGTGCGTGTGGGATGTTATAAATAACATATCTATCTATCTAACATATCTAATGGCGTCTCAGAACTGCAGTTGGCAGTCAATGTATAAATGTTGGTTTCTGCACAATTTTTTCAACTTTAAACTTAATTCCTATCAAGAAATCAGTCAAGAAATCAATCATCTTATTTAATGAAACTGGAAAACAATATTCCATGCTTAGATCATGAAAGTTTCACAATAATGAGATCTATTGACACCAATTACTGTGGAACATGTACCAATTGGATGACATTATCTAGGGATCTAATATTTTTATATAATCGTGGGTATTTTTAAATAATATTAGTTGTATCTAATGTCTTTGTTTTATTTCAGGGGCCCGTTTTTTTTTTTTTTTTTTTGGTCATTACATTAAATTCATCCTAACAGCTAATAAACATCTTTCTTTTTCATGGCACTGTAGATTCAGTACAGATGGGGTGAATCATGTTCACGGTCCATGACGACCTCATACATTCATCAGAAGGGTCACGTTGTGGTCATGATGCTGCAGTAAGTGTGAATGCGGTGCGGTCACCTGCAGTGTGCTGACCACCTCCTGCATCTTGGCTCGACCCAGATCCAGGAAGCTCTCGATAAGATCTCCATCAATGAATCCTGTGGCCTGCTCGGTCTTGCGCTCGGTGTGGAATGACCTCCAGGTGGTGTTAGTCAAGGACTTCAACAGATCCACAGTTCATGCCAAAGAGTGTCAATTCAGCACGCACACGCACACCACACACACACACACACACACACACACACACACGTGGTTTACAGGGACTCTCCATAGACGTAATGGTTTTTATACTGTACAAACTGTACATTCTCTCCCCCTACACTACCCCTGAACCTACCCTTCACAGGAAACATCCTGCATTTTTTTAATGAAAAAAAAAAAAAAAAAAGTTTAGTATGTTTTTTAAACCATGTTTACATTGTAATACCCATGTCATTATACACATTTGTGTCCTCATAAACCATGGATACAAGAACACACACACACACACACACACACACACACACACGATAACGCAGCACGTCTCTGTCAGATTCTGTTTTAAAGGATATAAGCTGTGCTCTATCTTGCCGACACTCTTGATGACTTTGTTGAGTCGGTTCTGTAGATCCAGCAGTAAACTGTACCAGCCCTCTGACAGTGACGTCACCAAACCTCAAAGAAAGAAAGAAATAATAATAATTGAAACACATTTACACACGACCAACATCATGGTAATATTATATATATATATACATATATACGAGTTCTTTTTTTCTTTAACTGTATATCATTGGAAATCCTTTACAAATGAAAGGTGCTTCAGATTCTTCATAATGATTGAGAGCTACACACGGCTCTTCCTCATCCTGACCTCTCGTGTCTCGCTCTGTATTTCATCATCATCAGAGACGCACGGCAGCAGCGTCACAAACTCACAGCTGTGACTCTAAACGCTGAGGTACAATGGCAATCTGATGACGTCACAGGACATGCTGCGTGTGTGTGAAGCTTACCGATCATGCCGTTGACTGTGCCAAACAGCACAGACCCTTGGGTTGGAGTGGAGCTCTCGCCCAGGTTCTGCAGCACCAGAGAACCATGTGAAAACACGTTGACAAACTCGCCCAGGTGGAACAGACCCACTTCCTGTAGGTGCTGCCGCTCCTCATCTGTAGTGGCCGCACTGCAGGACAGACAGCATTAAACAATCACTTAGTTTCCTCACACATGGATTTAAGGTGAGCACACATTATCTGTTGTCAATCGTGTAGCGATGTATGAAGCTCGGGTCAGGTTAGGGTCAGTGGTTCTGTTGGTCAAGGCGGAGAATAAGTGAGCTGAACCGACGCAAAATCTGCACGTGGAAAACTTTCGTCCTGTGAGCGCACCTTCAGACGCCCAATCGCTTGTCTCTAGCAATCCTTCAGTTACATCAAACAATCGTTCACTCAGTTTCTCTCATGCGGTCAGTCCCGTTACCTGTCTTTCTGGCAGACAAACAGGTTGAAAGCGTTCTCGGCTCCAAGGAAGTTGTCATCGTCCAGGATTTCAACAGCACTCATCCAGTTTGGATTGAAATCACGGGCGATCTAATGAAATGAAAACAGCAAAAGGAAATTAAGGTTTTTTCAGACTAGAAAGTCAGCTGAAATCCCAGAATGCAGAGCTGCGGTCACCTCCTCAAAGCTGCCCTCCATGGGTTTGTAGGCCAGCAGCAGCACCGAGCGCATCAGGTCGCCCACCAGGATGAAGTCGCCTTTAGTCTTCAGATACAGGGCCATGATGTTATTATAGTGATTGCACTCGGTCCGCAGCTCCTTCTCTGCCGTCCACTCGTACAGACGCACCTGCGGAGACAAGAGACGTTAGCGGCAGGACAGGAAAGACACTGTGTTGAGGAACGTGACGGGACTGAACTCACGGTGCTATTGATGCTGGCCAACAGTTTACCATTAAACTCCACCATAGAGTAAACGGCACCTTTAACCTCCTTCTCTGCCACCGTCTGCAGTTTACCTGAGAGTACAGAGGAAACACACATGCCCTTTGAGAAACATTTAATAACTGTAGAAATTAATCAAGGGTGTTTCTGATAGGACGTTACCGTCTGTATAGTGAAAGACGATGATGCGGCCCTGCTTAGGCTCCGCCTCCTCTGGATACACCATTGCTGTGCCGACGATGAAGTAGACGGCCGGATCTCTGCCCAGCTTACAGGAGACCATGCTGAGGGCGTACTCATTCTGCAGGAACTGATGCGCGTGCAGCACTGTGGAAGAGGAGCGCATTAGACCTCACACATTCATTACACATGCTTCAGCTCACGTCGGCGCCTTCGCACCTACCCTCGAACGTGTGCTGATCCACCACCAGTAAACTGTGCACCTCCACCTCCTCTCCGAACGACGTCTCGTGAGGTGACGTGCTGCTGGGAAACAACTTACTGGAGCTCACGCTGCTGGACAACGCCTGCCACACAAACACAGAGCATCTGTGACGCACCTCTTCGTAAAAAGGAAACTGAAATGTTTTAATGAACATCACTGCACACACACACACACACACACACACCTGTGTGCTGGCACTGGGCCGCACGGCTGCTGTCGTTCCACTGGCATCCTGCATTTCTACTCTACTGGACAGAACTCCGAAGCACTGAGACACCTCCTGATAACAGATCCGCCTGTGAAAAACACAAAGAAGCACTCAATCAGAAACATTAGCAGAACACCGGGATGAACTTCAGAGATCCACACAGCACATCCATCACGCATGCTGTACTAACAAGGACACCTTGAAATAAAGTGAAACCAACTGGTGATATTGATGATATTGGTGATATTGAGTGCCACACAACAAGTGCACGGGTCTCTTTCTCCTTCTGCTCTTGTGAACATGAGCAGAAGTGCTTACAGACACACACAGCCACAGCTCTGACACCTCACTCACCGCGCTCATACAAACACACAGAGAAGCACTTATTACAAACATCACTGTCAATAAAAACAGCGCTTGTTGTTGTGTTGCTGCACGACATGCAGTCATGTGTTTGTAGAGCACAATCTTTACTTTAAAAGTGAATGCTCCAGTACTCATCAACCTTGAGTGCATTTGTGTAGCGGCAGAAACAAACGCAGCGCGATCTAAAGCCGATGATTTTACAGGCAGTGCTTTCAGCATCTGCTTGCATGATAACTGAAGGCATTTGTGCTCAAGTTGATCAATCGGCAATCGATAAGCTTAATGAAATAAATCATTAATGTCGACTAATCGACTAATCGATTAGTCATTAATCATTGACATCCCCAGTCCATACGCGTTGATTGTCCAGAGGAGCGGAGGCAGAAGTCAGTTTTACACTGCAGCTGACAGACACTCACTTGGGCGACTCGTAGAGTGGCACGGTTCGGATGTGCAGCTTCTGGATCTCGTCAATCGTGCCAATGGTCAGTGTGCTGTTATTGGCCAGAGCCAAACTGTAACAGAAGGAAGAGAAAATCAAAGATGTGATTGTACGACACGCAGCTCAGGCAAAATCTGTGTGCCGCTGTACCTGTCAGGGTAGCCCTCAGAGTTGAGCGGGCACATGTAGTTCACCTCCTTGAGGTTGACGTTAGAGAAGACCAGTTTGTGGTTGCTGGAGTAGATGACGGTCGGTCTGTCAGAGCAGGCGAACACATTGGATGTGGAGAGCGAGCGGAAGGTGCGCAGAACTGTCGGCTGAGTGCCGAGAGTGACCTTCTTACGTTCACTTAAAACACCTGGACAAACAAAAATACGTCAAGGGTTAGTTCTCAAAAAAGAAAAAAAGGTTTTGCTGTGGTATTAAAATTGAAATCACGAATTGTGAATTTTCAGCTGGTACCTAAAAATCTGGTGACATAGCAATCTTACATTACAATACAAGTTTACATTGGTCTTAAACTATTTTTAGTGGTGGGGCCAGTGAAAATTTTAGCAGGACCAGAAACATTAAGCAAGTCGATGGTTGTTAGCAGTGAATGTGTGCTGCGTAACCTGTCTGAATGTCCAGTCCGAAGTAGAAGAGCGCCCCGTCTCCCAGAGCGCACAGCAGGTAGTGACTGCCCTCAAACGTAGTCATGAGGATGGATCGAGGGATGATCTCTACAGGACACACAATCAGCGCTCAGTGAGAGACAGAAAACACCTTCTGCTCAGCTAACAACACACTTATGCTCTAGAAGCTTTTCAGATTTATTCATCAATGGCCATTAGACCATCACAGCCCAAACAACAGCACAGCCTTTTAGGGTATGAATTCATAATCTTAATTAGGAAATGGGATACCAGCATTAGTTGGATATGTTAACATTATGCACATTTTAAGACTCACTTTCACACTTAAATATATACAGCATTTCCTCAGATCAGAGCAGAAATACATTCATACTGCACATTTAATGAACGTCTGCAGCTCAAGCTCCTCCAGATACAGTCATTAATTATACATACACAGCAGAGAGGAACAGTTCATTATAAATAAAAGAGCAATATAAATAAGTGCCCTGTTACCTTTATAAAATGCATCTCAAGGGCTGCAGAGAGTAAATATGAAGAAATAAGCTCTGATACGCCTCACTGGGACTGTGTGATCTAAGAAGTGCGTTTCTTTGTACATTGCTGATTTTATGTGCGTAATGTTTCAGTGACCTTGGGAAAAGCGCTCTATAAAAGCTTCTTCTACAAAGATGAATGAATCCTGGTAAAATAAAGTGTCTTCTTTAAGCTCCTGTCTCTGACGAACATGCGAGTCTCACCTCCGCCCAGCATCTCTTTGTGCAGCGGGCTGAAGCAGGGCAACTTCAGGAGGCGAGCCGAGATGTCAGTCCAGAGTCCCACAGCGCAGATGCTGGACTCTCCTGCGCTCTCGCCCAGAGGAGTGATGTCCAGACATGCCACCTCATGCTCCATCTCTGTAGAGCTGCAGGACAGAGAACACATGACCACCGGCGTCATGTTTCAGACTTCATATCAGAGGAGTTTAGAATGAAAGTAAGGTTGGCACTGAACTCGGTTTATATGACAACAGTTAGTTCTGGTCCTGCAGTTTGATAGGCTGAGCGGCGCTGGTCTAGGTTTGATCCAGACGGAGCGTCAGTCTGTGCATTAGTGGTGGAGATTTTCCAGCAGGTAGTTTTATTCTTTGCTTTTATTGTTATTTTTATTTCTTATGCATCTGTTGTGATTATTTCATGATTATTTTAAATCCTTTTTATGCAAAGCACTTTAAATTACCATCACATATGAAATGTGACAAATAAACTTACCTTGCTTTGCCAGTTAGAGACAAATGACTATATTAGCGTCAGTGAAACATTCATTCAGAAACACAGATTTATTGCAGAAACTTACATTTATGCATACGGCAGACATTTCATTCAAAGCAAACATCTGATCAGTCATACATTCCCTGAACACTGAACCTAAAGCTTTCTGTTGATCACACTGTTCAACTGTTTGAGTGAGAGAAACGCCATGACTGCGCCTCGCTCCACTCGATTCTGCTTTGACTTCATCTGGATCCACTTTTGTTAGTGGAGTAATATCACAAAATAACAATATAATGTCTAAAATTTAGGGCCAGATTTACTAACATCTTGCATCATCGCAAACCCTCTTTTGGCCTTAAAAAACTACTGTCAGGATTTACTAAAGACACGCAGTGAAAAATTTTTGCGGCTGACCTTTTTACCTATGTATTTGTAGGAGTTTCCCTTTCAGACACAAAATTTATGGGTAGAGAGTGTTTAAATGAATCACGCAACACCATTTACTAAGGTCTGTCAATTTACTATTATTTGTGCGATTATTTAACGCCCAAAAAAAGCACGTCTTAAACCAGAGGCTAATATGTGCTGCTTTTGGTAAATTTGGTTTGATCATTATGGAAATGATCCGGCTGCGTCTGTGTCCTTTAATTTGCAGGTCGTCAGTAGATCACGCACAGAACTTTCCACTCCCACTTTTTTGGAATTGTGCTCTCATGCTAATTTGCCCAGTTTAGTAAATATGGCCCTTAGTCTGTAAAAAGTTTATTAAGGTGTTGTATTACAGCGAAATATAGTGCTGAGCTGATTGAATGAGGCGTAGACACGAGGCTGCAGGCATCGGCCTGATGATTTCAGTATAGTAATTAGTAAAACAATGTTGACAAATAGAGGCTAGTCCCGTGTGTTCTGGTGATTGTAGTCGTGCAGGAGTGTGATCACCTGATCTGTTTGAGTTCTCCGGTGAGTATCTGAAGGTAATAGAGGACTCGTCCCACAGCCAGCACCACCTGTGTGCTGTTACAGGACGCCACGCTGATGTTCCTGCCCTGCGGCTCCTTCCACTCGCTCACCAGAGCCTTACTGTCCTGAGTGACCAGCCGCACGGACACCGACGTGATCTGCACACACACACACACGCGCGCACGCATGTGTCAACACAGGCATCTAACACCACCCTTATACTGTGTGTTCAGATGTGTGTTAGCACACCTGTATGAGCTGCTGATGCGCTACATTCCCACAGAAGAACGTCTGCTGATTATCCACAAATCCCGGCAACTCTGTCTCCTCCACCTCCTCTCCGCTCAGCATCAGCACTCTGCGCGCACACACACACACACAGTGATGTACATGTGAGCCGTATATCAGCTCTAATTTCATGTAAACTCAACTCACCTGGTCTGACCGACAAAAGACAGAACCAGCATGTCATCAGTGTCTCTGCCTGACTCGGAGCGAAGTGGCCACAGACCTGACAAACACACACACACACACACACACACACACAGTAATACTGTCAATCCTGACAATAAACAATAAAGCACATTTATACGAGGGACCCACAATATTTTATATATTTTTTAAATACCATTTATAACTCAATTGTGAAGGTAGGACTGCAAAAATTTATTTAATTTTATTAAAAAAAAAAAAAAAGGTTTTGAATAATATTAAAAATACTAGCAAATGGTATGGTTATACGCTGTCAATCTACCAATAGATGAAAAAAAGAATACAGATGGAAACATAAAAGAGACAACTTGAAGTGTTGAGAATTACAATGACGTTTTATGTCACTGAGAACACGGTTCCCATATACACCGCTGGAAAGCAAGGGTTCATAAAAATGCTGCACGCTGTTAATTCAAGATACAAACTGCCAAGATGCAGACATTTCATGGAAGTGGTGATGAATCTGTAGATTCTGCATGATGGGAAGATCAGCTCCTAGCAGATTTTCATAGACTACTGAAGGTAAATTTGAAATTAACTTGTTAAATTGATTAACAGCAAAAAACGGACCTTTAATTCCGGGCAGGTCGATGCTGGCGTGTTCATGGATTCCTATGCCATTGCGGATGATCCTCAGAGAGCCTTCCTTAAACGCCCCGGAGCATGTCACCAACTGCAGGAAGACACACAGATGAAACACACTGTTCTGCCGTGTGATAAAACTAGTTAACGGATCGAAACCAATGTAAACCAAAAGGAAACCAATGTTAATAAAATGAGTGCTTGTGTGAAAGAACTGGACTTTCCAAAGTTTGCCAGGTTAGACGTCAAATATGCGCAAGAGTTTAGCTTGAGACACCTAGAAGCAAGTAAACCAGATATACGCCAGCAGAACTCTATACTCTGTTTTGTTTCCCCAGTTCAGTTGATTATTTCATAAACTTATCAGTTTTAAACTGGATATATGCTCATAAGATGTCTGGCTAAATGAGACTAACATCAACAGACTGATGTTTTCAAAAAGCAGAGCCTTTATTAGACAGAGTTTATGTAATAGATCAATTGAATGCTTGTTTAGCGCTGCAAAAGCTTCACAAAACGTCTCTCTGAACGATTATCCAGTTCGTCCATTTTTGGCCCAAACTCACATTGTTAAGACATTAACTACTATTAACTGGACATATACAGTTGACAAATGCTGCTAGTTAACATGTGACTTCTGTAGCAGCATTTGTCATTGTCATGTTGTTATACACCTGTTAAATGTGGCATTTATATAATTCTGTCCAAACAGAACTAACAGCATGTGCAGTAGCAGCCGTTCTGAACATGATTTACAGCGTCAGAGGATCACATTATACTCTTCTGCCATGAAACCTCTGTCGCAACTTAAGGATTAGTTCACTTTGAAATGAAAATTACCTTCTTTCTGATGAACGCAATAGAAGAAATTTTAATAAATATCCTGACGTCACATTATTAAATATATTCCACACGGCTCTGGGGGTTAATAAAGGCCTTCTGAAGCAAAGCGATGCATTTGTTAAAAAAATATACACATATTTAACAAGTTGTGAAGTAAATAATATCTAGCTTTCGCCAGACCGCCTTCCCTAGTCAACTTACAGAAAAAAACTTAACTGACGCGACACCAGTTTACACTTTCTTCGTAAGTAGAATATGGAAGGCAGTCTGGCGGAAGCTAAGTATTTTACTTCATAACTTGTTAAATTCTGTTAAATATGGATATTTAAATATGGAACACATCGCTTCACTTCAAAAGGCCTTTGTTATATCCTGACGGGTGGCGATGTGTCTCACCTGGCCCTGTCCTTGTCTCTCCAGGTCCACCACACACATGTCCACTATCGGCCCCAGGTTAGTGAAGGTCTCCATTACAGCCACATATGAGCCCTGGTCATTACTGTCCACATTCAACTGCAAACATATAAACTGACCTTAGCGAACATGCCATCATCATAGAACAATAATTAATCTGCCAGATCACCAACCTTCACTAGTTGAGAATCTCCCAGTCTGGATCCCACGAACACCACACCGTTATCCAGATACGTCAGACACTCGGCGATGGAGGTCTAGAGAACACAAACAGAGACAAGTCTGCTGAAGAAGGTTCTAGTCACGTCTATCTGCACACCGACGCTGATTACATCAATACTGATGTCCATCACCCATCATGATGTATTTCCACTGAGAGGAACACAGAGCGTTAGCAGTAAGGAGTGTTTGTTTAGTCGCACCTCTCCCAGCAGCTCTACACGCAGGTCTTTGAGCACCACCGCACCGTCCATCAGCTCCTCTTTCTCCAGCAGCAGCATGAACAGCCGGCCCTCCATGTCTCCCAGCAAGTACCGCGAGCCGTTTGGGTCCACGCGATTATGGCACACGATGGTGCTTTGCTGAGATGTTCACAACACAAAACACACTTTACACATCACACACACGCTCATACAAACCTTGAAAGCTTGAAACGGATGGAGAACGTCAAACCTTGATGGTGGGAGGTGCGATCGCCAAGTATTTGTCTCCGTTGTGATACGTGATGGACTCCTGTCCAATGATTATAGCACCTCCGAACGGCTCTGGGACTAAAAGATATGAACAAACAACACTTCAGCAGCAGATCTAAGATCAGTCAACTTTATATTCTATTATTAGGAGAGTTCACCTTCAGAAATCTAGTTGGATGCTTTTCATTTAACTTTTGGCCGTTTTTTTAGGCAGACAGATGGGGCTCGTACTCGTTTCCCTTAGGAACATTATCCTGGGCAGTTAACTAGCACTTAACCAAAGATAACTAATCTTACTGTACGATTCAAAACAAAAGACTTTAAAAAGTTATGAACAGTCTTAAAAAAATAAATAAATAAAATATGCCGACCTCTGAAATATTTTATCAGGAAGAAATTGGGAGTAAAATAGAATTTTAAAAATCCTTGTTTAGTAAAATCACTAAACTGGAGATCTTTGAATATTGTTATGGACAATTAGAGGCCTTGCAGTAAAAAAGGTTGGTAAGCACTGGGTTAAATATAACTGCCTATGACAGAGTCAACTATAAGAGCTTTAAAAATGTTATACGGATCAGTTTGGGCTGTAAAATTATCTAAGAAAATAAATGGTTCAAAACAGTCAATTACAATTGTAAATGACTGATTAATTTACAGTTAAGAAAACATTTTAAAAAGGTCAGATGCCACATGCTTTATGAAATTCATTACTACACGAAATATTTGTGCTGCCAATTTTAGCTTTAAGTGTTATTAGAGTTCAAAATGTTTGGGAACCTCTGCTGTGGAAAAACAGCACTGAGATAAATCCACAACCTGATTATATAAAAGTAGGTCAATCCTGGTTTAGCGTAATGTTTGTTACGGTTATTAATACTGTTAAAGGGTTAGTTCACCCAAAAATGAAAATTCTATCATTAATTTCTCACCCTCATGTCGTTCATGTCTCTTCAGAAACTTTAAACTAAACTGCTCGATTCATATGGATTAGTTTTACGATCTCTTTATGAACGTTTTGAAGTTTTGCAGTGGTAGTTGCGTAGAGTGTGAATGGAGGGACAGAAAGCTCTCAGATTTCATCAAAAATATCTTCATCTGTGTTCCGAAGATGAACGAAGGTCTTACGGGTGTGGAACGACATGAGGGTATGACAAAATTTTCATTTTTGAGTGAACTAACCCTTTAAAGTTATTATCCAGCGTTTTGAATGATGGGGTTTCCCTCTGTGCTTGTAAAGGTTGACAAGCCCTAGTTCAATGGATCTGAACCGTCACCTCACCTGGAATGACCATTGATGCTTCAGCTTCCACATTTTCCTGCTTCCAGGGACCTTTGTTGAACTCCTTCTCCCTGAGAGACACCTCGTATGTCTTGACATGTCGACCCTGAGGGTCCTAGACAACAGAAAATACCCACATGAACCCGAAAGGAGAATCGCTCTGAGAGACGTCACAGACTCCATCCTGGAGAAGGAAGATTCATACCTGATATATGAAGCAGACGGTCGGCGCCTGGCAGCCATACAGGAACTGGACGTCTATGACCTGCAGCTCCTCCAGACGAATGTTGAAGGCTTTGAGCTCACGGTTGTCGCGGTCCAGCGGGATGACCTTAAACAGCCCGTCGTACAGCCGCAAGCCAATCATACGGCACTCCGGATCCACGATCCCGATGATCCCGGTTTCCGACGGACGACCAATGCGATCCTGACAAACACACAGCTTTTAGACGAGGCCTGATGAAATACGCTTGCACAGATGTTGATTATGCCTCGAGTCGTACCTGGACGTTGCCGTGAGCACGGGTGATGATGTCAATGCTGTCTCCGTTCTGCTTGTACTCCAGGATACAGGCGTTGTATTTGGCAGTCAAAATGAACAGAAGATCTTTGCTCTCACCCTTCACATAAACACAACACACAGATTATAACAACATTATGAGAATCAGACAGCAGACGTCTGTTCGTCCCAGTGTCGACGTGCTGCAGAGACACACGTCTGCGGTTAGATCTAGATATATCACTCATTCATGTGCAATAGACCAATGCAATCAGATTAAAGTCACTGAAATTAAACACAATTAGTATAAAATACTGGCAGTAGATTTAGAGCTGGTGCTTCTGATTCTCTCATATGCAGCTGCACACCTTGGGTCTGAAGAGCTCCATGACTGCGATCTTGCCGTACATGCCGACCTCTTTGACCGGCCGCAGACCCTCAGCGGTGACCACATAGATCTCCAGACGGGTGTTCTTGGCGATCAGCAGGTTCAGATCCTCAGCAGATGTGAAGTGACCTGCAGTCAGAGAAGAACACAGTCAACACCTCACTCATCTAACTAAAGATCATCCAGCAGGAAACAGCTGAATCACACATGAATCTGCAGTCGCGTTATTATTACTGAGAGCTGAACTCCACGCGTGTCCGTGTTGATTGGTGAAATCACGTGGCGTTTAGCAGCAGTTTGTGTTGATGCTTTTAAAGAAAGTAAAGATGATCGTGTCTGTCTGATAGTGAGCGACACGCGCAGTAGCTCCAGGAAACTAAAGTTTGTCATTTTTACTAAAGCATCACAGAGACGACAACAGCTCCATTTCAACAATAAGCATGTCATAATAGTGCAGTCGACCAGTGTTCTGAACAGTGACAGATCTGAACAAACAAAACAATCCGTTGATCAATGTTTATTTGCTGAGGCCTGATGCGCGCACTTGCGCGCGGGAGATAAACACGCACTCACCCGTGATACAGGCGTTCACTGCCGTGGGTTTCTGCGCTGTGACCACGTAATTGTAGGACATGGCGTTCACTTAAAACACACGAACAGCCAGAAATAAAGTGAAACGGTGTTTAAAGCGAGATATGTTGCATGAATCCGCTGAAGAGCGCTCAGATCAGCAGCAGCACAGCGTCAGTGAGTCTGTGCGACAGCGCCGCCTGCGGTCTGGAGGAAACACTGCAGCGCCGAGAGCCGAACAGTATGAATTCTGTCAGCCAAATGAAAAATGAAAACAGCGCACACTTGAGCTGATGATAGACCATTTTTGGAGAACCATAATTCAAGCTTTGTTTTTTAAATAAATATTAAATTATTTATGGAAGATGAATAGGTTAGAAACAATTAAACATTTGTAAAGTGTGTAAATACAGGATATGAGCTGTACAATTTTTCGATTTGTGTAGTTTTCAATACGTATTGTTTTTTATTTCTTTTGATACCGATTATTGTAGTTTATATGCTTTTCCATCGAATTATAAATAGGCTTGAATAAAAGTCCAAATCCGCACACAGTTCATCTAAGAGCCTCTGCTTTTGTTAAAGCTCTGATGATTGGACTGAGTTGAGTGTTTGTGTGTTTTATAACATGATAATGACAAGAAAAGGTTTCAAAGAAAATAAAAGTTTTTTTTTTTTTTTTTTTTTTTATCTGAGGCGATAATACAGTGTGCGAAGCTCATAGCTGTCAATCATTCGGCTGGTTGTTCCGCGCATGCGCAGTATGGTCAGAGTCCGCTGATCTGCAGCTGTAGTAAAGTTACTCTTGGCTCTTGTCACACAAATTAAATTAATAAATCTGATCAGATCTGAGCTCATATAACACCTTTCAGCAGGTATGTGTCTCTCGCCATTAATGCTTACATGCACGGTGATGTTTTATGAAATGGGATCATGTTTTAGCTCGAATGCTGTTGAGTTTGACTCTAAATCTTCAGTTTGACGTTCAGCATAATCACCTTCCTGTAATAAATGATTTCATGTAAATTACTTCAGGACACAGAGCTGTCAGGACATTTAAGGAGAAAAACGAACGCGTTTAATCGTGTTTTTCTCGAAGAATCACCTTACAGGCCTCAAGCTAACGGCTACATGTCAATAAATAACAAAATATAAGCATAAACATAATGAAACGTAATATACAGTGACATGTATGAGCACAATTGTGTCAAATGCTCATTAATTTTAATCAGACTGTAATAGTTCTTTATTTATCTTCTCTGTCTTTCGTGTTGTTATTTTGTTCATTAATTCGTATTTGTAGAAAGTAGCAGAAGTTACACAGGAACAGATCAATAATGATGGTGAAAATTAAATAATAAATCAGTATAACTCTGTGAAGTTAATGCTTGTGATAATAATGTGACCTTCAGATCTCCATTTATCATACATGCCTGTGAATGTTTTGCAGGTTATATTTAAACACAGTGTTTACGTCATCAGTATGTGAAAAAGCGTTTGTTTACTTAAATATACATTTGAAATGTGTGTGTGAAATCCGAGACACACAAAGAGCTGCTTTAATGTAAATGAATTCAATTCTCAGTCACACTCAAAATCAATGAAAACATCAGCACTGTATCATGATGAGGGCTTTCTGAGCCTCTGTTTAAACCTGTGTGTGTGTGTGTGTGTGTGTGTGTGTGTGTGTGTTTGTGAAGAGTCTGTAAGCCTGGTTTTAATGAACAGCGGACACTTATAATTACACAAATCACAAACTATCCAACAAATGCTGCAGGAACTGAGTTTTTGCAAAATAATTAATTAAATTCAGAGTTGGATTGTAAAAGTTTTAAGTTTGTGAGTAGTTTTTTTTTTTTTTTTGAACTATTATATATTTACCTGGATTTTACCATGAAAGTAGCCAATAGATGCTGATATGTTGTCAAGTCAGATTTATTTCTACAGTGCTTTATACAGTACAGATTGTTTCACAGCAGCTTCACAGTAATAATCAGGAGAATAACAGAATTAGTGATCAAACTTCGTCAAATATGAGACAAATTCATTTTCAGCTATAAGCAGCTCTACAGAAGACCGATCGATTTGGTTCAAGTTTTGTTCTCATCTGATATCGTCAGTGCAGTCAAATATTACTGAATATTAATTTTTGTCATGGTGTCAAGAAGAGAAACAGTGAAGTCTTGTGTTTCAGTGTGTGTGTGTAGAGGCGGCAGAGCCATGCGCAGCGGTGCGTGGAGCGTCCGGACTCTGTCCCCTGTTCTTCTGCCCCGCTGGTTCTGCGACGCCGGAGCCCGACCCGCTCGTCTGCGCGGACAGAGATCAGTGCGGTTCTTGAGCACGGACCCGCCGCCCACGGCCCTGCCCGCTCATGCCCGCGTGGTCATCTGTGGAGGCGGCGTGGTGGGCACGTCTGTGGCGTATCATCTGGCCCGGCTGGGCTGGACGGAGATCGTGCTGCTGGAGCAGGGCAGGTGAGTGTTTTTCTATCTATCAATCTATCTGTCTGTCTGTACATATATACATACAAGTAAATAATATCTGACCCCATATAAGATATAATTTATCATTAATATAATGGCATTACTTGTTTGTTTTTATCTGTTGTAGACTTGGAGCCGGTACAACTCGGTTTTGTGCGGGAATAGTCAGCGTTGCCAAACCTCTTTCTGTTGAGAGTAAAATGGCAGATTATTCGAACGCACTCTATGAGCGTTTGGAAGAAGAGACGGGCGTTAAAACGGGTGAGAACATGCCGTCACTCCATGAATGATCGCTTACCTGATTATCAAAGACAACATTTCACATGTGCTCCATGTTATTAAATAATTCACTTCAGCGCTTTTGTGTATTCCAGGTTTCGTACGGACTGGCTCTCTGTGTTTGGCTCAGAATCAGGATCGGTTCCTGTCACTGAAGCGTCTGGCGTCGAGGCTGAAGTGAGCTGACCTCCTGACCTCTATATGTGTTCACAACACAGTGACTTACTGATCATCCTGTTGTCATTTACTCTAACTTTACTCTCATATCGATCCAAAACTTTCTGTTCCAGAACACACACAGAATATGAGCTTTCATTTTTGAGTGAACTGCCGTTATTCATTGAAACACTGATTTGTGTTTCACATATTCAGGCTTACTTTGTTGTGATCATTTACTCTCAAGAATCAAGAGTGTTTCAGAGCGTAAAAGTTATTGAGCAACAGTAAATGTGGCCGCACTTGAGACTTTAAATCACAAAACAGGTTCATCCGCTGTCTCTGTCTCCAGGGTTCTGGGTGTCAGCTGTGACGTCATCAAACCCAAAGATGTGGCGCAGCTCCACCCACTGGTGAATATTCATGATCTTGTTGGAGCTCTTCACCTGCCAGGCGACAGTGTCGTTTCACCGCCAGATGTCAATCACGCGCTCGCTGTGGCGGCGGCAGCTCATGGTAGGACAAAAGCCAAAACGCAGCCGTTCCAGTTTTACTCATGTTCGTTATCTTGGTTGTGTCATTGGTTTTTCGTATGTCAGGAGTGCAGATTTATGAACACACGAGTGTGAATCAGGTCCTGGTGAAGAGGGGTCACGTTACGGCGGTGGAGACAGACCGGGGATCCATTGAGTGCGAGTACTTTGTGAACTGTGCTGGACAGGTCAGCCTCTTCAAGTGCTCTTCCACACAAAAGGAGTGTCCAAATGTCCAGGATTCAGTCAAATGTAGATCTTGAAATAAACTGAAAGTCTTTATTACTGTTTTTTAAATTTGGACTTGATTGTTTTGTGTCACAGTACAACAGTATTATTACCATTTCTTTAAAGGTACACTATGTAACTTTTTTTTTGTAAAAATTTTGTTCAAAATTTACATCATCATTGCTACTTCCAAAACGCACTCTTGTCTTACCCTGATTCACTAAGGTAAACCTGTTAGAAGTGTTTATATGTTGATGATATAATGGTGTTTTTATTACTCAACAGGTGAATAAGGTGTTTTATTGAACAGATAAATTGCCATATGTAGCTCTCTTGTGAAGTTGTGAAGATCATTTCATTATGGTTGTGTGTACAGCTGTGCTGTAATTTATTCTCAAGGAAGTACCTTGTCTATCAATGGGTAAAGCTACAGTAAAGTCTTAAGCTAGTCATATTGAGACCCTTTCTATAAGGCTAGTGGTGAGTGTTTTATGAGCAGTTGGAGAATCTCTCTCTTTTTTTAGTTATGAGAAAGAAACATTTACATCTGTAAAGTCGCAGAGCTGAAGCACAACCAAAACAATGTTCTTCTGCGAAATGCATGCAGTTTTGTTTCTTGACCACTAGAGGGCCATAGTGTACCTTTAAAATTAAATATTTTAATAAAAATTATAGTAGTTGTTGATAATAATAATAATAATAATAACAACACTTGGACAAAGTTTTGAATACTACAATAGTGTAACACTTTATTTTATTATGTACATTTTTGTGTCATTAGGTGTACATTAATTGTTGCCGTGGTTACACTGATTGTTTTGTGGTGTGTTGATGTGTTTTCAGTGGGCGTATGAGCTGGGTCAGAGCAGCGAGGTCAAAGTGTCTGTTCCATTACACGGCTGTGAACATTTCTACCTGCTCACTAAACCTCTGTCTGAGCCCACGCGGCCCGAGAGCCCAGGTGACGCATCACACAGCATTCCCTCCACACGTGTGTCATTAGCCAGACGCCCATCCAACAATGCGCTTAATTTTAAAATCATTATCTGAGGTTAAAGGCTGCGTTGTCATCTGTGTTTTAAAACTGTTACAAGCCAGTTGAAAGTGCTAATGCACTCCTATCAGACAAGAAACTGCTCCTTTTCATCATCTTTTGATATTCTCTAACATTTCCTAAATTATTTGTAACATTAGTAAGCAATCTGGGCGGTTTCAATTGTCTCATTACTCTCTCCATTTTACAAAGATTTGGGAATATTTGGGATGTGAAAGATACAGAATTTATGATGCACACAAAATTATGTATGGAAACGTCTCTAGGGCAGGTTTCTTTTGTAACACACCAAAATGTATGCGACGATGCGCTTTTTGAAGGATGGTGTCAGCACAGAAAGTGGATGGAAATGGTTTTTGACCAGTCAGGGGTGATCGAATTGCAACAATCTAAGAGCATTTAGACAGTCACATCATGTTGTTTATGTAGTCGACATAGAGAGGAACTCTATAACTCTATGAATCTTAAAATAAGTTCCCTTCAGATTTCATTAATGTTGTTAGTTACATTTATTAGCTATCATTTTGCAACACACAGAATACCAGATTTACTGCAGCGTCTCACATCATCGTGCTGTCGTGTAAAATCTCCACAGGTTGCAGACTCCGGTTTAGCATATTTCAGGTGGTGATAATAAGGGGGATTTGGTAAAGCAGGTGTGAGTAGCTGCAGAGTGTCTTGTGTGTTTGTAGTGGTGATAGACATGGACGGACGGATCTACGCTCGGGCCTGGCATGGAGGAATCCTGTCCGGAGGGTTTGAGAAGAACCCTAAACCCATCTTTACTGAGGGCCGCAACCAGCTGGAGATCCAGAACATGCAGGAAGATTGGGATCACTTCGGTGAGCTGAACTCACATACACAGTCGCTCAGACAGAAATGAAATTCACTCACCATCATGTTTCGCAGGTCGTTCACGCTGCTCTTTTCCATACAGTGCAAGCTCTGTTTCCGCGACTGTCTGTAGTGCTAGATCGTTCAATCGTGGTTTTCAGATATTTCTGAATTATGCCTGTCATCCAGGACATGTAGGTGTCAGTATCAGGCTCTAAAACAAACATAAATGTATGATAACAGTAGTGCAAACATTCTGTTTGAATGTTGCTTGAGCTCTAAAACTTTCCAGACACGACGTATAACTGAATCTTGGTGTATGTATTTTCTCAAACATGTTTTTTCTGGTAAACACTTACTGAAAACATACAGTGATAATAAAGAGTTACAACACTTCAGTAGAGTGAAATATTGACCTAAAGGATCTGCTGCAAACATCTTGGTTCCAGATATAATTTTCAGAGGTCTGGTGGAGCCCAGGCATCTGCAGGTATGCGGAGGATACCTGTTAGACATGTGGTCATAGTGTTTTGACTCAGTTTAAGTCAGTCTTCAAACATCCACCCACAGGGCCAAGTACGGCCTGCAGTTCGCCTTGAGCGGCCCGGTATGATCGCACCCACCAACAGAGCCTGTTATTACTGACCGATGAGCTTATAAATAAATTGAATAAAGAGGAAAAAAATGTAAAATTTGATTTGGAAATAGGAAAGTGAAACATTCTTGAAATTGCATTAAAAACACTCTCGCTGGGACGAATGTCTGACAGACACTCTTCAGTGAACTGATATAGATGAAGTCAAGTCATTTATTTGTGTAGCACATTATTTCAGAAACCGCTCTTAATGCAGACTCTGCATGTGTTAATCAGGGAAAGGAAATGTCTCAAAAAATCAAGAACCAGTTTGCTAATTAATATTCAAAATAACAAGCCTCACTGTTTTTAACAATGTGCAATATCTATCAACAAAGTGTTTTAACATCCACTAGTTCGCACAACTCACGGCTAGTTGTTTATGAACATTTGTGGTTAGGGTTAGTTTCACATCCCAAGATTTAGGAAGGTTTATAGACATGACATGCCATCATATGATGACGTTGTTGTTGTGTGTAAAACTCCTGCAGGGTCTCGCTGTAACTCAGAGGCTTGTTCAGTATGTGATCTGCTGTGTTTTCAGTCGAGGACAGAGGCGGATATTTCCGGCTCATTCGCTGACCTTTATTCTTCATTATCACCCCTCCTCTCCCTCTGTCTCTGTCTGTCCTTGTCTTCTCCTTGAATTCTTCTACATGTTTTCCTTGCCTTCCCTTGAAAGCATGAAAGCATGTTATCTTGTAAACTGCTGATCTTGTTAACGTTTGTTCATCTAAACGGGTGTTGTGAGTGAGTTTCTGTGATGTAATAGTCGTTGCTCAACCGCTGAGATCGGCTGCTAACTTTAGCTGTCGAGAGGGCAGCGGAGTGATTGTCCGCTCCGGCGGGTCGTCTTTCATTTTGATCTGTCATAATGACCCACAAACCAGATTGGCTTTATCACCCTGTAAGTTAAAGGTCTGATGCAGGATATAAAACTTTTTAGCCTACGAGCAAGGATCGCTGATAGATGAAAAATTACCAGCCGGTCACATTTTAATAGCCAATTTATTAAAAACAAAAAACGAAATTTGTGTGCATTACACATAAACATTTGTAGATTAGTAATTGTAATTTACACACAAAATGGACCTTCCCGAAAACTCTTCCCTGGATTCACAAAGGCTTTGTTTGTTTTGATTATAATAGTGCATAATTTATTCGAGATTTGATTTTGTTTACATGCTGCAAATCGCAGATAAATCTCTGAATCGCTACTTAATACCAGAAACACACATGTATACGGTCACGCTCTTGCAGTCTTCTCGATGAAGGCGTTGTGAGTTTTGTTGTGTGTTTCCTCACAGAGCCCATGTTGAGCGCTCTGCTGCGCCGGATGCCTGGGCTGGAGGCCTGTGAGATCCAGCAGCTAGTCAACTGCCCAGAATCCTTCACTCCAGACATGCGCTGCCTGATGGGAGAGACGCCGGGGATATATGGATACTTTGTGTTGGCGGGCATGAACTCGTCCGGCCTCTCATTTGCTGGCGGAGCTGGGAAGTAAGGAAGCGGCACAGCTGGACGTTTCTGCAGCTTAGTGTTTGAGAAGTTCATAATAGCTTCTTTTTCCACAGATATTTGGCAGAGTGGATTACATACGGATACCCCAGTGCCAATGTCTGGCCTCTGGACATCAAGCGCTTCGGTAACCTGCAGAGCAGCCGCACTTTCCTGCGCCATCGAGTGATGGAAGTGATGCGTGAGTATTAGACACTGTTACTAACAAAGACTTGATTCAGAATGAGAGTAGAGCTGGACAGGCCAAAACAATGCTTCGCCAAGCCTTAGGACAGTTTTATCAAATAAGAATACAAATAATACAAATAATAATCAAAACAATTATATGTAGTCAAGTAATTTTCATTGTTCAACTAAATATAGCTTCAAAACACAAACTCTGAAGCTATATTTATCTGTAGTCATGGTAGCGCCATATTTCATATCTGACAGGAATGAAAACGAGGCTGTGCGAGACAGAATTACAGTGTTTATGAATTGTTCTGTTGTTTAACAACATGCCAGTTGACTGTAAAGGCTCATATATTCTTCAAGCGAATTTGAAGAACAAACTATGATGCCATTTTCAACAAAATCAGTCAAAACAAAGTTAGTTTGGAGTTTGTTTCAGGAGTTTGAAAGAGCACGCCTAAGCAAACTTTCTGAAAAACATGAACCCATCGGAGACCCGCTTTAGTGGGAACTGAAGTTGTGATCGTAATTGAAAGCGACACTGACACCGTGAATCTCAGAGCTGCTGCAAACATCCACATCACTGAGATCAGATGCTTTCTGAACTGCTGTTTCCTCATGTTTGTTGTGTGTTCATTTTGTTATTGAGAGGAAAGTGCGGCACATATTTACAAACGTCGCTCTCTGTGTGGACGGCGTCTGGATGTTCGCTAACAATATACCCCTGGTCATATATTTTAAGCTTCTTTTCACCCATAAGCAAAGAAGGAAAAAGAACATCGCTGTGAGTATATCAGGGCCTTAAAGGGTTTTCCTTCAGCGAAACGCCTCACGCTATCTGATCTCTCAAACTCAAATGTTCCACTAGTGGCGCAGACATGCCAGCGCTCTCTAGGCATTAGGTGTGTATTTATTTGTTGGCTATTGTGCTTGTTCTTGTTGTTTGGGTTTTTAATCTTTAGTTCTTGTGTGTGGCTCCATCAGCACTCCTGTATGAACTGAAAGTTCCTCGCTGGGACTTCCAGACGGGCCGGCAGCTGCGCACGAGTCCGCTGTACGACCGCTTGGACACGCAGGGAGCGCGCTGGATGGAGAAACACGGCTTTGAGCGAGCCAAATACTTCGTTCCGGCTGGGAAGGGTGAGAAATCGAGTCTGACCGAGTTCTTACTTTAGGTTATTTTCTGTCACTATCGGTACATACTGATGGTTTTGATTCAACAAAGCTAGTCAAATGTTTACTCAAGATTACTATTTTGCATATTTTAGATGGAAAATGGGTATTATGTATTGACCAGAAAAATGTTCAGTACTCTCTTATATTTGAGGCTCTTCAATCTGGCAAAAGTATTTTACTTATTGTCCAAACTTTTAACCAGCAGTGTACTTTGTCAGCATTTAACAGATTAGCATGAACACAGCTTAGCAGATGAATGATCAGCACTCTTTATCACTTTAAAATATGAAAACAAATGTCCAGCTGTAATATTTCAGCGTCCCTGTCATTGAGGTGTTCGTGTGTCTGCATGAATCCACACAGATTTACTGGCGCTGGATCAGAGTAAGACCTTCTACAAGCCCGACTGGTTTGATATCGTGGGAGCGGAGGTGAAGTGCTGTAAGGAGGCGGTGTGTGTCATTGACATGTCCTCCTTCACCAAGTTTGAGCTCACAGTGAGTCCGTTCAGTCCTGATTCTCTTCATTGTGATGAATCTGTCGTATCATTATGGAAGAAATAAATAAAAATAAATAAAGTAAAAGTTTGACTTTTTTTTTTTTTTTTTTTTTTTCACAATTCTGAGGGGAAAAAGTCTTAATTGTGAGATGAAAAAAGTTGCAATTACCTTTTTTAATTTTTTATTCCATGGTGAAAACAAGCTTCCACACATCATCTTCTGTGAGGTTTCAGGTCTTCAGCTCTTTTGTGACTGATGTGTGTGTGTTTCAGTCTGCAGGCGATCAGGCCCTGCGGCTGCTGCAGCGTTTGTGTGCCAATGACCTGGACGTGCCGGTCGGGCACATCGTCCACACGGGCATGCTGAACGAGAGAGGAGGATACGAGAACGACTGCAGCGTGGTGCGCCTCAGCAAAAATAGGTTCGCAAAGAGTGACACTTCCGATAAAGCAGGGCTTTTTGACATGAAAGCTTTGTTTATGTTTTGAAGTACAATACATTTACATTATACTATATTGCAATAACTGTATATTTGAAGACTTCAGATGCAAAAGCCTCTAAGTCCATCTGACGTTTTTCTTTAAAATTAGCATTTTTATCAGGCTCCTATGTATTGGTTTCTGTCTAAGTAACGGTACTTCTGAATGGGCTGATGCTGGGATTTAGCGGGTTTGAAGTGAAAGAATTTGATGAACGTATACTATGTGCGGAGAGCATTCATTCAGTATCGTTATCTCATTTTTGACCAAGGTGGCTTTTTTTACTTATGAGAACAAAAAAACAAGAGAGCAAAAAGCAGAGATCTGCAGAACTGCATTAACCAAATAAACAGGACAGCAGATCCACGAAAGCAGACTCTCCACTAATCCAGATCAGTTCATCATATTGACATCATCCACTTCTGTCTCCAGTTTCTTCATCATTTCACCCACCGATCAACAAGTTCACTGCTGGTCTTGGATTAAGAAGCACATGCCCAACGATCCGCAGCTCCACCTGGAGGACGTCAGCTGGAAGTACACAGGTAAGATCAATCGAACAGACGATCCCAACTTACATTGTGTTTTAAATCAGGAAAACTTTCCGTCAAAGCTAGAAAAGTAAACAATAGACTAGCCTTATAAGTGAACTAGAGAGTAAATGTCTGAAATGAGCCTTTATGGCATACGCTTGAGTGTGATGCAGTAATCTGTGTCATGCGTTTTGTAGCTCTGAATCTGATTGGTCCGCGTGCCATGGACGTGTTGTCTGAACTATCGTATGTGTCCATGACTCCAGAGCACTTCCCCTCTCTGTTCTGTAAGGTGAGTCCAGTGCTTCTGTTTAACAATCTGTTCAAAGACCTTTGGGTTAAAAACAAAAGTCAATTATAAAGGAACATGAAAATAAATCAGTGTTCAACACGGTCTGTGTGCCTAAGCCCCATTCACAACAATAATGATTTATTTATAATCAATAATGATTTTATTTATTTATAGTTTGAGCTTTCGGGGCGGGAAATCATGTGTTATGTCGTTTGTCTTTGCGCGGTTAGGGTTAGCATGATTAGCGTGGTTCTTTGTGTGGTTACATCACGTCCATTGGGTCGCGACTGCTAATCCTAACCGTGTGCGGTGCGAGGTGTGTTCCTTCTGACAGTCAGAACTAATGTAGTCATAGCTAATGAGCAACATCATCAACACCATGTACTGTTAAAGGTGCAATATGTAAGATTTTTGCAGTAAAATATCCAAAAACCACTAGGCCAGTGTTATATATTTTGTTCACTTGAGTACTTACAATATCCCAAATGTTTCCAACTATTTGTAAATCGTGAGAAATTTTGCAGTTTTAACCAAGGTTACGGGACATGTGAGGAGTCGCCTGTCAATTGCGTCATACCCGCGTTACCCTCGGTTTATGGTTTTATTTTGTAGAAACCATGGAAACACCAAAGACGCTTTATTATATATCACATGTTTTAATAGACAAGGGAACAACTGTTTTTATATATATTTATAGACAGAAAAGTAATTGTTGTTATATACACTACCAGTCAAATGTTTGGAATCGGTAAGATTTTTAATGTTTTTAAAAGAAGTTTCGTCTGCTCACCAAGGCTGCATTTATTTAATTAAAAATACAGTAAAAACAGTAATATTGTAAAATATTATTACAATTTAAAATAACTTTTCTGTTTGAATATATTTTATAAAGTAATTTATTCCTGTGATCAAAGCTGAATTTTCAGCATCATTACTCCAGTCTTCAGTGTCACATGGAAGAAAACAGTTTTTTTAAATTGTAATAATATTTCACAATATTACTGTTTTTACTGTATTTTTAATTAAATAAATGCAGCCTTGGTGAGCAGACCAAACTTCTTTTAAAAACATTAAAAATCTTACTGTGTCCAAACTTTTGACCGGTAGTGTAGTTCAACACGTTTAGTCTTATTATTTAAATCTAATTTTCTTTTGTGTTTTCTTTTTTTTTTTGCGAGTACCATGCTTTACCATGCCTCAGAGAAAAACACTATTTTGTCAAGTAGCTAACATAGCATAATCAGATGCAGCTTTATTTTTAGTAACAGTAATACAGCATTTTCTCCATCATACAATACGTTTTAAAATTAATTGCATGCCATTTATCAACACAAGCAATCCAGCATTTAATATATTCTAAAATCGATCTATCTTACTGCAGTGTGTCTCAAACAAGTGTCTCACAGCAGCCGCCGAGCGAACGCACAGAGTAACGCTATAACATCATTTTCAACACTCTCAGATGTATCTAATATAATAAACAGAGCTGCGTTACCTCATACTCATGACCGGAAAAGCGGAAGCTGCGCCAGCGACTGTGTCATAATAAAAGTCCCGCTGCTCGTGAGGCGTGTGTTGCGCAATCGCTCCAGCGTCCTCGTTCAGCTCCCACAACACTCGCTCCCGCTCTGCTTCATACTACAGTAACGTTAATAATAGCATCCATGATCATGATTTCGGCCCGAGTCCTATCCCGATTGTTTTCACCAGCTGTGATGTGAAGACCACATGTCCTAAGATTCCACGCTCAAACTTGCCGTCATCAAGCTATGCCTTTGTTTTGAATAGGCCTCTAGCGACCTCTAGCGGACAGAATTTTTACATATTGCGCCTTTAAAAAAAGGATGCAGCCTCTGAATTGGGACGCAGATTCTGAGTTTCCTCACACTCTGATGGTGTCTTGCAGGAAATGAGTGTGGGATACGCCAATGGCATCAGAGTCATGAGTATGACGCACACCGGAGAGCCAGGCTTCATGCTGTATATCCCTATAGAGGTAAGTCACACTGACTGCTGCAGATTTCTCTGTAGTCTCATTTCATCTGAGATATTGCTCTCCTTTTCCCAGTATGCACTGCATGTGTATAATGAAGTGATGTCAGTCGGGCAGAAATATGGGATCCGGAACGCGGGCTATTATGCTTTACGGAGTCTGCGCATAGAGAAGTTTTTTGCCTTTTGGGGGCAGGATCTGGACTCCTTCACCACCCCGCTGGAGTGCGGACGAGAGTTCAGGGTCAAATTTGACAAGGTCAGTTTCTCCCACTCTTGAGTTCTTCTCTTTTGACAGATACCCACTTGGCACATACCCAGAATGCTCTAACAACTACTGAGCAACACGCAAAATAGCTCTCAGAACAGCTTAGCAACTACCTGCAACATCCCAGCATACTGTTCTTAAAAGAATACATCTACTTTATGGTTACTGTTCTTTTTGGTAAATAGGTGCCGCGGTTCAGCACAGGACGTTTACACTGCAAGAGCTAAAGATATTTTTGACCTGTTAACATGTACTACTAACCTGTGTTTACAAGAAGGTTGGTATTGCAGGTGTAATAAAACGGCAGTAAAGGTGGCGCAACTATAACGATCAGTCTATAATCCCACCCACTTTGAAGCGGTACTAAACTGCAGTGGAAAAGCAAACCGAAAGTAAGCGAGCCGTGCTGAACCGAACCGAGCCGAGTCATTCCACGCAGTGGAAAAGCCCTGTAATTGGCTGTTCCAGGTCAAAAATAGCTTGTAAATCTCTCATTATTACCATTATGCCATATTAATATATTATTATTTATTTTTTCTTTTTTTTGGATCTCATTGATTGTAGGCCTCATTGATCTGATGCTCAGTTTTTGAGTGAAAAAACATTCACTTAAGCTTATTCACCTAAAAAAAAAAAAAAAGTTTTTTTTTTTTATACATAATCTCACTTTTTAACATTAAATATCAGATTTATACTTTACCATTGATTATATCCCTCAAATGTCCTACATGACAAGTGACCGGAACAACATGAGGATCATCTGCTTTGACTGTAAAGGACCTGAACTCTGAAACGACCAATGTCTGTGTGTTCCCTTCCCTCCGTGGCCAATGGCATGTTGTACTTTGTCTTTTCTCATTCACTGATCCCTCGCTCTTGTAGGACACAGACTTTCTGGGCCGGGACGCTCTGTTGCGGCAGCGTGTGGAGGGAGTGACGCGGCGCTTTGTAATGCTGGTGCTGGAGGATCACGACACAGAGCTGGACCTCTGGCCCTGGTGGGGCGAGCCCATTTACCGCAGCGGCGAGCTGGTCGGCGTCACCACCAGCAGCGCCTACAGCTACACACTAGAGCGCCACGTGTGTCTCGGCTTCTTAAGCCACACAAACTCGGACGGCTCTCCGGCCGTGATCACCCCTGATTTCATTAACCGGGGTGACTATGAGGTGGACATTGCTGGGCAGAAGTTCCCAGCTAAAGCCAAGCTCTACCCATTCAGCTCGCTGTTTGCACAACAGAAACGGCGCAAGGATGACATGGAGCTCAGCAACTTCCAGAGCAAGTGAAGATGCCACGCTGTAGTTGGTCGAAGCGAATCTGAGAGCCAGAGGCAGTAGTGCCGCATGTATGAGTTTTGCACAGTCTCCGTAGGACCTCCTGAA
Source organism: Hypophthalmichthys nobilis (assembly GCA_037950665.1). Taxonomy (NCBI): domain Eukaryota; kingdom Metazoa; phylum Chordata; class Actinopteri; order Cypriniformes; family Xenocyprididae; genus Hypophthalmichthys; species Hypophthalmichthys nobilis. The sequence goes on from CM075484.1 coordinate 124,576, forward strand.
GTCCTTTACACACCACATCATGTTTGTTATGTGTCGTTTACCTCTCTCTCTCTGTATATGTGTGTGTGTGTATATATATATATATATATATATATATAATGTTTTTGTTTTAAAGAGTTGATGAATTTGGTCAATGAATTTCTAAAACCTAAAAATGTGTGTCATGAAGGAGCCACATGGTGTTATGGAAGTTGCCCAGTTTTGACAGCTAAAGTGGGATTTGTTTGGGTTTGGCATTGTCATTATTTGAAAGTTTAATTGACTTTAGAAAGAAAGTCTTTTTAATAGTCTGTTAATAGTCCAGTAATTTGTTCTTGAGCAATAGGCTGTGTCCCTGTTCTCATCCTTTTTGAGGCTTTTTTCCATGTCATATGGTTTAATATAAAGGGATTTTATATGGATATCAGATTGCCTCGAGACAATCAATGTCCGTTTGAATCATTGATTTTTAATTGGTGAAAACTGGAGAAGTCTTTCTAAGTCTTTGTGCAACACTATTTTGTAATAAAAGTACAATACTAAATGAGGAGGCACTGAGATCATGCAAATGTTAACGACGTTAATGAAAAATGAACAGAGAACAGAGCCTCGACCAACGCTTTTATAAAGTGCCTTGCAGCATTTCAGTGTGAAGCGAAGTACAGGAAGTTGGTCTTGTGTTGTGTCAGTGTACGTTGTGTCTTGAACTGGATTGTTTGGCTGTGTGTGTCTCTTGTAATGACTCCGTTTATAGTGCAAAAGGAAAGCTGTCATCTGGGTCCATCAGTATGGCGTTATGATCCTCTATTGATCTAAAATGACGTGATCTGTTGGTTATGGATATGTGTTTGAAATATTGTTGAGATGTTCATTGTTTGGACAGCATATTATTTACATCATCTGTGCGATTCTATCTTAAAGGGTTATTTAAAAACGTGTATATAGAAATGCACAAAGAATTGCACATTGAATATCCTGTATAAATCAGAAGCATCTTTGCACAGTGAGGATCAGTGTGTTTGAATGACGACAAACTCCATCAAACAATGATTAGAGAAAGAGTGAGTTTCATAACAAACATGTTCCGGTCACATTTCAGCCCAGAATCCAGTTCTGATTTTTTTTCTTTTGATTTTGAGGTAAAATAAGAGTATAGTATGTTACTCTTTTTTTTAAACACACAATACAAATAAATCACTAATGTTTATCCAGCCATATTGAATAATATCTACTAAAACATTTAAATGTTCTCATCCTTTAGCTGTCTCTCTTTCTCTCTCTCTCTGTGTGTGTGCGTGAGCATGTGTGTGTGAGAGTGTGTGTGTGCAAAACTTTGACTGTGAGACAGAATTGTTTGAATGTATTCATTGTTTGTAACGGTTTTCTGTAGTTGCTTGCGAATCTAAGAATAAATGATCTATGGGAATAAATTGTTTTGGGTTTGTAAGATTCAGCTGAGGAGAGGATGTGCACCTTACGCTTTGCTTGTACCTATTGTGTTTTTTAAATGTCAGACAAAGAGAGCAGGCCGAAACGGACTACAGTAAAGAAGATCCTTCTGGCCATCTTGCCTTTGTATTTATATCATATATTGTACAAATGTTTGATTTTCATGAATAAAAATTTAAATTAAGAAATGACTCCTCATTTGGATTGATTTGCTTTATTTATTTGTTCTGTCTCTATTTTTTCACAACAGTGGCATTTGTGTGTGTGAGAGAGAGAGTCTGAGTGTGTCTGTGAGTGTGTGTGAGTGAGTGAGTGTGTGTGTGAGTGTGAGTGTGTCTGTGTGTGAGTGTGTCTGTCTGTGAGCGTGTGTGTGCCCATTTTTCAAAAGGCTTATAAATCATACAGAATGAGTTTTTTTTTTTTTTTTTGAGAAAGTAAAAATGTGCACAGTTTCCTGTGATGGGTAGGGTTGGTGTAGGGCGATAGAAAATACGGTTTGTAAAGTATAAAAACCATTACGCCTATGGAATGTCCCCACAATTCACAAAAACAAATGTGTGTGTGTGAGTGTGTGTCTGTCTGTGTGTGTGTGTGTGTGTCTAAGTGTCTGTGAGTGTGTCTTTGAGTGTTTGTTTGTGTCTGTGTGTGTGTGTGTGTGTGTGTGTGTTTGTGTCTGTGAGTGTGTGTCTGTGAGTGTCTGTGTGTGTCTGTGAGCGTGTCTGTGTGTGTGTGTCGGAGTGTCTGTGAGTGTGTCTGTGAGTGTTTGTGTCTGTGAGTGTCTGTGTCGGAGTGTCTGTGAGTGTCTCTGTGTGTGTGTTTGTGTCTGTGAGTGTTTGTGTGTGTGTGTGTTTGTGTGTGTGTGTCTGTGTGTGTCTGTGAGTGTGTCTGAGTGTGAGTGCGCTCCAGTCGCTAAATACATTTCATTTGGTGTTTTAGTGTCAGATTCTTTTTTAAAAGTCACTTAAAACTGTGAAATGAATATTTTCCTTTCGCTCTGTCATATGACATTACGTTCAGGTGATTGGCTTCTGCCTGAAATGTTTTAAACTCAGCAGTGAGGAATCTCCTGCTTTCCACCTATGTTTTTAGATGGCCAAGATTAACTGCATGAGTACAGCATAATTCAGAGGCAAATTTGAGCAAATTCCAATTTTTTATTATTTTAATCTGTGGACAGCCCTGAAGACATGAACATAATTAATGACAAAAAGATGCAAGCATTAGAATGAAAAGGTACATCAGTAGGAAGATACTTATCATTTATTGGTCTAATGGCTAAAAATAAATATTAGTTTAGAGGATTGCCCTCTGAATGACTCAAACTACAACACAGACTACAGAGGATTATGGTCCCACTTATATTAATTATGTTGTATGACACAACTATATTCATTATTATATGTCCAACTACAGACAGACGTTTGGCTTTAAGTAAAGTAAAAATAGGTTATGACTGTACCAGTGATTGTTGCTGGTTCTGATCCTCTGATTTGATTGGTCAAGCAGTGTGAGCGGTGCGGAGTGAAACTGATCACAAAATATTGTGAGAAACTCTCTTCTAACATAGGCTACTCTGTTTCAATCTCTTTGTCGTATGATGACAAACAAAGCTTGATACTTCTTTTGGGACATTTGTTTGGTGAAGAATGCAAGAATGCACAGCACAACCAGCCAGATTTCTTCTTGATATTAATTTCTTTAACCAAACTCTAAAACTCATATGGTGAGACAAAAATTGTAATTTTGGTGATGTAACGTCCCAGCAGTTCTCTCCTCTCCAATTCGCTCATCTCCACCTCTACATCCAGTGTGGCGGGACCCTGTACCGGACTGGTCAGCAGCAGTTCGCCCGTCTGACGATCGGAGCGCTGCACAGTAAAATAGCGTCGACTGCGGCCTCCCAGTAATGCAAACCGAAGCGTGTCTCCTATCATTCTCACCGCCGACACGCGGAATATGACCCGCGGAGCAGAGAGGTTGGACACCACAGACATGTGATGGTAGGACACAGAGTTCGGCGCCTGAGAGCAAGACCGGCTGTCCGTGGGGCAGGGGTTCCTCTCACAGCGCCTGTTTGGAGAAAACACGTTTTTCACATGTGTCTTTGTTTTTTGTTTTAAATAAAGGTGCTTTGTACACTTGCTTACACTGGGGAGGTTTTAACATAGGTGGCGTTCCGTATCTGTGGACACTCCACTTTAACGCACTGAAAACCCCCGTAGGTGTTGATGCAGAGCTGGTTGCGCGTGCAGTTGTTCTGCCTGGATCCACACTCGTCAATATCTGGAAGTAAACACAGAAGAACAGGATCAGAATAAAGTAGTGTTTTCCAAGTGCATCTTTTGCTATTAATGAATGACCTTTGCAGTTCCGCCCATCACGGGTCACGTTGTAACCGGCAGGGCAGGTGCATCGGTAGCCACCAGCAGTGTTAACACACGCGTGTAAACACAAACGGCCCGCCTGCCCGTTGTGGAACAGTTTACACTCATCAATGTCTAGGAAGAAACATACAGAAACATCCAGGAATGAGCAGGCTGAAACAAACACGTCATTGGACGGAAGAAGAACATTTCTGTCGCTACTTAAAGGATCAGCACAGCTGGTCCGAAAGACAGAGACCAAAACATCACAAGCTGGCGAAGAATAAAGTGGCGGGAGTAGCCTTGGAAAACAGAAATGAGCCATCTGTCATCGAAGACCCTTCGCAACGCCACCAGCTGCACTGGCTGCTAAGATTAATGGGAGAAATGGGTGACCAGCCTGGACCAGCATGGGTCTTCTTAGCTCTGATTTCGTTGAAGAAACGTACCTGTGCAGACGCCGTTCTCGCGGCCGGAGATGGTGAACCCCGGCTCACAGGTGCAGTGGGTCGTGCCCTGGACCTGGCTACATTTCGGCTGACGGAGGAAAGCAGATGTGTGGGTCAGAGGAAAGGAGGAGGCCGCCGCAGCTCCGGCGCCAACAACAGGTGACGTGTTCATTATATTGACAAAAACTGCAGAGAGATTCAGATTACAGGAGCAGGTAAATTGTTATTTCTGCACCACAGAGACAATCCTAAGATTTCAGCATAAATCCTAAGATTTGTGGTTCATGGTTGACACATCTGAGTGCACATGCTAAAAATGTATAGAAATAATGATTAATAACATCAAATAGAATAATGTTAAAAGTACTCAAAGAGAATATTCAAACAATACACTGATGTTTAAAAAATGCACAATCAAATGTCTGACTTGAGGGAATGATAATTAATAATTAAATAATTAAGTTAAAATGTGTTTTTGTGCAAGTACTGAAACAAACAAGAACTTGCAAAAGCATACACTGTGAAATGGATTGAGATTTTTTAAATGTTATGTAATATGTGTGCTCTAAGGTGAAGATTTATAACTTCTCAGACTGTCTCTACACCCCTGATCCCAGATGAAAGACTGTTGAATCCGCCCAAATATAATCTTAAACAGCGTTTGTCTGAGGAATATGAACTGATGTTAGCCATATGTGATGTGTAACAGGATCATATCTCATCTTTAATTGATCAGCAGACATATCTTTAGGCTTTTTTCGGCATGTGGAGATTGGACATAAGCTTTAAATTGATTTTCGATGGTATAAAAGTGTTTTACAGTTTTGCAAAACTTTACTGAACAGAGCCTAAAAATGTGCTCCAAAAAGCTTCCGATCAAATGCAAACCAACATGTCGGCGTTGGAGACTGGCAGGTAGGTCCAGCCCAGCCCTTGGCACAGAAACAGCTGAATCCATTGACTTCATCTGTACAAGTTCCTCCATTGGCACAAGGTGATGAAAGACACTCGTCGATATCTGAGAGAGAAGAGAAAGTCAGTGAGAATTCAGAGTCTAAAAGCAAAACCATTACCAAGAAGGGAAAGTTGCTGTAAGCAATGTAATCCAGTCAGATTATTTTTTGCTTGAGTCTAGTGCTGTCACAGAAATGTGCGTTTTCTCACTGCGCCCGCTTCAGTGATACACTATATGGACAAGAGTCTGTTGACACTGGAAGTCTTGATGCTACACCCTATGATGACATTCTAGACAATTCTGTGCTTCAACAGTTTGGGGAAGGTCGTTTTCTGCTCCAGCATGTCAACGCCCCTGTGCACAAACCAAAGTTCATATACATGTGGTTTACTAAGTCTGGTGTGGAAGAACTTGGCTGGCCTGAACAAAACCCAGAGAATCTCACCAAACACCTTCAGGATTAACTGGAAAACCAACTGTGAGCCCTTGACCTCACTGATGGTGTTCGAATGGGAACAAATACATGTTCAACGTCTACTGGAAGAATGGAAGCTGTTATAGCAGTAAAGGGAGGAATTCATGCCTTTGAAATTAAATATTTGACAAGACACAAGAGGCAGTCTCTTGTGATTAGGCCTCGCTCATCTCAGAGGTGTTCAGCAGGGGTTCAGGTCTGGGCTGTGCAGGCTAGTCAAGCTCTTCCCCAGTAAACCCTTTCTTTATGGACCTCATTTAGTGCACAGTAGTATTAACATGTCGGAAAAGCAAAGGTCCTCCAAAATCTGCTGCAACAAAGATTCAAACTAAAATTCTAAACTGTTAGAAGGGAGTGTCCACATACTCAAATTCATTCCTATTTGGGTGTGAGCAAAAACACGCCTTTTTCGTGTGTCCCTTTAAATGCAAATGAGCTGCTGCTCCCGGCCCCCTTTTCAGAAGAGGGCCGAGCTTTAACAGCTCACGCTCGGTCGCTCAACAACAACAAAGCTGGAGAATCTCACGCAGCCAAAATGAGGATTGTCAGTAGCGGTGTTCAGCCTTACATTGTTCAAACCGGAGTCGACACTGATGGAGAGACTCAGGAAGAAGTTACAACTTTTAGAATGAAACTGGACGTTTCTGAATGGTTAGTGGATAAATTTATGTAGTTGCTGTGGAGTTGATTCAACTCATCCACTAGCATGTGCCGTCATGTTAATCTTTTGTGCAAATCCAGTGTTGAATTGACCCTTGTGACAACAACACTCTACTACAACAACTCTTCCTCTTCTCTAAAGCAGCCCAACATGGCCCCGCCCCCTTTGTTGCGTGTTCTTGAGGGTGGGGTTTATGTAAATTTTAGGGTTAGTGATGTCACAAACCCAGGAAGAAGCTCATTGTAGTCCCTATCAGCTGTTTGTTGTAGTCCTTAAACAGAGAATTCTGTAAAAGAAAATCTCTCTCTTTGCATTGAACTTTGAGTATTGTAACTTTGCAAATGTTGTTTATGATCAAACAGCAACATTACACACTAACTAAAGTTAAAAAAGTGAAATTATAATCCACCACCCCTTTAAATACAAATGTAAAAGTAATAGTGTGTTCAAGTCACTTTCGTCGGATCAGATGGCGGTGTACCTTCTCTTAATTAAGTACACAAAAATACAGCAAGGATTTTAACTGTATACTTCTTTTAGAAAATGAAAAACAAAGAATGTGCATCAGGTGTGTTTTGCTTTTTTATGTTTTTAATTAACTTATGAAGCCACTTCATCCTTACATATTATATTGTTATATTACAATGCTATCATATTTTGTGCAGGCAGTTAGCTTGCTTCGTTGTAAATAGAAAAGCCTGACAATATCACTGCTAAATACCTTTAAGTATTGTGGTATTCTGCCATGTTTCTCACTGACACAACCCCCATCTCGTAAACATCGAGGCTTAAAGAATATCCCGAGCTTCCCGCTCGTATAAACGACATTGTGGTAGTGTCCGTGTGCGTTCAACTTGTAAATACGATCTTTCTTCGTGACTTGAACGCACCATAATTTAAAACTACGGATGATTTATTTTGAGATGTTTACAGGTTTTCTCTAGTGTGGAACAGAAAGTTAGTTCTGATGACAGAGAAGATGGTAGGTTTCCACCAGCCGTTTGTAAGATCTTAAATTCAAACTAGGGTTCACACAAGGGACGTACAAACTACTACTCCGTAGTTTAAAGGGTATTTAAATAGATTACCCAAAAATGACAATTCTGGCACTCACCCCCATGTTGTTCCAAACCTGCATGACTTTTTTTCTTCTGTGGAACACAAAATAATATATTTTGAAAAATATAGTTGTTTTGTTTTGTTTTTTGACCATACAATAACACCCATCTTTTGTGTTTTGCAGAAGAAAAAAAATGCATACAGGTTTGGCACAACATGAGGTTGAGTACATCAGAACCCTTTGGCCTTGTTTCCACCTGGTTTTAAGATGCGTTTTGGTCGATTGGATCACAAGTGGATGATGCTAAATACAGGTGTAAACATGGTCTAAAACATTTTGAGCTTGTCCACTTTCGACCACTTCCAGAGGTAGTCGAAAACGAATTCGACCGGATTGTTTTCATAGTGTAAACGCTCATGTGGTTAAATGTGTTCGAACAGCGCAAAAGACCGCCTACTCTCCGCCTGCTGACCAAATGTGTAAACACTGTGGGAAGTGCGCACTAGCCAGACAGGATTTAAACTTTGTCGGCTGAAGACCCAAGTTTGGTTTGAAGACGAAAAACGTACCAAGCACAATGTTCTCTCACCATTCTCACCGTGTTCATATGTAAATTGCGAGAGCTTATTTTGTCCATTAGATCAAAACATCTGAAAAAAACCCCATTCATTTACCCACCCATAGACCTTCCCCTCTAAGAAATCAGGACAGAAGTGGTTGAAAGTGGTCAAAAGAGACAGATTACAGTACTAGGTGGAAATGGGATTGTGTCTCCCTCGTCTACTTGTGATCCGATTGACCAAAGCGCATCTTAATACCAGGTGGAAACAGGGCCTCAGAGACAGATGCGATTGAGGAGGCTTTAGATACACAGAATAAAGGACTGTTTCGCTCCTGACACCTTTGCAGACAGGCTGCTGACCACTCCAGCTGAGCGAGTCTTTACACTGTCGCGTCTCTGAGCCCATCAGCTCATAGCCCACGTCACAGAAGAAGTGCACTTCATGGCCAGGGAACAGAGTTTTCCCCAGCTTTCTGCCATTGACAGGAGTGTCCAGGTTAGGGCAAGTGACTGTGGAAGACAAAAAAAGTGTGGACACTTTAAATTAAGAGTTATGTTAAGAGTTTCTTTAAATTAAATTAAGCATGTGTGCCATGTGTTATTCAGTTTGACCTGTCATTTACTTACAGTTCTTTGGTTTAGCGGGCAGACGTGCGACACTGTCATGCAGTAGGTTGAGTTTCTTCCTCAAAGTACGAAGACTTTGCATGTATGAAGCTTCCTGTGATGAAAGCAGTTTCTGAGCCTGTTGAATTGAGTTCTGTAGGTCTTGTTTACTGGGACAGTCCTGAGAAAACACACGTACTACCATCACGTCACAGAATTTACTCTCAACTTACTGTTTTTGCATAATATGTTCAGATCCATACGGTAGCATCCAGTACAGTAAAAACAGGCTGTGGTGCCTAAAACAAATGACACACAATTTTTTGTTATATTTCATGAAGAATCCACAAGACCCCTCACTCAACAAGCGAACCGGACACCAGGGTATCTGTGGAATCACTCCCAGAACCGGCCCTCTGGTTATCATAGCAGCAAAGAAACATCATCAAGATAAGACTGTTTTACGACTCAAAGGAATTTAGAGAGAACTAAACTTCATTCACTCTTAAACAGACAAATAAGCCCTTTTTATTCCAATGCATCATATATAAGCACTTGAGAATGAATTCAAAATTCAGATTTAAATTGCAGCAGGACAATCTCTTTTGAGACATGCAAGTATCAAGCTTAGTTTTATTAATTTATGACCTACCCCTTTTCACTAAGATGTGCTAAAATTAAAGAATTGATGATTTTGTTCTGCTGTTGATCTGCTAAATTTCAAATTTTGCCATAACATCATGCTTTTATTCTCTAATCTGTTTTACCTTTAACCATCTTACAGTGCTAATTCATGTTTGTATATGTTATAATAGTTTGTTTAGTTTTATAATCACTTTGGCGCTAATTTCAGAACCTGGTTAGACTTTATTTTGATGGTCCACTTCAGACATTCTACTAACTTTGCAACTACATGTCAACTAACTCTCATTAGAGTATTTGTAGACTGTTAGGTTAGTAGAATAAGTTGACGTAGTTGCAAAGTTACTTATAGTCAGCTGCAATGTTCCTCGCCTGGCTTACTGTAAAAAGCAAAACAAAGGATTGATAACTGTACTTCTATATTTCCATCAACCCTCTCTTGTGGATTCGTCCACAGGTTCTCTTTACAAGGGCCAGCATACATAGAGTAATGACAAATCTGAAAACATGGTCTGGAAAAGTGGAACATGGGACCCTAGAAAGAGTGTCTGAATAACAATGATGAAGAAATATTAGATCCCTAGATAATGTCATCCAATTGGTTCATGTTCCACAGTAATTGGTGTCAATGGATCTCATTATTGTGAAACTTTCATGATCTAAGCATGGAATATTGTTTTCCAGTTTCATTAAATATCAATATGACCTGTGTAATCTGTATAATATTTTATTTAATCTAAAAGCTTCTAAAATCATTTAAAAATGTTGAGCCAATGTCAAACATTGTCTTGACAAACTTTCCTTTTCTAGTTTCTTTTTTTAGTGTAGTGACACAGATATGGCACACACGCAGAGTTCCACTCTGATGAGGTCATCTGGAGCCTGTGACCTCTGACCTGCTGCTCTGAATGTGTATTATGGGATTATGGCCATAAATGCAGACTGCTCAAATGTCCAGTGTGTATACAAAGATAACAGTGGGGAGTACAGAAATGTGGCTGGTTCTTGATCTTGTGGATTGTCATCCACTATGACCTTGAATTTTGCTACTTTGAGATCCTACCAAACCCTCTATGGTTTGAGTTCAGCAGCATAAGGATTTTATACAGTATTTTGTTTTGATAATCAACACACTCGTGAATATTTCATTCTTAATCTGTTATTCATGACGTTCAATTGTAACTTGAATGTAAGATGATCCTTCCCTCTCATTGGCTGTTACTGAGGGGACGGGCACTATGTTTTCCTTTTTTCATTTCATGTTTTCATCTTGCAAGTCTTATGTAAGCAGGATAAATATTTAAACTTCCTGTGAAAACACATGGTTAACTGATAGAGCACCAGTGTTGGAGACACATTAGTTGAGAGGGGCAGTAACAGAAGCTGTTGATGTTAATTTTAACAGTGTTCTCTTTAAGGGTACATCAAAACATTCCATGTTGTTTATCCTCAAATCCCTCTGAATACTCTGAATAGAGTGGTTGTGTAGACTAGTGCAGTACTACAGATAAACAAATGTGCAACAGTCACACAGTAAGCCTACAGTCTGTCAGACTTTTCACAATTTTGTTTCAAGATTTTATAATTCCCCTATTTCAAAGACAAGAACTTAAAAATATAGGGCCTTTTTTCGGTATATTTTATCATAATGGGGAAAAAAACTGGACTGGTGCTGCTGTTAGGCTTTCTATAAATTCAGATAAAATCAGATGCATTTACAATGAAACATACTTTTGCAGTAGCTTATGAATAATTTGACATCATCATCTCGTTCTGCATTATAATAATAATAAGAGAGTGACCAAAATACAATGACATACACAGGCGTTTAGCTTTAACCCTTGACCTACTACTCTGAATTAACTTCTTTGTAGTGAAACATGATTTAAGCAAATTTAAGCATCATTTCTGCAGAACTGTTTCTTGTCATTAGACAGGTCTGTTAGTTGGCTTGCAGTAAGTATCATACTGAACTTCTACTCTTTGCTCTTTTTCAGGTTACAAAATCTTAAATTATACAAAAACAAAGCACTAGTTTTTCAAAGCAACACTTCTACTGTAGGTTCTGTTATTTATGGAACACAATAAATATCACTCACCTGAGCCAGCATGGTATAAACTTGACAGATAAATACTGAAAGGAGGACAGTGTATCTTCGATTCATCATCTTCATTAAATCGTTGAACGGATACATTGATTTTGTTAAATACCTTTGTATAGTGGATTCTGTCAAGAAAATGCTGCGTTTCTGTTTCTGTTAAGCTCCAAATTCATTACCGGCTCAGCACTAAAACACCCTCAAAATGAGACTGCTGCTGCAAGAGGATTTTTTTTAAAACAAGCACAGGGCTTTTTTCCCCCCATAAACCGCAGGTCAGTTGAAGTATTTAGTGAAAGGACAGAATAAAGTAAGGACTTTCTAGTCAGGTGTTAAATCAGTTTCTTTACCTGTGTTTAGCATTGTTAGAGTCAACTTCTAAACTACTTTGTGTTATTATGCATGATTAATTTCTCAGGCCCACAGTAAGAAATTGTACAAAATGTATACTCATATTTTATATCTGTATCCAATAATTAAAACATTTAAGGATTAACTAATTTCACAGATATATTTAGCATTTACTCATATGATTGAAAAATGCCCTGATAACCCTTTTATTGAAGCCTATCCCTTTTCAGAAATAACACATAAAAAGAGATAACAATATACTTTTAGAATAATTTGGACAGTGGTCTCAGAGCAAATCAAAAAGACATGGATCAAAGCAGAATTCAAAGATGTCAAAGCAGCGCATCACCACCGGGCAGGACCTCGTGGCCAACGGTAGCGCGTCTGACTCCAGATCAGAAAGTTGAGTGTTCAAATCACGTCGGGGACAGATTTCTTCCCCTCTTCCTGCTTTTCAAATTCTTGAAACAAGCTAGTTGTAAAAATTAGCTGAGCAAATTGTTAAGCAACCAGGACCTCGTGGCGCAACGGTAGCGTGTCTGACTCCAGATCAGAAGGTTGCGTGTTCAAATCACGTCGGGGTCAGATTGCTTTCCCGTTTTCCTCTGCTTGTCAAATTCTTGAAACAAGCTAGTTGTAAAAATTACGCTAATGTTCAAGTTCTTAAAACCATCTAGTTGTAAAAATTAGCTGAGCAAACTGTTGGACAACCAGGACCTCGTGGCGCAACGGTAGCGCGTCAGACTCCAGATCAGAAGATTGCGTGTTCAAATCACGGCGGGGTCAGATTTCTTCCCCTTCTCCTGCTTTTCAAATTCTTGAAACAAGCTAGTTGTAAAAATTAGCTGAGCAAATTGTTACACAACCACGACCTCGTGGCGCAACGGTAGCGCGTCTGACTCCAGATCAGAAGGTTGCGTGTTCAAATCACGTCGGTCAGATTGCTTTCCGCTTTCCTCTGCTTGTCAAATTCTTGAAACAAGCTAGTTGTAAAATTACGCTAATGTTCAAGTTCTTAAAACCATCTAGTTGTAAAAATTAGCTGAGCAAACTGTTGGCCAACCAGGACCTTGTGGCGCAACGGTAGTGCGTCAGACTCCAGATCAGAAGGTTGCATGTTCAAATCACGTCGGGTCAGATTTCCTTCCCATTTTCCTCTGCTTTTCAAATTCTTGAAACAAGCTAGTTGTAAAAATAAGCTGAGGCAAGCGTAAGTCAGTCCGGACCTCGTGGCGTAATGGTAGCGCGTCTGACTCCAGATCAGAAGGTTGCGTGTTCAAATCACGTCGGGGTCAGAGTTCTTCCCTTTTCCTTTTTTCAAATTCTTGAAACAAGCTAGTTGTAAAAATTAGCTGAGCAAATTGTTAAGTAACCAGGACCTCGTGGCGCAACGGTAGCGCGCCTGACTCCAGATCAGAAGGTTGCGTGTTCAAATCACTTCGGGTCAGATTTCTTCCCCTTTTCCTGCTTTTCAAATTCTTGAAACAAGCTAGTTGTAAAAATATGCTGAGCAAAGCATTAGTCATTCTGGACCTCGTGGCGCAACGGTAGCGCGTCTGACTCCAGATCAGAAGGTTGCGTGTTCAAATCACGTGGGGTCAGGTTTCTTCCTTTTCCTGCTTTTCAAATTCTTGAAACAAGCTAGTTGTAAAAATTAGCTGAGCAAATTGTTAGATAACCTGGACCTCGTGGCGCAACGGTAGCGCGTCTGACTCCAGATCAGAAGGTTGCGTGTTCAAATCACGTCGGTCAGATTTCTTCCCCTTTTCCTGCTTTTCAAATTCTTGAAACAAGCTAGTTGTAAAAATTACGCTAATGTTCAAGTTCTAAAACCATCTAGTTGTAAAAATTAGCTGAGCAAACTGTTGGACAACCAGGACCTCGTGGAGCAACGGTAGCGTCTGACTCAGATCAGAAGGCGTGTTCAAATCACGCTGGGGTCAGGTTTCTTCCCCTTTTCCTGCTTTTCAAATTCTTGAAACAAGCTAGTTGTAAAATTAGCTGAGCAAATTGTTAGATAACCAGGACCTCGCGCTTAACGGCAGCTGACTCCAGATCAGAAGGTTGCGCGGTTCAAATCACGCAGTCAGATTTCTTCCTTTTCCTGCTTTTTCAAATTCTTGAAACAAGCTAGTTGTAAAAATTAGATGAGCAAATGGTTAGATAACCAGGACCTCGTGGCGCAACGGTAGCGCTGCCTGACTCCAGATCAAAAGGTTGCGTGTTCAAATCACGCCGGGGTCAGATTTCTTCCCCTTTTCCTGCTTTTCAAATTCTTGAAACAAGCTAGTTGTAAAAGTGATGAGCAAATGGTTAGTCAGTCTGGACCTCGTGGCGCAACGGTAGCGCGTCTGACTCCAGATCAGAAGGTTGCGTGTTCAAATCACGTCGAGGTCAGATTTCTTCCTGTTTTCCTCTGCTTGTCAAATTCTTGAAACAAGCTAGTTGTAAAAAAGCTGGAAACAGCTTTGCAAATTAGATCCTCTGCTTGTCAACCTAGTTGTGAGCTGAGCAAATATACCAGGTCCTCGTGGCGCAGTGTGTGACTCCAGATCAGAAGGTTGCGTGTTCAAATCACGTCGGTCAGGTTTCTTCCCCTTTCCTGCTTTTCAAATTCTTGAAACAAGCTAGTTGTAAAATTACGCTAATGTTCAAGTTCTTAAAACCATCTAGTTGTAAAAATTAGCTGAGCAAACTGTTAGATAACCAGGACCTCGTGCGCAACGGTAGCGCGTCTGACTCCAGATCTGCAGGTTGCGTGTTCAAATCACATCGAGTCAGATTTCTTCCCTTCTCCTGCTTTTCAAATTCTTGAAACAAGCTAGTTGTAAAAATTAGCTGAGCAAATTGTTACGCAACCAGGACCTCGTGGCGCAACGGTAGCGTCTGACTCCAGATCAGAAGGTTGCATGTTCAAATCACGCCGGGGTCAGATTGCTTTCCCGTTTTCCTCTGCTTGTCAAATTCTTGAAACAAGCTAGTTGTAAAAATTACGCTAATGTTCAAGTTCTTAAAACCATCTAGTTGTAAAAATTAGCTGAGCAAACTGTTGGACAACCAGGACCTCGTGGAGCAACGGTAGCGCGTCTGACTCCAGATCAGAAGGTTGCGTGTTCAAATCACGTCGGGGTCAGGTTTCTTCCCTTTTCCTGCTTTTCAAATTCTTGAAACAAGCTAGTTGTAAAAATTAGCTGAGCAAATTGTTAGATAACCAGGACCTCGTGGCGTAGCGGTAGCGCGTCTGACTCCAGATCAGAAGGTTGCGTGTTCAAATCACGCCGGGTCAGATTTCTTCCCCTTTTCCTGCTTTTCAAATTCTTGAAACAAGCTAGTTGTAAAAATTAGCTGAGCAAATTGTTAGATAACCAGGACCTCGTGGCGCAACGGTGCGCGTCTGACTCCAGATCAGAAGGTTGCGTGTTCAAATCACGCCGGGTCAGATTTCTTCCCTTTTCCTGCTTTTCAAATTCTTGAAACAAGCTAGTTGTAAAAATTAGATGAGCAAATGGTTCGATAACCAGGACCTCGTGGCGCAACGGTAGCGCGTCTGACTCCAGATCAAAAGGTTGCGTGTTCAAATCACGTCGGGGTCAGATTTCTTCCCCTTTTCCTGCTTTTCAAATTCTTGAAACAAGCTAGTTGTAAAAGTAAGCTGAGCAAAGCGTTAGTCAGTCTGGACCTCGTGGCGCAACGGTAGCGTGTCTGACTCCAGATCAGAAAGTTGTGTGTTCAAATCACGTCGGGGTCAGGATTCTAACCCCATTTCCTGCTTTTCAAATTCTTGAAACAAGCTAGTTGTAAAAATTAGCTGAGCAAACTGTTAGATAACCAGGACCTCGTGGTGCAACGGTAGCGCGTCTGACTCCAGATCAGAAGGTTGGGTGTTCAAATCACGTCGGGGTCAGATTTCTTCCCCTCTTCCTGCTTTTCAAATTCTTGAAACAAGCTAGTTGTAAAAATTAGCTGAGCAAACTGTTGCGCAAACAGGACATCATGGCGCAACGGTAGCGCGTCCTGACTCCAGATCAGAAGGTTGCGTGTTCAAATCACGGCGGGGTCTGATGTCTAACCCCTTTTCCTGCTTTTCAAATTCTTGAAACAAGCTAGTTGTAAAAATAAGCTGAGCAAAGCATGAGTCAGTCTGGACCTCGTGGCGCAGCGGTAGCGTCTGACTCCAGATCAGAAGGTTGCGTGTTCAAATCACGTCGGGGTCAGATTTCTTTCCTGTTTTCCTCTGCTTGTCAAATTCTTGAAACAAGCTAGTTGTAAAAATATGCTGAGCAAAGCATTATTCAGTCCGGACCTCGTGGCGTAACGGTAGCGCGTCTGACTCCAGATCAGAAGGTTGCGTGTTCAAATGACGTCGGGGTCAGATTTCTTTCCCGTTTTCCTCTGCTTGTCAAATTCTTGATACAAGCTAGTTGTGAAAATTAGCTGAGCAAATTATTAGATAACCAGGTCCTCGTGGCGCAACGGTAGCATGTGTGACTCCAGATCAGAAGGTTGCGTGTTCAAATCACGTCGGGGTCAGGTTTCTTCCCCTTTTCCTGCTTTTCAAATTCTTGAAACAAGCTAGTTGTAAAAATTACGCTAATGTTCAAGTTCTTAAAACCATCTAGTTGTAAAAATTAGCTGAGCAAACTGTTGGACAACCAGGACCTCGTGGCGCAACGGTAGCGCGTCTGACTCCAGATCAGAAGGTTGCGTGTTCAAATCACGTCGGGGTCAGGTTTCTTCCCCTTTTCCTGCTTTTCAAATTCTTGAAACAAGCTAGTTGTAAAAATTAGCTGAGCAAATTGTTACACAACCACGACCTCGTGGCGCAGCGGTAGCGTCTGACTCCAGATCAGAAGGTTGCGTGTTCAAATCACGCCGGGTCAGATTGCTTTCCGTTTTCCTCTGCTTGTCAAATTCTTGAAACAAGCTAGTTGTAAAAATTACGCTAATGTTCAAGTTCTTAAAACCATCTAGTTGTAAAAATTAGCTGAGCAAACTGTTGGACAACCAGGACCTCGTGGCGCAACGGTAGCGCGTCAGACTCCAGATCAGAAGGTTGCATGTTCAAATCACGTCGGGGTCAGATTTCCTTCCCATTTTCCTCTGCTTTTCAAATTCTTGAAACAAGCTAGTTGTAAAAATAAGCTGAGGCAAGCGTAAGTCAGTCCGGACCTCGTGGCGTAATGGTAGCGCGTCTGACTCCAGATCAGAAGGTTGCGTGTTCAAATCACGTCGGGGTCAGAGTTCTTCCCCTTTTCCTTTTTTTCAAATTCTTGAAACAAGCTAGTTGTAAAAATTAGCTGAGCAAATTGTTAAGTAACCAGGACCTCGTGGCGCAACGGTAGCGCGTCTGACTCCAGATCAGAAGGTTGCGTGTTCAGAGTCAGATTTCTTCCCCTTTTCCTGCTTTTCAAATTCTTGAAACAAGCTAGTTGTAAAAATAAGCTGAGCAAAGCATTAGTCATTCTGGACCTCGTGGCGCAACGGTAGCGCGTCTGACTCCAGATCAGAAGGTTGCGTGTTCAAATCACGTGGGGGTCAGGTTTCTTCCCCTTTTCCTGCTTTTCAAATTCTTGAAACAAGCTAGTTGTAAAAATTAGCTGAGCAAATTGTTAGATAACCTGGACCTCGTGGCGCAACGGTAGCGTCTGACTCCAGATCAGAAGGTTGCGTGTTCAAATCACGTCGGGTCAGGTTTCTTCCTTTTCCTGCTTTTCAAATTCTTGAAACAAGCTAGTTGTAAAAATTAGCTGAGTAAATTGTTAGATAACCAGGACCTCGTGGCGCGCAACGGTAGTGCGTCTGACTCCAGATCTGCAGGTTGCGTCTTCAAATCACATCGGGGTCAGATTTCTTCCCTTCTCCTGCTTTTCAAATTCTTGAAACAAGCTAGTTGTAAAAATTAGCTGAGCAAATTGTTACGCAACCAGGACCTCGTGGCACAACGGTAGCGCGTCTGACTCCAAATCAGAAGGTTGCATGTTCAAATCACGTCAGGTCAGATTGCTTTCCCGTTTTCCTCTGCTTGTCAAATTCTTGAAACAAGCTAGTTGTAAAAATTACGCTAATGTTCAAGTTCTTAAAACCATCTAGTTGTAAAAATTAGCTGAGCAAACTGTTGGACAACCAGGACCTCGTGGAGCAACGGTAGCGCGTCTGACTCCAGATCAGAAGGTTGCGTGTTCAAATCACGCCGGGGTCAGGTTTCTTCCCCTTTTCCTGCTTTTCAAATTCTTGAAACAAGCTAGTTGTAAAAATTAGCTGAGCAAATTGTTAGATAACCAGGACCTCGTGGCGCAACGGTAGCGCGTCTGACTCCAGATCAGAAGGTTGCGTGTTCAAATCACGTCGGGGTCAGATTTCTTCCCCTTTTCCTGCTTTTCAAATTCTTGAAACAAGCTAGTTGTAAAAATTAGATGAGCAAATGGTTCGATAACCAGGACCTCGTGGCGCAACGGTAGCGCGTCTGACTCCAGATCAAAAGGTTGCGTGTTCAAATCACGTCGGGGTCAGATTTCTTCCCCTTTTCCTGCTTTTCAAATTCTTGAAACAAGCTAGTTGTAAAAGTAAGCTGAGCAAAGCGTTAGTCAGTCTGGACCTCGTGGCGCAACGGTAGCGTGTCTGACTCCAGATCAGAAAGTTGTGTGTTCAAATCACGTCGGGGTCAGGATTCTAACCCCATTTCCTGCTTTTCAAATTCTTGAAACAAGCTAGTTGTAAAAATTAGCTGAGCAATCTGTTAGATAACCAGGACCTCGTGGAGCAATGGTAGCGCGTCTGACTCCAGATCTGAAGGTTGGGTGTTCAAATCACGTCGGGGTCAGATTTCTTCCCCTCTTCCTGCTTTTCAAATTCTTGAAACAAGCTAGTTGTAAAAATTAGCTGAGCAAACTGTTGCGCAAACAGGACATCATGGCGCAACGGTAGCGCGTCTGACTCCAGATCAGAAGGTTGCGTGTTCAAATCACGGCGGGGTCTGATGTCTAACCCCTTTTCCTGCTTTTCAAATTCTTGAAACAAGCTAGTTGTAAAAATAAGCTGAGCAAAGCATGAGTCAGTCTGGACCTCGTGGCGCGCAACGGTAGCGCGTCTGACTCCAGATCAGAAGGTTGCGTGTTCAAATCACGTCGGGGTCAGATTTCTTTCCTGTTTTCCTCTGCTTGTCAAATTCTTGAAACAAGCTAGTTGTAAAAATATGCTGAGCAAAGCATTATTCAGTCCGGACCTCGTGGCGTAACGGTAGCGCGTCTGACTCCAGATCAGAAGGTTGCGTGTTCAAATGACGTCGGGGTCAGATTTCTTTCCCGTTTTCCTCTGCTTGTCAAATTCTTGATACAAGCTAGTTGTGAAAATTAGCTGAGCAAATTATTAGATAACCAGGTCCTCGTGGCGCAACGGTAGCATGTGTGACTCCAGATCAGAAGGTTGCGTGTTCAAATCACGTCGGGGTCAGGTTTCTTCCCCTTTTCCTGCTTTTCAAATTCTTGAAACAAGCTAGTTGTAAAAATTACGCTAATGTTCAAGTTCTTAAAACCATCTAGTTGTAAAAATTAGCTGAGCAAACTGTTGGACAACCAGGACCTCGTGGCGCAACGGTAGCGCGTCTGACTCCAGATCAGAAGGTTGCGTGTTCAAATCACGTCGGGGTCAGGTTTCTTCCCCTTTTCCTGCTTTTCAAATTCTTGAAACAAGCTAGTTGTAAAAATTAGCTGAGCAAATTGTTACACAACCACGACCTCGTGGCGCAACGGTAGCGCGTCTGACTCCAGATCAGAAGGTTGCGTGTTCAAATCACGTCGGGGTCAGATTGCTTTCCCGTTTTCCTCTGCTTGTCAAATTCTTGAAACAAGCTAGTTGTAAAAATTACGCTAATGTTCAAGTTCTTAAAACCATCTAGTTGTAAAAATTAGCTGAGCAAACTGTTGGCCAACCAGGACCTCGTGGCGCAACGGTAGCGCGTCAGACTCCAGATCAGAAGGTTGCATGTTCAAATCACGTCGAGTCAGATTTCCTTCCCATTTTCCTCTGCTTTTCAAATTCTTGAAACAAGCTAGTTGTAAAAATAAGCTGAGGCAAGCGTAAGTCAGTCCGGACCTCGTGGCGTAATGGTAGCGCGTCTGACTCCAGATCAGAAGGTTGCGTGTTCAAATCACGTCGGGGTCAGAGTTCTTCCCCTTTTCCTTTTTTTCAAATTCTTGAAACAAGCTAGTTGTAAAAATTAGCTGAGCAAATTGTTAAGTAACCAGGACCTCGTGGCGCAACGGTAGCGCGTCT
This sequence comes from Hypophthalmichthys nobilis, assembly GCA_037950665.1. Taxonomy (NCBI): domain Eukaryota; kingdom Metazoa; phylum Chordata; class Actinopteri; order Cypriniformes; family Xenocyprididae; genus Hypophthalmichthys; species Hypophthalmichthys nobilis. The sequence goes on from CM075484.1 coordinate 144,498, forward strand.
GACTCCAGATCAGAAGGTTGCGTGTTCAAATCACTTCGGGGTCAGATTTCTTCCCCTTTTCCTGCTTTTCAAATTCTTGAAACAAGCTAGTTGTAAAAATAAGCTGAGCAAAGCATTAGTCATTCTGGACCTCGTGGCGCAACGGTAGCGCGTCTGACTCCAGATCAGAAGGTTGCGTGTTCAAATCACGTGGGGGTCAGGTTTCTTCCCCTTTTCCTGCTTTTCAAATTCTTGAAACAAGCTAGTTGTAAAAATTAGCTGAGCAAATTGTTAGATAACCTGGACCTCGTGGCGCAACGGTAGCGCGTCTGACTCCAGATCAGAAGGTTGCGTGTTCAAATCACGTCGGGGTCAGGTTTCTTCCCCTTTTCCTGCTTTTCAAATTCTTGAAACAAGCTAGTTGTAAAAATTAGCTGAGTAAATTGTTAGATAACCAGGACCTCGTAGCGCAACGGTAGCGCGTCTGACTCCAGATCTGCAGGTTGCGTCTTCAAATCACATCGGGGTCAGATTTCTTCCCCTTCTCCTGCTTTTCAAATTCTTGAAACAAGCTAGTTGTAAAAATTAGCTGAGCAAATTGTTACGCAACCAGGACCTCGTGGCACAACGGTAGCGTCTGACTCCAAATCAGAAGGTTGCATGTTCAAATCACGTCGGGTCAGATTGCTTTCCCGCTTTTCCTCTGCTTGTCAAATTCTTGAAACAAGCTAGTTGTAAAAATTACGCTAATGTTCAAGTTCTTAAAACCATCTAGTTGTAAAAATTAGCTGAGCAAACTGTTGGACAACCAGGACCTCGTGGAGCAACGGTAGCGTCTGACTCCAGATCAGAAGGTTGCGTGTTCAAATCACGTGGGTCAGGTTTCTTCCCTTTTCCTGCTTTTCAAATTCTTGAAACAAGCTAGTTGTAAAAATTAGCTGAGCAAATTGTTAGATAACCAGGACCTCGTGGCGCAACGGTAGCGCGTCTGACTCCAGATCAGAAGGTTGCGTGTTCAAATCACGTCGGGGTCAGGTTTCTTCCTTTTCCTGCTTTTCAAATTCTTGAAACAAGCTAGTTGTAAAAATTAGATGAGCAAATGGTCAGATAACCAGGACCTCGTGGCGCAACGGTAGCGTCTGACTCCAGATCAGAAGGTTGCGTGTTCAAATCACGTCGGGTCAGATTTCTTCCTGTTTTCCTGCTTTTCAAATTCTTGAAACAAGCTAGTTGTAAAAATTACGCTAATGTTCAAGTTCTTAAAACCATCTAGTTGTAAAAATTAGCTGAGCAAACTGTTAGATAACCAGGACCTCGTGGCGCAACGGTAGCGCGTCTGACTCCAGATCAGAAGGTTGCGTGTTCAAATCACGCGGGGTCAGATTTCTTCCCTTTTCCTGCTTTTCAAATTCTTGAAACAAGCTAGTTGTAAAAATTAGCTGAGCAAATTGTTAGATAACCAGGACCTCGTGGCGCAGCGGTAGCGCGTCTGACTCCAGATCAGAAGGTTGCGTGTTCAAATCACGTCGGGTCAGATTTCTTCCCATTTCCTGCTTTTCAAATTCTTGAAACAAGCTAGTTGTAAAAATTACGCTAATGTTCAAGTTCTTAAAACCATCTAGTTGTAAAAATTAGCTGAGCAAACTGTTGGACAACCAGGACCTCGTGGCGCAACGGTAGCGCGTCTGACTCCAGATCAGAAGGTTGCGTGTTCAAATCACGTCGGGTCAGATTTCTTCCCTTTTCCTGCTTTTCAAATTCTTGAAACAAGCTAGTTGTAAAAATAAGCTGAGCAAGCACAAGTCAGTCTGGACCTCGTGGCGCAACGGTAGCGCGTCTGACTCCAGATCAGAAGGTTGCGTGTTCAAATCACGTCGGGGTCAGATTTCTTCCCCTTTTCCTGCTTTTCAAATTCTTGAAACAAGCTAGTTGTAAAAATTAGCTGAGCAAATTGTTAAGTAACCAGGACCTGCGTGGCGCAACGGTAGCGCGTCTGACTCCAGATCAGAAGGTTGCGTGTTCAAATCACGTCGGGGTCAGATTTCTTCCCTTTTCCTCTGCTTGTCAAATTCTTGAAACAAGCTAGTTGTAAAAATTAGCTGAGCAAAGCATTATTCAGTAACGGACCTCGTGGCGCAACGGTAGCGCGTCTGACTCCAGATCAGAAGGTTGCGTGTTCAAATCACGTCGGGTCAGATTTCTTCCCTTTTCCTGCTTTTCAAATTCTTGATACAAGCTAGTTGTGAAAATTAGCTGAGCAAATTATTAGATAACCAGGTCCTCGTGGCGCAACGGTAGCATGTCTGACTCCAGATCAGAAGGTTGCGTGTTCAAATCACGTCGGGTCAGGTTTCTTCCCCTTTTCCTGCTTTTCAAATTCTTGAAACAAGCTAGTTGTAAAAATTAGCTGAGCAAATTGTTACACAACCGGACCTCGTGGCGCAACGGTAGCGCGTCTGACTCCAGATCAGAAGGTTGCGTGTTCAAATCACGTCCGGGTCAGATTGCTTTCCTGTTTTCCTCTGCTTGTCAAATTCTTGAAACAAGCTAGTTGTAAAAATTACGCTAATGTTCAAGTTCTTAAAACCATCTAGTTGTAAAAATTAGCTGAGCAAACTGTTGGACAACCAGGACCTCGTGGCGCAACGGTAGCGCGTCTGACTCCAGATCAGAAGGTTGCGTGTTCAAATCACGCCGGGTCAGATTTCTTCCCTTTTCCTGCTTTTCAAATTCTTGAAACAAGCTAGTTGTAAAAATTAGCTGAGCAAATTGTTACACAACCACGACCTCGTGGCGCAGCGGTAGCGTCTGACTCCAGATCAGAAGGTTGCGTGTTCAAATCACGTCGGGTCAGATTGCTTTCCCGTTTTCCTCTGCTTGTCAAATTCTTGAAACAAGCTAGTTGTAAAAATTAGCTGAGCAAATTGTTAGTAACCAGGACCTCGTGCGCAACGTAGCGCGCCTGACTCCAGATCAGAAGGTTGCGTGTTCAAATCCGCGGGGTCAGGTTTCTTCCCTTTTCCT
>CM075484.1:150000-152500 GCA_037950665.1 Hypophthalmichthys nobilis
AGGACCTCGTGGCGCAACGGTAGCGCGTCTGACTCCAGATCAGAAGGTTGCGTGTTCAAATCACGTCGGGGTCAGATTGCTTTCCCGTTTTCCTCTGCTTTTCAAATTCTTGAAACAAGCTAGTTGTAAAAATAAGCTGAGCAAGCACAAGTCAGTAACTGGACCTCGTGGCGTAACGGTAGCGCGTCTGACTCCAGATCAGAAGGTTGCGTGTTCAAATCACGTCGGGTCAGATTTCTTCCCTTTTCCTGCTTTTCAAATTCTTGAAACAAGCTAGTTGTAAAAATTAGCTGAGCAAATTGTTAAGTAACCAGGACCTCGTGGCGCAACGGTAGCGTCTGACTCCAGATCAGAAGGTTGCGTGTTCAAATCACGTCGGGGTCAGATTTCTTCCCCTTTTCCTGCTTTTCAAATTCTTGAAACAAGCTAGTTGTAAAAATATGCTGAGCAAAGCATTATTCAGTCCGGACCTCGTGGCGCAACGGTAGCGCGTCTGACTCCAGATCAGAAGGTTGCGTGTTCAAATCACGTCGGGGTCAGATTTCTTCCCCTTTTCCTGCTTTTCAAATTCTTGATACAAGCTAGTTGTGAAAATTAGCTGAGCAAATTATTAGATAACCAGGACCTCGTGGCGCAACGGTAGCATGTCTGACTCCAGATCAGAAGGTTGCGTGTTCAAATCACGTCGGGGTCAGATTTCTTCCCCTTTTCCTGCTTTTCAAATTCTTGAAACAAGCTAGTTGTAAAAATTAGCTGAGCAAATTGTTAAGCAACCAGGACCTCGTGGCGCAACGGTAGCGCGTCTGACTCCAGATCAGAAGGTTGCGTGTTCAAATCACGTCGGGGTCAGATTGCTTTCCCGTTTTCCTCTGCTTGTCAAATTCTTGAAACAAGCTAGTTGTAAAAATTACGCTAATGTTCAAGTTCTTAAAACCATCTAGTTGTAAAAATTAGCTGAGGCAAACTGTTGGACAACCAGGACCTCGTGGCGCAATGGTAGCGCGTCTGACTCCAGATCAGAAGGTTGCGTGTTCAAATCACGTCGGGGTCAGGTTTCTTCCCCTTTTCCTGCTTTTCAAATTCTTGAAACAAGCTAGTTGTAAAAATTAGCTGAGCAAATTGTTAGATAACCAGGACCTCGTGGCGCAACGGTAGCGCGTCTGACTCCAGATCAGAAGGTTGCGTGTTCAAATCACGTCGTCAGATTGCTTTCCCTTTTCCTCTGCTTTTCAAATTCTTGAAACAAGCTAGTTGTAAAAATTACGCTAATGTTCAAGTTCTTAAAACCATCTAGTTGTAAAAATTAGCTGAGCAAACTGTTGGACAACCAGGACCTCGTGGCGCAACGGTAGCGCGTCTGACTCCAGATCAGAAGGTTGCGTGTTCAAATCACGTCGGGTCAGATTTCTTCCCTTTTCCCTGCTTTTCAAATTCTTGAAACAAGCTAGTTGTAAAAATTGGCTGAGCAAATTGTTACGCAACCAGGACCTCGTGGCGCAACGGTAGCGCGTCTGACTCCAAATCAGAAGGTTGCGTGTTCAAATCACGTCGGGGTCAGATTGCTTTCCCGTTTTCCTCTGCTTGTCAAATTCTTGAAACAAGCTAGTTGTAAAAATTACGCTAATGTTCAAGTTCTTAAAACCATCTAGTTGTAAAAATTAGCTGAGCAAACTGTTGGACAACCAGGACCTCGTGGCGCAACGGTAGCGCGTCAGACTCCAGATCAGAAGGTTGCATGTTCAAATCACGTCGGGGTCAGATTTCCTTCCCATTTTCCTCTGCTTTTCAAATTCTTGAAACAAGCTAGTTGTAAAAATAAGCTGAGGCAAGCGTAAGTCAGTCCGGACCTCGTGGCGTAATGGTAGCGCGTCTGACTCCAGATCAGAAGGTTGCGTGTTCAAATCACGTCGGGGTCAGAGTTCTTCCCCTTTTCCTTTTTTTCAAATTCTTGAAACAAGCTAGTTGTAAAAATTAGCTGAGCAAATTGTTAAGTAACCAGGACCTCGTGGCGCAACGGTGGCGTCTGACTCCAGATCAGAAGGTTGCGTGTTCAAATCACTTCGGGTCAGATTTCTTCCCTTTTCCTGCTTTTCAAATTCTTGAAACAAGCTAGTTGTAAAAATAAGCTGAGCAAAGCATTAGTCATTCTGGACCTCGTGGCGCAACGGTAGCGCGTCTGACTCCAGATCAGAAGGTTGCGTGTTCAAATCACGTGGGGGTCAGGTTTCTTCCCCTTTTCCTGCTTTTCAAATTCTTGAAACAAGCTAGTTGTAAAAATTAGCTGAGCAAATTGTTAGATAACCTGGACCTCGTGGCGCAACGGTAGCGCGTCTGACTCCAGATCAGAAGGTTGCGTGTTCAAATCACGTCGGGGTCAGGTTTCTTCCCCTTTTCCTGCTTTTCAAATTCTTGAAACAAGCTAGTTGTAAAAATTAGCTGAGTAAATTGTTAGATAACCAGGACCTGCGTGGCGCAGCGGTAGCGCGTCTGACTCCAGATC
>CM075484.1:157500-167500 GCA_037950665.1 Hypophthalmichthys nobilis
CTTTTCCTGCTTTTCAAATTCTTGAAACAAGCTAGTTGTAAAAATTAGCTGAGCAAATTGTTAGATAACCTGGACCTCGTGGCGCAACGGTAGCGCGTCTGACTCCAGATCAGAAGGTTGCGTGTTCAAATCACGTCGGGGTCAGGTTTCTTCCCCTTTTCCTGCTTTTCAAATTCTTGAAACAAGCTAGTTGTAAAAATTAGCTGAGCAAATTGTTAGATAACCAGGACCTGCGTGGCGCAGCGGTAGCGCGTCTGACTCCAGATCAGAAGGTTGCGTCTTCAAATCACATCGGGGTCAGGTTTCTTCCCCTTTTCCTGCTTTTCAAATTCTTGAAACAAGCTAGTTGTAAAAATTAGCTGAGCAAATTGTTAGATAACCAGGACCTCGTGGCGCAACGGTAGCGCGTCTGACTCCAGATCAGAAGGTTGCGTGTTCAAATCACGTCGGGGTCAGATTTCTTTCCCTTTTCCTCTGCTTGTCAAATTCTTGAAACAAGCTAGTTGTAAAAATTACGCTAATGTTCAAGTTCTTAAAACCATCTAGTTGTAAAAATTAGCTGAGCAAACTGTTGGACAACCAGGACCTCGTGGAGCAACGGTAGCGCGTCTGACTCCAGATCAGAAGGTTGCGTGTTCAAATCACGCCGGGTCAGGTTTCTTCCCCTTTTCCTGCTTTTCAAATTCTTGAAACAAGCTAGTTGTAAAAATTAGCTGAGCAAATTGTTAGATAACCAGGACCTCGTGGCGCAACGGTAGCGCGTCTGACTCCAGATCAGAAGGTTGCGTGTTCAAATCACGTCGGGGTCAGATTTCTTCCCCTTTTCCTGCTTTTCAAATTCTTGAAACAAGCTAGTTGTAAAAATTAGATGAGCAAATGGTTCGATAACCAGGACCTGCGTGGCGCAGCGGTAGCTGTCTGACTCCAGATCAAAAGGTTGCGTGTTCAAATCACGTCGGGTCAGATTTCTTCCCCTTTTCCTGCTTTTCAAATTCTTGAAACAAGCTAGTTGTAAAAGTAAGCTGAGCAAAGCGTTAGTCAGTCTGGACCTCGTGGCGCAGCGGTGGCGTGTCTGACTCCAGATCAGAAAGTTGTGTGTTCAAATCACGTCGGGGTCAGGATTCTAACCCCATTTCCTGCTTTTCAAATTCTTGAAACAAGCTAGTTGTAAAAATTAGCTGAGCAATCTGTTAGATAACCAGGACCTCGTGGAGCAATGGTAGCGTCTGACTCCAGATCTGAAGGTTGGGTGTTCAAATCACGTCGGGGTCAGATTTCTTCCCCTCTTCCTGCTTTTCAAATTCTTGAAACAAGCTAGTTGTAAAAATTAGCTGAGCAAACTGTTGCGCAAACAGGACATCATGGCGCAACGGTAGCGCGTCTGACTCCAGATCAGAAGGTTGCGTGTTCAAATCACGGCGGGGTCTGATGTCTAACCCCTTTTCCTGCTTTTCAAATTCTTGAAACAAGCTAGTTGTAAAAATAAGCTGAGCAAAGCATGAGTCAGTCTGGACCTCGTGGCGCAACGGTAGCGCGTCTGACTCCAGATCAGAAGGTTGCGTGTTCAAATCACGTCGGGGTCAGATTTCTTTCCTGTTTTCCTCTGCTTGTCAAATTCTTGAAACAAGCTAGTTGTAAAAATATGCTGAGCAAAGCATTATTCAGTCCGGACCTGCGTGGCGTAGCGGTGGCGCGTCTGACTCCAGATCAGAAGGTTGCGTGTTCAAATGACGTCGGGGTCAGATTTCTTTCCCGTTTTCCTCTGCTTGTCAAATTCTTGATACAAGCTAGTTGTGAAAATTAGCTGAGCAAATTATTAGATAACCAGGTCCTCGTGGCGCAACGGTAGCATGTGTGACTCCAGATCAGAAGGTTGCGTGTTCAAATCACGTCGGGGTCAGGTTTCTTCCCCTTTTCCTGCTTTTCAAATTCTTGAAACAAGCTAGTTGTAAAAATTAGCTGAGCAAATTGCTAGATAACCTGGACCTCGTGGCGCAACGGTAGCGCGTCTGACTCCAGATCAGAAGGTTGCGTGTTCAAATCACGTCGGGGTCAGGTTTCTTCCCCTTTTCCTGCTTTTCAAATTCTTGAAACAAGCTAGTTGTAAAAATTAGCTGAGTAAATTGTTAGATAACCAGGACCTCGTAGCGCAACGGTAGCGCGTCTGACTCCAGATCTGCAGGTTGCGTCTTCAAATCACATCGGGGTCAGATTTCTTCCCCTTCTCCTGCTTTTCAAATTCTTGAAACAAGCTAGTTGTAAAAATTAGCTGAGCAAATTGTTACGCAACCAGGACCTCGTGGCACAACGGTAGCGCGTCTGACTCCAAATCAGAAGGTTGCATGTTCAAATCACGTCGGGGTCAGATTGCTTTCCCTTTTCCTGCTTGTCAAATTCTTGAAACAAGCTAGTTGTAAAAATTACGCTAATGTTCAAGTTCTTAAAACCATCTAGTTGTAAAAATTAGCTGAGCAAACTGTTGGACAACCAGGACCTGCGTGGAGCAACGGTGGCGCGTCTGACTCCAGATCAGAAGGTTGCGTGTTCAAATCACGCCGGGGTCAGGTTTCTTCCCCTTTTCCTGCTTTTCAAATTCTTGAAACAAGCTAGTTGTAAAAATTAGCTGAGCAAATTGTTAGATAACCAGGACCTCGTGGCGCAACGGTAGCGCGTCTGACTCCAGATCAGAAGGTTGCGTGTTCAAATCACGTCGGGGTCAGATTTCTTCCCCTTTTCCTGCTTTTCAAATTCTTGAAACAAGCTAGTTGTAAAAATTAGATGAGCAAATGGTTCGATAACCAGGACCTGCGTGGCGCAGCGGTAGCGTCTGACTCCAGATCAAAAGGTTGCGTGTTCAAATCACGTCGGGGTCAGATTTCTTCCCCTTTTCCTGCTTTTCAAATTCTTGAAACAAGCTAGTTGTAAAAGTAAGCTGAGCAAAGCGTTAGTCAGTCTGGACCTCGTGGCGCAACGGTAGCGTGTCTGACTCCAGATCAGAAAGTTGTGTGTTCAAATCACGTCGGGGTCAGGATTCTAACCCCATTTCCTGCTTTTCAAATTCTTGAAACAAGCTAGTTGTAAAAATTAGCTGAGCAATCTGTTAGATAACCAGGACCTCGTGGAGCAATGGTAGCGCGTCTGACTCCAGATCTGAAGGTTGGGTGTTCAAATCACGTCGGGGTCAGATTTCTTCCCCTCTTCCTGCTTTTCAAATTCTTGAAACAAGCTAGTTGTAAAAATTAGCTGAGCAAACTGTTGCGCAAACAGGACATCATGGCGCAACGGTAGCGCGTCTGACTCCAGATCAGAAGGTTGCGTGTTCAAATCACGGCGGGGTCTGATGTCTAACCCTTTTCCTGCTTTTCAAATTCTTGAAACAAGCTAGTTGTAAAAATAAGCTGAGCAAAGCATGAGTCAGTCTGGACCTCGTGGCGCAACGGTAGCGCGTCTGACTCCAGATCAGAAGGTTGCGTGTTCAAATCACGTCGGGGTCAGATTTCTTTCCTGTTTTCCTCTGCTTGTCAAATTCTTGAAACAAGCTAGTTGTAAAAATATGCTGAGCAAAGCATTATTCAGTCCGGACCTCGTGGCGTAACGGTAGCGCGTCTGACTCCAGATCAGAAGGTTGCGTGTTCAAATGACGTCGGGGTCAGATTTCTTTCCCGTTTTCCTCTGCTTGTCAAATTCTTGATACAAGCTAGTTGTGAAAATTAGCTGAGCAAATTATTAGATAACCAGGTCCTCGTGGCGCAACGGTAGCATGTGTGACTCCAGATCAGAAGGTTGCGTGTTCAAATCACGTCGGGGTCAGGTTTCTTCCCCTTTTCCTGCTTTTCAAATTCTTGAAACAAGCTAGTTGTAAAAATTACGCTAATGTTCAAGTTCTTAAAACCATCTAGTTGTAAAAATTAGCTGAGCAAACTGTTGGACAACCAGGACCTCGTGGCGCAACGGTAGCGCGTCTGACTCCAGATCAGAAGGTTGCGTGTTCAAATCACGTCGGGGTCAGGTTTCTTCCCCTTTTCCTGCTTTTCAAATTCTTGAAACAAGCTAGTTGTAAAAATTAGCTGAGCAAATTGTTACGCAACCAGGACCTCGTGGCGCAACGGTAGCGCGTCTGACTCCAAATCAGAAGGTTGCGTGTTCAAATCACGTCGGGTCAGATTGCTTTCCGCGTTTTCCTCTGCTTGTCAAATTCTTGAAACAAGCTAGTTGTAAAAATTACGCTAATGTTCAAGTTCTTAAAACCATCTAGTTGTAAAAATTAGCTGAGCAAACTGTTGGACAACCAGGACCTGCGTGGCGCAGCGGTAGCGCGTCTGACTCCAGATCAGAAGGTTGCATGTTCAAATCACGTCGGGTCAGATTTCCTTCCCATTTCCTCTGCTTTTCAAATTCTTGAAACAAGCTAGTTGTAAAAATAAGCTGAGGCAAAGCGTAAGTCAGTCTGGACCTCGTGGCGTAATGGTAGCGCGTCTGACTCCAGATCAGAAGGTTGCGTGTTCAAATCACGTCGGGGTCAGAGTTCTTCCCCTTTTCCTGCTTTTCAAATTCTTGAAACAAGCTAGTTGTAAAAATTAGCTGAGCAAATTGTTAAGTAACCAGGACCTCGTGGCGCAGCGGTAGCGCGTCTGACTCCAGATCAGAAGGTTGCGTGTTCAAATCACGTCGGGTCAGATTTCTTCCCCTTTTCCTGCTTTTCAAATTCTTGAAACAAGCTAGTTGTAAAAATAAGCTGAGCAAAGCATTAGTCATTCTGGACCTCGTGGCGCAGCGGTAGCGCGTCTGACTCCAGATCAGAAGGTTGCGTGTTCAAATCACGTCGGGTCAGGTTTCTTCCCCTTTTCCTGCTTTTCAAATTCTTGAAACAAGCTAGTTGTAAAAATTAGCTGAGCAAATTGTTAGATAACCTGGACCTGCGTGGCGCAGCGGTAGCGCGTCTGACTCCAGATCAGAAGGTTGCGTGTTCAAATCACGTCGGGGTCAGATTTCTTCCCCTTTTCCTGCTTTTCAAATTCTTGAAACAAGCTAGTTGTAAAAATTAGCTGAGTAAATTGTTAGTTAACCAGGACCTCGTGGCGCTAGCGGTGGCGCGTCTGACTCCAGATCTGCAGGTTGCGTCTTCAAATCACATCGGGTCAGATTTCTTCCCCTTCTCCTGCTTTTCAAATTCTTGAAACAAGCTAGTTGTAAAAATTAGCTGAGCAAATTGTTAAGTAACCAGGACCTCGTGGCGCAGCGGTAGCGCGTCTGACTCCAGATCAGAAGGTTGCGTGTTCAAATCACGTCGGGTCAGATTTCTTCCCGTTTTCCTCTGCTTTTCAAATTCTTGAAACAAGCTAGTTGTAAAAATTAGCTGAGCAAATTGTTAGTAACCTGGACCTCGTGGCGCAACGGTAGCGCGTCTGACTCCAGATCAGAAGGTTGCGTGTTCAAATCACGCCGGGGTCAGGTTTCTTCCCCTTTTCCTGCTTTTCAAATTCTTGAAACAAGCTAGTTGTAAAAATTAGCTGAGCAAATTGTTAGATAACCTGGACCTCGTGGCGCAGCGGTAGCGTCTGACTCCAGATCAGAAGGTTGCGTGTTCAAATCACGTCGGGTCAGGTTTCTTCCTTTTCCTGCTTTTCAAATTCTTGAAACAAGCTAGTTGTAAAAATTAGCTGAGCAAATTGTTAGATAACCAGGACCTCGTGGCGCAGCGGTAGCGCGTCTGACTCCAGATCAGAAGGTTGCGTGTTCAAATCACGTCGAGTCAGATTTCTTCCCCTTTTCCTGCTTTTCAAATTCTTGAAACAAGCTAGTTGTAAAAATTAGCTGAGCAAATTGTTAGACAACCAGGACCTCGTGGCGCAACGGTAGCGCGTCTGACTCCAGATCAGAAGGTTGCGTGTTCAAATCACGTGGGTCAGATTTCTTCCCTTTCTCTGCTTTTCAAATTCTTGAAACAAGCTAGTTGTAAAAATTAGCTGAGCAAATTGTTAGATAACCAGGACCTCGTGGCGCAACGGTAGCGCGTCTGACTCCAGATCAGAAGGTTGCGTGTTCAAATCACGTCGGGGTCAGATTTCTTCCTTTTCCTGCTTTTCAAATTCTTGAAACAAGCTAGTTGTAAAAATTACGCTGAGTTCTTAAATTGTAAAAATTAGCTGAGCAAACTGTTGGACAACCAGGACCTCGTGGCGCAACGGTAGCGCGTCTGACTCCAGATCAGAAGGTTGCGTGTTCAAATCACGTCGGGGTCAGATTTCTTCCCTTTTCCTCTGCTTTTCAAATTCTTGAAACAAGCTAGTTGTAAAAATTAGCTGAGCAAAGCATTAGTCAGTAACCAGGACCTCGTGGCGCAACGGTAGCGCGTCTGACTCCAGATCAGAAGGTTGCGTGTTCAAATCACGTCGGGTCAGATTTCTTCCCCTTTTCCTGCTTTTCAAATTCTTGAAACAAGCTAGTTGTAAAAATTAGCTGAGCAAATTGTTAGATAACCAGGACCTCGTGGCGCAACGGTAGCGTCTGACTCCAGATCAGAAGGTTGCGTGTTCAAATCACGTCGGGGTCAGATTTCTTCCCCTTTTCCTGCTTTTCAAATTCTTGAAACAAGCTAGTTGTAAAAATTAGCTGAGCAAAGCATTAGTCAGTCTGGACCTCGTGGCGCAGCGGTAGCGTCTGACTCCAGATCAGAAGGTTGCGTGTTCAAATCACGTCGGGTCAGATTTCTTCCCCTTTTCCTGCTTTTCAAATTCTTGAAACAAGCTAGTTGTAAAAATTAGCTGAGCAAAGCATTATTCAGTCCAGGACCTCGTGGCGTAACGGTAGCGCGTCTGACTCCAGATCAGAAGGTTGCGTGTTCAAATCACGTCGGGGTCAGATTTCTTCCCTTTTCCTCTGCTTGTCAAATTCTTGAAACAAGCTAGTTGTAAAAATTAGCTGAGCAAATTGTTAGACAACCAGGACCTCGTGGCGCAACGGTAGCGCGTCTGACTCCAGATCAGAAGGTTGCGTGTTCAAATCACGTCGGGTCAGATTTCTTCCTGTTTTCCTGCTTGTCAAATTCTTGAAACAAGCTAGTTGTAAAAATTACGCTAATGTTCAAGTTCTTAAAACCATCTAGTTGTAAAAATTAGCTGAGCAAACTGTTGGACAACCAGGACCTCGTGGCGCAACGGTAGCGCGTCTGACTCCAGATCAGAAGGTTGCGTGTTCAAATCACGTCGGGGTCAGATTTCTTCCCTTTTCCTGCTTTTCAAATTCTTGAAACAAGCTAGTTGTAAAAATTAGCTGAGCAAATTGTTACGCAACCAGGACCTCGTGGCGCAACGGTAGCGCGTCTGACTCCAGATCAGAAGGTTGCGTGTTCAAATCACGTCGGGGTCAGATTTCTTCCCTTTTCCTCTGCTTGTCAAATTCTTGAAACAAGCTAGTTGTAAAAATTACGCTAATGTTCAAGTTCTTAAAACCATCTAGTTGTAAAAATTAGCTGAGCAAACTGTTGGACAACCAGGACCTCGTGGCGCAACGGTAGCGCGTCTGACTCCAGATCAGAAGGTTGCGTGTTCAAATCACGTCGGGTCAGATTTCTTCCCTTTTCCTCTGCTTTTCAAATTCTTGAAACAAGCTAGTTGTAAAAATTAGCTGAGCAAATAAGTCAGTCCAGGACCTCGTGGCGCAACGGTAGCGCGTCTGACTCCAGATCAGAAGGTTGCGTGTTCAAATCACGTCGAGGTCAGATTTCTTCCCCTTTTCCTGCTTTTCAAATTCTTGAAACAAGCTAGTTGTAAAAATTGCGCTAATGTTCAAGTTCTTAAAACCATCTAGTTGTAAAAATTAGCTGAGCAAACTGTTGGACCAACCAGGACCTCGCTGGCGCAACGGTAGCGCGTCTGACTCCAGATCAGAAGGTTGCGTGTTCAAATCACGTCGGGGTCAGATTTCTTCCCCTTTTCCTGCTTTTCAAATTCTTGAAACAAGCTAGTTGTAAAAATTAGCTGAGCAAGCGTTAGTCAGTCTGGACCTCGTGGCGCAGCGGTAGGCGCGTCTGACTCCAGATCAGAAGGTTGCGTGTTCAAATCACGTCGGGTCAGATTTCTTCCCTTTTCCTGCTTTTCAAATTCTTGAAACAAGCTAGTTGTAAAAATTAGCTGAGCAATCTGTTAGATAACCAGGACCTCGTGGCGCAACGGTAGCGCGTCTGACTCCAGATCAGAAGGTTGCGTGTTCAAATCACGTCGGGGTCAGATTTCTTCCCCTTTTCCTGCTTTTCAAATTCTTGAAACAAGCTAGTTGTAAAAATTAGCTGAGCAAACTGTTGCATAACCAGGACCTCGTGGCGCAGCGGTAGCGCGTCTGACTCCAGATCAGAAGGTTGCGTGTTCAAATCACGTCGGTCAGATTTCTTCCCCTTTTCCTGCTTTTCAAATTCTTGAAACAAGCTAGTTGTAAAAATTAGCTGAGCAAATTGTTAGTCAACCTGGACCTCGTGGCGCAGCGGTAGCGCGTCTGACTCCAGATCAGAAGGTTGCGTGTTCAAATCACGTCGGGGTCAGATTTCTTTCCCTTTTCCTGCTTTTCAAATTCTTGAAACAAGCTAGTTGTAAAAATTAGCTGAGCAAAGCATTAGTCATTCTGGACCTCGTGGCGCAGCGGTAGCGTCTGACTCCAGATCAGAAGGTTGCGTGTTCAAATCACGTCGAGTCAGATTTCTTTCCCTTTTCCTGCTTTTCAAATTCTTGAAACAAGCTAGTTGTAAAAATTAGCTGAGCAAATTGTTAGATAACCAGGACCTCGTGGCGCGGTAGCATGCGTCTGACTCCAGATCAGAAGGTTGCGTGTTCAAATCACGTCGGGTCAGATTTCTTCCCCTTTTCCTGCTTTTCAAATTCTTGAAACAAGCTAGTTGTAAAAATTACGCTAATGTTCAAGTTCTTAAAACCATCTAGTTGTAAAAATTAGCTGAGCAAACTGTTGGACAACCAGGACCTCGTGGCGCAACGGTAGCGCGTCTGACTCCAGATCAGAAGGTTGCGTGTTCAAATCACGTCGGGGTCAGGTTTCTTCCCCTTTTCCTGCTTTTCAAATTCTTGAAACAAGCTAGTTGTAAAAATTAGCTGAGCAAATTGTTACACAACCACGACCTCGTGGCGCAACGGTAGCGCGTCTGACTCCAGATCAGAAGGTTGCGTGTTCAAATCACGTCGGGGTCAGATTGCTTTCCCGTTTTCCTCTGCTTGTCAAATTCTTGAAACAAGCTAGTTGTAAAAATTACGCTAATGTTCAAGTTCTTAAAACCATCTAGTTGTAAAAATTAGCTGAGCAAACTGTTGGACAACCAGGACCTCGTGGCGCAACGGTAGCGCGTCTGACTCCAGATCAGAAGGTTGCGTGTTCAAATCACGTCGGGGTCAGATTTCCTTCCCATTTTCCTCTGCTTTTCAAATTCTTGAAACAAGCTAGTTGTAAAAATAAGCTGAGCAAACACAAGTCAGTCGGACCTCGTGGCGTAATGGTAGCGCGTCTGACTCCAGATCAGAAGGTTGCGTGTTCAAATCACGTCGGGGTCAGATTTCTTCCCCTTTTCCTGCTTTTCAAATTCTTGAAACAAGCTAGTTGTAAAAATTAGCTGAGCAAATTGTTAAGTAACCAGGACCTCGTGGCGCAACGGTAGCGCGTCTGACTCCAGATCAGAAGGTTGCGTGTTCAAATCACGTCGGGGTCAGATTTCTTCCCCTTTTCCTGCTTTTCAAATTCTTGAAACAAGCTAGTTGTAAAAATAAGCTGAGCAAAGCATTAGTCAACCAGGACCTCGTGGCGCAGCGGTAGCGTCTGACTCCAGATCAGAAGGTTGCGTGTTCAAATCACGTCGGGGTCAGGTTTCTTCCCCTTTTCCTGCTTTTCAAATTCTTGAAACAAGCTAGTTGTAAAAATTAGCTGAGCAAATTGTTAAATAACCAGGACCTCGTGGCGCAACGGTAGCGCGTCTGACTCCAGATCAGAAGGTTGCGTGTTCAAA